>JBBBDQ010001926.1:632500-907500 GCA_037127315.1 Ascarosepion bandense
ATGATCTTTTGTAAAGCCTCGTTTTCATCTGTTTCCAGTTTTAGGATTTAATAAAGCCAAATCAGTCAGTTAAGTGCCATAAGTGATACACGCTTTGGACGATCATGTCTTGAAAGAGACATGACTGACTGGGCAGAAGATTATCCCGCAGTGGGTGGGTTGCCATTGCTTTCTGCGGTAGACTGGTTGCCGACCAAGGCTATAGAACCCAGTCTTTCCTGTTATTGAATCATAGCTAGAGGGAAGAGACGGATTAATGCCTTTCCCAAGGGTATTTGCGCGTAAGTGAATGCAAGGAATTCAACTGGAATTCGAACTCGTTTCCCCGATTTCGCGTTCCAAGCCGATATCCACAGCACCTCAACGCACATCCTGATAAAACAAAATACTTGATTGGAAATCATATTTTGGGGTCTCTTGGCATTGTGACAACGTTTTTACATACATTTTTACAAGGAAGTTTTTTTTAAAATGTAAGGTTGATTCTTATAGATGTAATTTTTCATAGCAAACAGTAAACTGGATGTGCGTTGTGGCGCAGTGGATATCGGCTCGGAACGCGAAATCGGGGAACCGTGTTCGAATTCCAGTTGAATTCCTTGCATTCACTTACGCGCAAATACCCTTGGGAAAGGCATTAATCCGTCTCTTCCCTCCAGTTATGGGTTAAATAATAGGACAGATTGGGTTCTATAGCCTTGGTCGGCAATCAGTCTACCGCAGAAAGCAATGGCGGGATAATCTTCTGCCCAGTCAGTCATGTCTCTTTCCTGACATGATCGCCCAAGCGTGTATCATGTATGGCACTTAACTGACCGACTGAATATAATAGTCGGAAACATAATTAAAACTACTGCTGGGCATAAAGTGGGTGATCGGTTCTCTATTGGTATGAAGTAATAAACTGATCCCCCACTAATTACTGCTTAATAATATAATACATCTCTTCCCCCTCTAGCTATGATTCAATAACAGGAAATATTGGGTTCTATAGCCTTGGTCGGCAACCAGTCTACCGCAGAAAGCAATGTCAACCTACTGCGGGATAATCTTCTGCCCAGTCAGTCATGTCTCTTTCGAGACATGATTGCCCAAGAGTCGCTTGGGGTAGAATTGTGTAGGAGGAGTAACGAGCATGTTTGAGTTGACCGATTATCCCAGGTAACCTTGCATGGTAACGTTACGCCCCTTGTGCAAATTCTGGTGTGTCTTAGTCTCATCATTGACACATCTATGCATCTACCCCCAGGTTGTAGGCAAATATTCTTGGTGTTATCATATGTTTACAGAACATCTTCTATGTGACCTGTCCTTTCAGTACGGAGGCGATCATGGCCTCCCGCGTCTCCCTATTCATGATGGCTCTTAGCACGCTTTCTCCTGTTACACCACACAACCCTCGTTCTGTCATGCACCTGATCAGGCCTTTCAAATATGTTATTCGTCGCTTTCTTCTGTCTCTTTTTTCCCCTCTATCTGGCCAGTTAGTATCTCCAAGACCTCACTCTTCATTGCATACCCCAGGAACTTTAGCTGTTTCTTCCTGATGCTCAGCATTAATATCCTTTTCGTTTCCATCCTTTCCAAAACCTCATCATTGCTCACATGCTCAATCCATGATATCCGCAGCATCCTTTTGTAGGACGACATTTCAATTGCTTCAGGTTTTTCCTTTATCTTTGATGATATTGTTCAGCATACACTACCATGTTGAAGAACAGACATCGCATAGCAATCCAGTACTCTTTTCTTCATTTTTAGCGAAATTTTCCTATCTCTTAATACTCTACTTAACTTCTGTAATGCGTCATTCGCCATACCAATTCGCCTTTGCACTTTCCGTCTTATGTTAGAACACTTTCCAGGTATTTAAATTTTTGTACCTGCTTGATTTTAGTATCCTCCACCTGTATTTGGCATTTTGGGCTGCTCTTTTTGCTGATGACCATGCATTCGCTTTTCTTGCAGTTTATTTGTAGTCCTTTCTTGTCCACTCTCTTCAGCTACCTTCCGGCATAATATCTAGGGTCCCCTGACTAGTCTCGCTGTACAAGTTGAATAGATCCGGTGAAAAGACACATCTTTGTTTTACGCCCCTTTCTATCTTTGTCTGTCTGCTGAATTCGTTTTGCTGCCAGTAGAGATTCTGTTTATAGAACTAGGTCTACAATAATTATTAAGAAATACTAATAAAATGAAGTCAGTATAGTGTGTTGTGAAAAGTGATCTTTCTCGAGAGTGTATGGGTGTTGCATGTTTGCTGTGGGGACATTCTCCGTTCTTGGGCCACGGAACAAAGTACCGACAGGACCCCCTTCTCATAGTCCCCTGGATATAAACCGGCTATTTTTTTTCCAATTTAATAAAAGTAAAACTGATTTGATTGACATTTTAGATCATATTTTAGATTTCGATGTTGGTGATTCTACCGTATTATTCATCCTTTTCTGTCACTGTTTTAGATAGACTCAATTGGAGTAGATAGACTAAACTATCGCCCGGTTCACACTCCACCCACGTCTATTGAACAGGTGAAGAGGCTCATCCCTTGTTCCCTGTTTAGGATGTGGTTTCCGACTTTCTCTTTTCCAATATTGTCACTCTTTTCTTTTCTTTTTTTTTTTCAATTGGAGTAGATAGACTAAACTATCGCCCGGTTCACACTTCACCCATGTCTATTGAACAGGTGAAGAGGCTCATCCATTGTTCCCTGTTTAGGATGTGGTTTCCGACTTTCTCTTTTCCAATCTTGTCACTCTTTTCTTTTTTTTTCTTTTCAATTTTAGTAGATAGACTAAACTATCGCCCGGTTCACACTCCACCCACGTCTATTGAACAGTTGAAGAGGCTCATCCATTTTTCCCTGTTTAGGATGTGGTTTCCGACTTCCTCTTTTCCAATACTGTCACTCTTTTCTTTTCTTTCTTTTTTTTTTTCAATTGGAGTAGATAGACTAAACTATCGCCCGGTTCACACTCCACCCACGTCTATTGAACAGGTGAAGAGGCTCTTACGTAGCCCCCTGCATCTCAGTGGCGTTACCGCCTTGCTCGGGGTGATATGATTAAAAAAAATAATAAAAGAAACTTGCTTTTAAAATCTTTACTGTTAAAATCTTTACAGCTCTTACTTTCCTGGCTCACATCCTTCCCCGGACATGTTCTTCTTCCTTTACACTGTACTCTCATGCAGCTCTCTTCACAATAGTGTTCTCATCTTTCTCTTACCCATTCTCTGATACCCTCATAACTCATGTCTTATGTATAAAACTTGAATAGATGTGCAGATGTATTTCTCTTTCTACTGAGTATATCCAAAAGAACACATTCATCAATACTGATAGCTATGATTTCTTACGACTATAATTTCAGTTTTACTTATTACTTATTCTATATAATGTTATGTCGTGAGTAAGAATAAATAACTCAACAACAGGAATAGGTTAATTGTTGTATTCCGTGAAAATAGTATTTACAAAGGTTATTAGTTTCCAATACAAGAATAGAGGTTAATCGTCTCAACCGTCGTAAGACGTAGTATGAGCAATGGGTACTTCCGGGTCGTTACCGGAAGTCTACGACTGACTTGTCGATACGGCTGCTCGGCACACTCTATATTTAGTTGTCCCTCCCAGTAAGGGCAACATATGACACATGGTCAGTTATAACTGGGATTTCCGGGCTATATGGCCCGGCCAAAAAATGTCTGTCTATTTTTGCCCAGTCGTGCTTCTACCCTTCGGCGGAACCACGACTGGGTTAATGCTCTCTGCTCGGAAGCAGAGAGCGCCCTCTACCCGAAGGCAGAGTGCTGACAGTGTCGTAATAGAGTACGGCTGTTAGGCACACTCTACTTACGTAGATGCCACCATTACTTTACATAGTAATGGAATAGTCCATTATAGCCGAATAGGCGCGGGCGTCCCAACATATAATTGTTTTATTTATGATTAAACTGGCTGGTAATGAAAACCGGATGCATGGTAATCAGTAAAAAAGAAGCCCCACATGCCAATTACAAGTTTGGGATACTAAAATCAAACAGGTGGAGAAATATAAATATCTAAAAGAAGACGAAAAGTGCGATACAGAGCTTCGAAGGCGTACTGGCATGGCTAAGGACGCATCCCAGAAGCCGAGTAGAATATTAAAAGACAGGAAAATTTCACTGGAAACAATGGAAAGAATAGTGGATTGTTATGTGATATCAATCCTTCAATATGTGAGTGAATGCTAGACAATCTCCTCAAAGATGAAGGAAAGACTTGAAGCAGCCGAAATGTGGTTCTACAAAAGGATACATGAACCGAACACGTGAGCAACAATGAGATTTTGGAGAGGATGAACACGAAAAGGAAACTAATACTTAACATCAGGAAAAGACAGATGAAGTTTTTGGGACATGTAATGTGCGTTGTGGTGCAGTGGATATCCGTTCGGAACGAGAAATCGGTGACCCGATTTCGAATTCCAGTTGAATTCACATACGCGCAAATACTCTTGGGAAAGGTATGAATCCGTCGATTCTCCCTCCAGCTATGGGTTAAATAGCAAGATAGATTAGGTTCTATAACCTTGGTTGGCAACCTATCTCCCGCAGAAAGTAATGGCAACCGACTGCAGAAAAAATCTTTTGCCCAGTCAGTCATGTCTCTTTCGAGACACAATCGCCCAAGCGTGTATCACGTATGTAACTTAACTGACTGACGGAGCGACTTAATGAATGAAGAAGGAAGGCTTGGAGAACCTGATGCTCACGAGACGGACAGAGAGGAAGAGTGACAAGGGAAAGCAACGCATGACATACTTAATGAACTTGAGCAGATAGATGACGGAGCGGGGATTGAATGGGATAACAGGAGAAGGGGTATTAAGAGCTACAAGAGATAGGAAGATGTGGAAGGCCATGATCGCCTAAGTACTAAAGGGACACGGCTCATAGAAGAAGAAGAAGAACTCGCTTTTAAATTAACTTCTGTCCATACATAATAAAAAATAATGTTACAAAAACTTCATCTACTAACTATGCGGTAATTTCAATTAATGCTTGCACCTCATGGCCATAACTAAATGATTCATATACGTTAAAAGACGAATTTGACTCATTAAGGACTAACAGGAGTGGTCCTTGGATATCTATAGTGACAGTTTAAAAACGTGCTGATGATTATTGAAAATTTTAAACGGGAAAAATTGTATACTTACTAATTTGGGAGTGCCGTCTTTGATATCACGTTAAAACATCGATGCTCGTACGATCACTGAAGTTAAGCAATGTCGAGCCTTGTCAGTAGATAGATAGGTGACCATTTCGGAATACCAGGTAGTAGTGGATGTACAGGTAGTGTAATAGATAATGGTTCAGTAAATCGTTATCATCTCCAAAAATAAATTCTAAAAATATTTTCTGCCTTAAAATAACCAGCAAATGATTTATAAGCCTAAAAAAAAGAACCAAAAAAACAAAAAACAAAAAAACAATCAATTAAATATTGATATTTTTTATATTTGGATATAATTTAAGAAATAACCCAGTACCCAGATGAGAAAATGTATGAAGACCTTCGAATTAAAATACCTGATAAGAATTCTTAGATATTATGTGATTTAACTCATGTAATATCTTAGCATTGTTAACTTAGGCACCAAACGCTTTCAGCTTAGTACAAGATTGTTAGGGCGCCGCCCCTATTTGACTACAAATGGACTGTTCCCATTGCTATATATAGCAATGGTGGATTCTCTACAAGAGGGTCGTAGAGAGGAAAAATAGACAGACATTTTTTGGCCCGGCTATATGGCCGGGAATACCCACAATAAAATGACCATGTGTCACATCCAGCCTTGCGTGGGAAGGCTAGTAAATACAGTCGTAGAGAGTCACTAGACTGACGACTCTACGACACTGTCAGCTCTCTGCCTTCGGGCGGGGGGGCGCTCTCTGCTTCCGAGCAGAGAGCAATAACCCAGTCGTGGTTCCGCCGAAGGGTAGAACCACGACTGGGCAAAAATAGACAGACATATTTTTGGCCCGGCTATATGGCCGGGAATAGCCACAATAAAATGACCATGTGTCACATCCAGCCTTGCGTGGGAAGGCTAGTAAATACGGTCGTAGAGAGTCACTAGACTGACGACTCTACGACACTGCCAACGGGTAGAGGGCGCTCTCTGCTTCCGAGCAGAGAGCATTAACCCAGTCGTGGTTCCGCCGAAGGGTAGAAGCACGACTGGGCAAAAATAGACAGACATTTTTTGGCCGGGCCGTATAGCCCGGAAAGCCCAGATATAAACTGACCATGTGTCATATGTTGCCCTTACTGGGAGGGACAGCTAAATAATGTCGTAGAGAGTCACTTGAGAGTCTTTAATGAGTTACTGAAGAGTCAGTGCGAGTCAGTGAAGAGTTAGTGACACTTCCGGTGGCGTACCGGAAATAATCACGTATGCACACGTCTTACGACGGATTGGACTCTTGTATCTTTCTATTGGAAATATTACTAATCACTTCTGTACATACTAACCGTCTTTCCGCGGAATACAACTTATATTCTGATTCTGTTGTTGAGTTATTCATTTATACTTGGCGACATAAAGATTTAATTTCTTCGTTAGATTGTCATAGCTTCTATCACAAAAGCTGATCGCGTAATGCAATCGGCTAATGAATTCTGATTACTTTTGGTACGTTATAAATGTACTAATTATTGATAGGTGTCTCTCTTAACAAACCGATTTTTAGTAATCCTTTCACCCCCCTCAGAGTGATAATGTCACTAGGATGCAGATGTGTGGGGGGTAACAGCGATTGAAAGAGAATGAACTGACTTTAGTAAGAAGAAGTGAGGACAAGAAAGGATCCCGGATGACAGAAGATGGCAATAATAGTCGCATTTCAAATTTTGATCAATGGAGGTAGAAAATTGGGAAATAGAAGACCCTAGTTCGAATTCCAGTTGAATGCGTTGCATTCATTTACACGTAAATACCCTTGGGAAAAATATTAATTCAACTCTTCTCCCTGGATGTACGTTGTGGTGCAGTGGATATCGACTCGGAACGACAAATCGAGGAGCCGAGTTCGAAATCCAGTTGCATTTACTTGCGCACAAATACCCTTGAGAAAGGTATTAATCCGTCTCTTTCCTCCAGTTATGGGTTAAATAATAGGACATATTAGGTTCTGTAGCCTTGGCTGGCAATCAGTCTACCTCAGAAAGCAATGGCAACCTACTGCGGGATAATCTTCTGTCCAGTCAATCATGTCTCGAAAGAGACATGATAGCCCAAAGTGTGTATCACGTATGGCATTTAACTGACTTCTCCCTACTATGAGTTAAACAGAACCTTGTTGAGCAACCAGTCTACGGCCGAAAGAAATGGCAACCTACTGCGGGAAGATCTTCTGTCTAGTTAGTCATGGTTCAAATAAGACATGATCGGCCAAATGTGTATCATATATGGCCCTTAACTGAAGGTGGCGAGGTGGTAACGAATCGGAAAGGACTTCTACAGGCGATAAGTGCGAGAAAAGAAATTAATAAGACAGAAGAGGTGATTGCATTTAGCTCGTTCAACAGTAAAAAGGTGAGACGTAGTTGACTAATAGCACGCTTAATTTCATGCAGTCGAGGTACTAAGATTTGTTGAATTTGTTAATCGGCATATCAATCTCTATAGGTTAATTATTGCTGAAATCTAAGTATTCTGCACAAAATTGCATGCTTTCAGCTAGTTCTGGTGCAGTGAATATCGACTCGGAACGACAAATCGGGGAGCCGAGTTCGAATTCTAGTTGAATTCCTTGCATTCACTTACGCACAAATACGCCTGGGAAAGGTATTAATCCGTCTCTTCCCTGTAGTTATGGGTTAAATAACAGTACAGATTGGGTTCCGTAGCCTTGGTTTTCAACCACAGAAAGCAATGGCAATCTATTGAGGGATAATCTTCTGCCCAGTTAGTCATGTATCTTTCGATACATGATCGCTCAAAGTGTGTATCACGTATGGCACTTAACTTAATTTTAAACTCTCAGGGGTAAAGACTTTTTTTTTGTTTTTTTTTTTTAGATATATAGTTTGTAAATAATAAAATGTATTTACTATAAAAATATATTTTTATACATTTAGTGTTGCATTGATTGTCATTTTGCCATAAAAATATATTGTTGGTCATTTTATATAAAAATATACTGTTAATTTTTGCTTGGTGGTTTACTACTTGCTCATAGCTGGGACCCTAACAGGTGTTACCGCCCTGGATTTGGGTGGGCCTGAAAACAGCAATTATGAAGGCACTAAGAAAAAACTCATTAGAACAATTGCCATGAAATGATTTGTAGAAAAGGCAGAGGGAATTCGCGTCATACTGGTGCGAATGTGACTGAGGTCAAGATGCCTCGTCAGGATCGATTTCGTCACAAATCCTTCTTTGAATTTTGTCAAGAATCTCGAAATATAGGAGCACCAGACCAGATAGGGCAGCAATATTCAATGCACGGACGAATGGTAGATTTATAAATGTTCAAGATGGATTCAAATGAGAAAATGGGTTTATCACCTCCCAATAAAAGTAGATGGCTCAAAGAGAAGCTTTTCAAAATAGTATACTTCTTACACTATTTACATTATTCGGACTCTTGTTCTCATCTTTGTTGCCATTCGTACGACGTTTCGGCCGTTGTATGCTCCGGCCTTCTTCAGGTGCCAGGAATTTCGAGCGAACCCTTTATTACAAACTGGGGTATATCATTCTCATCCCTTGCGTAGTAATGCCTCGATTGGAAGCCCTGAGTTATCTCCCACTAATCCTGCAAGTTATTTGTTCACCACTGCTGTAGCCTGGTACTGAACTCACAACACTTTGGGTTAAGAAGGCCCGAGCGTACAACGTTCGAAACGTCGTACAAATAGCAACAAAGATGAGGACAATAATCCGAATAATGTAAATACTGTAAATACTACCTCATTTCAGAAATATAGACAAATAGAATGATCTATTATTAAACGTCGTACAAATGGCAACAAAGATGAGGACAATAGTCCGAATAATGTAAATACTGTAAATACTACCTCAGTTCAGAAAGATAAACAAATACTAAAGGATACTTCTCGTAATTCAAGTAACAAGAGAAGAATATTTTTCCTGAGTGTGTGTGAGTTTTATTTGAAAAAGAAACAAATAATAAAGTTTTTCTCATGAAGAATCAGAGAAAGGTTTTTAAAAGCAAAGAAAACAATGCCGAACTGTCATGCAATATCGATCCTCCTGTGTGGCAATAAATACTGGGCAATCTCCTCATAGAAGAAGGGGAAGCTTGTGGCCACAAAAATGGGTCTCTACAGTATGATGATAGAAACATTAACTCGTGAGTAACAAGGAAGTTTTAAGGAAACTGAAAATTAAAGAAAAACTTATAGTTAGAACCAGGATGATACAGTTGAAACTTTGAGGACACTTCATGAGGAAAGATGGCTTAGAGAATTTAATACTCACCGGATATATTGAAGGCAAGAGGGTCAGAAGGAAACAACGCGTAACCTTCATAGAGAGCTTCTGTTAATGAGAAGGATAATGAAAAAGAAAAAGGACGAGCTACAAAGGACTGAGGAGGTCCATGATCGCCCACATCCAAGAGTGGAAGAGTAGGAAGGTAAATTCCAAGAACCTGATCCTCATCAATATTAAAAGTTTTTAACATTAAAAAGTGATGCAGGCAGAGAGCTCAATGTATTAACAATACAGAGCCAATATAAATTAGAGAAAATTTTCAAAATTCAAAGGTGTCGGATGAACATTTCGACATAGGATCTTTAATAGAGATTCTACGTCACGTCAGCGACATTGTTTTTTTCCAAATGGCGAAGGCCCTGGGGTAGAGTGTGGAGGGGTTTTTGGTTAACAACGGTCACAAAGTAGAACAGGACGGAGCTGGTAGTCGCGGGGTTACAGGGTGTTGAAACGGTATAATTATATTATAATAATAATTATATATATATAAGATTTGGGGCTGTTTGAAGAGGTGTATTTAGGCGAGAAGGAATTCTGCTCACTTTAGAAATTGGTAATATAGAAATACTAGTTCCGGTGTCAATAGGAAATTTTATTTTGGTAAATAACGTAACGATTCCAGTGAGTCTGTTTGATGAGTCTACAAGAGCTACTGTTTCTTCTTCTTCTTCTTCTTCTTCTTCTTCTTCTTCTTCTTCTTCTTCTTCTTCTATTTGCCCTGTCCTTTCAGGACGTAGGCGATCATGTTCTTCCATGTCTTATTACCCCTGGTAGTTCTTAGCACGTTTCTCCTGTTACACCACGCAACCCTCGTTCCATCATCCACCTGATCAGGCCATTCAAATATGTTATCCGCTGCTTTCCCCCCTCTCTTTTTCCCTCTATCTGGCTTGTTAGTATCAGGTTCTCCAAGCCCCCCTTCCTCATTTCATGTCCCAGGAACTTTAGTTGTTTCTTCCTGATGCTCAATATTAATTTCCTTTTTGTTTCCATCCTTTCTAAAATCTCATCATTGATCACGTGCTCGGTCCATGATTTTCGCAGCATCCATTTGTAGAACCACATTTCAGTTGCCTCAAGTTTTTCCTTAATCTTCGATGATATTGTCCAGCATTCACTGCCATACCGCAGTCCTCTCAATTATCAGATTGATAAGAAAATAATGTCCAGTTTTAGAATAAACGTTTTAATTGTATTCTAATATATTATATTAGGTTGTCCCAAAACTTCGTAAACACTTGTGAAATGGGTCTATCTGGTCCAGCACAATCGAGACAAGCGATGGTTTCAGAAAGGGCAAGAGACACCGTCGGTTTCAAAACAAGATCGATTCGGTAAGAAAGTCATGTTGTGCGTTTGGTGGAACTTTGAAAGAATCGTGCATTTTGAGGTTCTGCCACATCCAGCCTACGGTCCTGACTGTGCTCCATCAGATTGCGGCCTTTTCCGTACAATGCAACACTTTCTGAAGGGCCGCCGATTTGACTCGTTTGATGAAGTAGAGGAAGCGTGTCAAGCATTCTTTGATTTGAAGTTGGCTGAATGGTACTTTGACTAGATCCGAAAGCTTGCAGATCGATGGCAGAAAGTCTTGGAAAATGATGGTCTTTATTTTGAGCAATAATTTTTGTTGTTTTTGCGAGTAAAATTTCAATTTTTTGCAAGTATTTACGAACTTTTGGGACAACCTAGTTGCACAAAAATATATTTTTCATCCCTAATTAATGATTTTATTTTTTTTAATCATTTCCCCCGAATCAAGGCAGTACTGCCACTGATACACAGGGGGTTATAAAAAAGAACGAAAAAAAAAAAAGAAAAATAAAATACAGGGAGTGTCAGGGAAAGGATAAAAGAATGATTGGAATCAAGGGGCTAAAAATGGCAGTTCTCGTTGCACTTAAACTCATGAAGATTGTAGTTACCAGAGAAGCAAGTGTACGAAAAGGTGTTCCAAAGGCGGAAAGTGCGAGAAAAGAAGCTGTTAGAGTAGATTACATTTGGCTGTTTTCACTGTAAATAAAGGAAGATTTAGTTGCTATCTACTAACACGAGTAAATTCGTGTGGTAGGAGGGGATCCTGGGAGATAAGCTCATCTGAGCAGAAGTCATGAAAATATTTGCAAAAAAGAAAACAAAAAACAAAAACAAAAAAAAAACAAAGGAAAGCCGCATCCCGTCGGTGGGAACGTGAGCAGTCGATCTGCCAAATCGGATCCTCCTTTGAATTTAGTCAAGCACCCCGAGATGAATAGCAGCAGCAGTATTCAATGCACGGACGAATGGTAGATTTGTATATCTGTAAGATGGATTCTGACAAGAAAAACTTCCTGGCCCGAGACAGTGACTCAACATTCCTAGCAGTAGCTGTAGCTATTGATTCAATGTGGTCGTTCCACTTGAGGTCAGCTGAGAGAGTGATGCCGAAGAGGCACAATGAGTGTCTTGTTTGTTAGTTTTATAACAATATCTTTTCAGAATTTAACCTAAAACATTATGCACCTATCATCTTAAACATGAAAAAAAAAAAAAAGGGGCGTTTGCATGAGTTTAAGCTTGATTATGCTACTTAAATTCATACATGGGCTTCGAAGGGTTTCCATGTGATCGGGCGATATAACACGTCTCTGGTTTCTAAAGTTTCGCAATTCAGATACCGAGTTTTGAAGATCAGGGGTTGTAGAGGACATTCATAAGCAATTAATAATCAACATCTGAAAACATTAGTCTAACAAAACCCGCGCCAGAGAAATATCTTAAATAGTGGATGTTAACATTGCAATAATATCATGCTATCTCAAGAAAATGAGCAAGCGTCAAAGTGTCTGATAATTATTCCAGATAGTGGATGTTAACATTGCAATCTGGTTTGCGTAATAGGGATTTTTTTAGATAAGGTGTTTTAATCATTTCACCCCAAGCAAGGCAATAATGCCACTAAGACGTAAGGGGTTATTAAGAATTAGAGAGAATGAGAAGACTCTAGTGAGGAGAAAGGACAATAAAAGAACAGATATAAAGAAAGACTGATGATTGCGATTGATGTTGTATTTAAATTTTTAAAGATTATAAGAGACAGTGAAGCAAGACACCGTAAGAGAGTTGCAGTGGATATCGGCTCGGAACGAGAAATCGGGGAGACGAGCTCGAATTCTAGTTGAATTCGTTGCATTCACTTACATGCAAATACCCTTGGGAAAGGTTTTAATCCATCTATTCCATCCAATTATGGGTTAAATAACAGAACAGATTGTAGCCTTGACTGCCAACCAGTCTACCGCAGAAAGCAATGGTAACCTACTGCGGTACAATCTTTTGCTCATTCAATCATGTCTCTTTCTTTTACTTTTATAGATCTTAGTAGGACATTACTTTTATAGATATTTTAATAAAATTACACTCTTGTGTTATCGTTATTTTATTATCCAATACCTTTATGTTTGAAGACGTTACTATCATTTGTAAAAGTGAATTTTTTCCAGGAAATCATAATTATCCTTCCGTGGAAATTCCACGGGTTCTGCTGATACAAACAGAAATGGATATTGTATGTTTTCTTCACTGATGCCAATACAGTCTACCGCTGATGGGATTTCTTATAAGATGGTTGTCCTGTGATTTATTGCTGTTCTCACAAATTTTCCCGCCATTTCATGCTTTTGTGCACCGTCTGTGAGAAATAGAGTGCCAATTCATTACAGCAAATAGCATGACATTTGTACCAGAAGTTCTAATACAAACATTTCTGTGTCAGAGGATTTAGAAAGAGTTGGATGAATGTTGGTTGCTTGCTTGTTTTGTTTGTATGGCAAATCAACCTCGGCGCGTCATTTATTGCCAACTAAACTTTATTTATTTATTGCTGGTAATACCATTTTTTTTTTCAATAATTTATTGTTGTTTTTTTATATAAGTTTTGTGTCTAGTAATACATTTTTCTTTTCGAGTATCAAGATTCATTTAGATTTGTTTTTAAGGGCAGGGTCCCCAAGTCCTACCCTTGTTATTTAACCCATAACTTGAGGGAAGGGACGGATTAATACCTTTCCCAAGGGTACCAGTGCTTAAGTGAATGCAGAGTATTCAACTGGAATTCGAACTCGGCTCACCGATTTCTCTTTCCGAGCCGATATCCACTGCACCACAACGCACATCCGTCACTATACGCTTACAGTACCTGGTATTCCCAAGCGGTCACCCATCTAAGTACTGACCAGGCTCAACGTTGCTTAACTTCGGTGATCGAGCGAGACCCGGTGTATTCAACGTGATAGGCCGTAAGCCCTGGATGAATGTCATGGTGATAAGAAAGGTGTTTGGAGTGATGGGGATGTTATTCCTCTTTTTATCTCTCCTGCAGGGCTTCAGTCTCAACATGGAGGTCTACGTGAAGTGCCCAGTCATGGCTGCTAAACAATTTCTGCATCTACCTCACCCTTTACATATGGCCACCTAACTTCCCTGACTACATTTTTGCGTAACTTAGATCGCAATTTATACATTGCACTATGTATACAGGTTTCATAACTTCTAATATGGTCAAGTTGGATGTGCGTTATAGTGCAGTGGATATCGGCTGGGAAAGAGAAATCGGGGAGCCGAGTTCGAATTCCAGTTGAATCAATTGCATTCACTTACGCACAAATACCATTGGGAAAGGTATTAATCCGTCTCTTCCCTCTAGTTATGGGTTAAATAGCAGGACAGATTGGGTTCTATAGCCCTGGCTGGCAACCAATCTTCCACAGAAAGCAATGGCAACCTACTGCGGGATAATATTCTGCCCAGTCAGTCATGTCTCTTTCGAGACATGATTGCTCAAGCGGGTTATAAGTTAGCAATATAATAATGATAATGGTAATATTAGCCGTTTCCTTATAAGGAAATAATCGGCATTTATTGATTGAGCAGCCACTGATAATTTCGGGTGAACTTTATAAAATCTTTCAGAAAAATAAGTTTTCTCAAATCCAGTAACTGCTATTGCTCTTTTAATTATTTCCCTAAACCTTTTGTTGGAAGGGTTGTGGAACATTTTAGGTTGCTGTAAAAGGTGGCCTTTTAACCTCACCACTCACCACACACACACACACACACACACAAATGGGCGGTCGTCTGATACTCCAGGTATAAAATGTGAACCATAAATTTTCTGGTTTATGTAAACTAGCAGTATAGCCCGGCGTTGCTCGGGTGTAATGAAGGCTTTAAAACTAATCCATGGTACTGGAGCTCAGACTCAGCCTAAAGAATATTTGTGTGAAGTTTGGTGATAATCGGATAAAAATTGTGGATTTGTATAGAGGACATACAGACAGACAAACACACAAACACCTTGCCTTTTATATATATATATTATCGATTTTCTACACTATTGTAAGAACTGCAACCTTGAAACTTCTGAATATCGTTTCTTGAAATTTGATTAAAATCGAACCACTCCTTCTATAACCCGATTTTTTCGATTATCGATTTTCGATATTTATCGGGGGTACCTCGACGCAAAACCTAGCTAAGAACACTCACAGATGCTTATAGTACAACTGTGTAAATTTTCAAGAAAATCGTTTCAGCCGTTTCGGAGTCTATAGGTAACGGACACACACACACACACACACACACACACACACACACACACACACACACACACACAGAACTTCCATTTATAAATAAGTTTAGATTGTTAACTTGGGAGATTTTTTTACTGTAAGCTAACACCTGCCATGATAATTTTCGACGCGAATATTTTCTACTGAAACAACTTAATTCACACTGTTATAGTAGAGAGTAACGTTAAATGTAGATTGTGGTAGTTAATTGACAATATCTTGCTTCCTTTTTTCGATGATGTTGAACAAAAACACGACTAGATGTGTTTTTCAACAAACCGGGTGTATGGCAGCATTCACCAAACAAGGATACCTTTCGGATGAGTTGCATGTGATTCCAAAGCCATCTAGAGGCCGTGGTTAAAGCCAATGGCGATTTTATTGGAATAAATGTACTCTTTAGTATTTCAAAATATTTTTGTGTAATTTTAGTAAATATATAAGTTAGAATGAGATGTGTTATTTTTATTTTTGAGTAATTTAGACGATAATTTATCCTTCGCACCCTCTATGTGTTACAGAATTTATTTAATTAATCCAACACAGTGCATTTTAAAATACGATTTGAGTGAGGGGTCGTCTTGTACGGCGAATGTGGCCTAAAACTTGATAAGTTAGGGGCCGACTTATACTCCCAGTCACCTTGTACACCAGTATATATATTGTACATGTGATAACCATTTTAGTTGTTGCTGTTGACAGTTGTGTGGTTTCTGTTATCTGATGCAGTTTTTTTTGTTTTGTGTTACGGCTCCAGAGGTTTGTCTTCATTAAGACCTACAGGCTTCACGCGCTCTAAGCTATTTTTAAAAACTTATCTGAGAAAGCGGCTGCATTCAGCTGACAGTTTAGATATTTCTGATGAAATTTGGTACCATGTATACTAACCATATGAAAGCCTCGATCTGATAAGGGTAATTAAGAACATGGCTGCAGTGTTTTTGGTTAAAATCTTACATCGAATTTCAGCAACTAGAAATACAGCAACTGACAATTTTCTGCTGATTACGAGCCAACACCAGATGAAAACTCTCTTTTTCATTCCAGCTCTGTTTTCTCCCCTCTCTTTTTCATTTGCTCTCTCTCTCTTCCACCCCCTTTCTCTCTCTTATGTTGCCTTTCACCACCCTGTTTCGTCATTTTAACCTTATATTCCCGTTTTTCCACAAAAAAGAGCCATTCACAATATGAAATGATAACAATATTTGATGTGTGGTATGAATAGAAGATATATGGCAAGAAGCGGAGATTTTGAGGATAAGGAGGGGTGGTAACGTTTGATCCTTGACTTAAAAACGATTAGATCGCAGTGCTTTTGGTAAAAAGCTGTCACAGTTAAACTTTCGTATGTACGGGTAAATAACGGTGAATCAACCTTTTAGAAATATCGTTGCGTGCCATTGTCGTAAAGTTTTGAACTAGTGGTACTAAAGAATAGAGATTACATGAACAATTTTTTTTAATAATCATATCGCCCCGAGCAAGATATTTTACTGCCACTGTTTTGCAGGGGCTTACATAAGAGGAAAGTTGTGAGAAAGAGTGGCAAGTTATAGGGGGTGTCAGGAAGTGGGTAAGAGAAGAACGAGAATACTGATTAGAGTGGAGTCGACGGAGAAAGAAGCATGAGAGAGAGGATGCAGGTTAGTGAGATAGGAAATGACTATTGACTTTAATTTAAATTTTTTGAGATTGTAGCTGTCGGGGAAGCAAATGAACGGAAGGGAATTCCACAGGCGGGAAGTGCGAGAAAAGAAGCTGTTGGAGTAGAATTTACGTTTACATTTTATTGGATTCACAGCAATTGACATGGAAATTGCGACAATTTCGCGTTGAGACAGAGAAAAATCCGTAATCTTATTATACGGTACTCACTTTTTATGACCTTGTTCCCAACTAGGCTAAACTTACTAAATTGTATTTTTTATCAAATTAAAAGTTGCTATTGTTATTTTAATTGTTTAAAACTAAAAGATGTTGTGGGATGATTTAAAAAAATAGATTTAATTGAAAGTTGAAGGCGTTTTTTTCTCTTTAAAATTATTTCTTTTTCCAAAACAAACAAAAAGTAGGTCTTCATCGAATGGAAAAGAATAGTGATTTTCTAAGCACAGCTTAGGTGTGGCACAAGGCCAAAAGTATGGGACACCCAGTGAGGATTAAACTCACTACTCGATTGTAATAGAAAAGAATAGGAATAAGAATAGAATGAGCCAAAGAACGAAAATTTAAAACAAATCAACATTATCAAATGTGTGTACAAATTAATTATCTCCCTTTACGATTGAAAAATTCACAAAAACCAATATAATCCATTTGTGAAAAGGTTACATTATAAGGGAAGTAACTCTTGTTTGTTACGTAAGTTAATTCCCTTTAAATACTTTTTTTTTTTTTTTTTTTTTTAATGGAGGGAAAGTGTTTTTATAAATCTCAGGCCAAATTAATTTCCGAAACTAGCTTAATGTTTAAACGCCAGAAAGCATATGTACCGACATTTCTTTATTATTTAAAGCTTTATGCCTTAGAGATTAGAGATAGATAAATAAAATGTACGTCGTGGTGTAATGGGTTAAATCGGGAAGCCCAGTTGGAATACGAGACGAATTCGTGTCATTTACTTAGCACAAAAAAAGCTATTAATTAATCCATTCAGCTAAAAGTTGAATAGCAGGACATAATGGATGCTATAGTCTACCACAAAACGTAATGGCAACCTACCACGGGGAAATCCTCTTCTGTCAGTTATGTCTCGAAAGTATGGCACTTAATTGACTGACTGAATATATAAATAGGTAGATAGATCAGTCAAAATGCCATACGTGAAACGCGCTTGGGCGATCATGTCTCGAAAGAGACATGACTGACTGGGCAGAAGATTATCATGTAGTAGGTTGCCATTGCTTTCTGCAGTAGACTGGTTGCCAGCCAAGGCTATAGAACCCAATCTGTCCTTTTATTTAACCCATAACTGAAGGGAAGAGATGGATTAATACCTTTCTCAAGGGTATTAGTGCGTAAGTGAATGCAATGAATTCGACTGGAATTCGAACTCGGCTCCCCGATTTCTCGTTCCGAGCCGATATCCACTGCACCACAACGCACATCCAGGATAAATAGATAGTGGTGAAAAGAGGGATACCTATTATTTTTAGTGTATAGAAAAGAAGAATCCGATTAGTATAGAGATAGTTCGAGCATTAAACATACGTACGGATACGTGTAGATATCCACTCCCTGATTATTTAGTTTTTCTGCTTGCTTATCTTTTTTTGGATGTGCGTTGTGGTACAGTGGATATCGGCTCGGAACGAGAAGCCGGGGAGCCGAGTTCGAATTCCAGCTGAATCCATTGTATTCACTTACGCGCAAATACCCTTGGGAAAGGTATTAATCCGTCTCTTCCTTCCAGTTATGGGTTAAATAATAGGACAGATTGGGTTCTATAGCCTTGGTCGGCAACCAGTCTACCGCAGAATGCAATGGCAACCTACTGCGGGATAATCTTCTGCCCAGTCAGTCAGGTCTCTTTCGAGACATGATCGCCCAAGCGTGTTTCACGTATGGCACTTAACTGACTGATTATCTTTCTTTTATTTTCTTAGAAAAATGGGCGGATCTGTGCGACATTACCACCACCTGTATATTTGTTGATTATCATTTATTTTGACGTTTTTCAGTGCAATATCATCGATTAGACCCTAAACTTTCCGATTATAATAAAAAGATTTGCAAAAAATGTATTATTTAAGATTTTTAAGGGGTGTTCATTTTCTTATACAACCTTATAGTAAATTGATCCTCTATTTTGGAAACACTCGCGTTGGAGTCGCTTTTATATAGCTGAGACCATGTATAGAGAAGCTTACAATTTGAAGATCTAGAAACACATGGAAAAATTTTTAATTATCCCTACTTCATATCAATGAAAAATAATAAAAAAAAAATTCTAACAGAGTTTCTTTAAAATAATGCCTGTTGTAAAAAAATGGGAATGAAAAATATGACGATGTAAAACAAAAAAAAAAATTACAGAGAATCTTTAAAATAATTCCTATTCTAAAAAAAAATTTGAATAAAAACATATTTCCGAAAGATTTTTTTCATTAATTTCCTACAAGTTTTGGAAAATAAAAGAAAAAAGGCTACAACTCGAAGCGAGTGTTTCCAAAATGAAGGATTGATTTACTATAACGTTGTATGAGAAACTGAGCACCCCCTAAAAATCTTTAAATATTGAATTTTTTTCTAATTTTTTTTTTGTTTTAAATCGGAAACTTCATGTACTGATCGATAAGAATACACAGAAAAAAGTCAAAATAGATGATAATCAACAAATTTACATGTGGTGGTAATGTCGTACATTTCCGCCGAAAAATGCTATCCCTGGTTTAAATCACATCAGTCATCTTAGGAATGGCATAGAAGCATTAATTGAATTCTAGAGCAATGGTTAGCAGCTCGGATTAAAGAATCGGAGAGCCGTGTCCGAATTCCAGGAAAAGTATGAATCAAACCCGTCTCCTAGTTGTGAGTAAATAACAGGTTCTATAGCCTTGGCTGGCGACCGGTCTAGTAGAAAAAAGACTCTGAATTCAAAACTTTACATGCAGGCCCCGCAAAAAGACAAAGAAGATCATTTTCATTGACTCAATGACCCAAAACTACGTTCGACATTTTTTTCTAAGTATTTGTCCATTACAGTCGGTTTGAATTACAGTTTCATTTCAAATCCTCCGAAGAGCTAGTCAAAGAATGGTATATTGGATTAGAAGTATAGTTTAGTCCCTAACAATCTAATGTCTTCTTTTTTTATACACCCTAAACAGCATGGCGATTTTAAATACATATTCATTTTACTTAATAATTAATCTAGCTCTGTAGATAACCTGGAAACATATTTGAGACACATGAACTGAAGATGCTAAAATAAAAACTAAGAAAAAATTTACAGATAAGACAATATTTTCGGAAAGCAGTCTGTTTTTTACACCTGTAATACATAAAATAAGGTAATCGGCCGATTAAACGGTAGCCAGCCGATAACTTTAAACCGATAAAGTGTTTAGTTTATGAGTGCAACCTTGACATACATACATCCTTGTGCAAATTAATTGAAACAAAACAAATAATGTCTTCGTCGGATCTTTTACACTTTACCAGATCACGTATACGTTGTCACTTGGCGTTGATTTTCTCTTCCGACTTTATTTTCTTTCACGATGTGGACTGATGGATCCAGTTTGCTTCTTCGCTTTGATGACACGACTGACAAAAAGGCTGACACCAACAATATCCGCGATCTCTCTGTAAGGCTTGCCAGTGTGTTCGTGCATTGTTACAATTTTCGTACGCTTCCTTGGAGTAACGTCCATCGCAGACAATGGCTGTAGGTCAACTAATCAACAGTCAACAGAACAGTGTCTGTGCGTGATGAAAATCTGATGCAATCATTGATGACGCAATATTTTTCAAGGTCAAACAAAATTCATCATACACCCGAAAATAGATTCATATTGCTGCAAACCACTGAGGAAAAATAGAAATCGATTACATCCTGTCACTCCAGTGAGTCTAAAATTGACCGTATGGTGAAAGTAATGAAACTAAAGGTGAAGAGGCTCAATCCTTGTTCCCTGTTTAGGATGTGGTTTCCGGCTTTCTCTTTTCCAATCTTTTCACTCCTTTTCTTTTTTTTCAATTGGAGTAGATAGACTAAACTGTCCAGTTTGAATAACACCTCCCCATCTCTTTTTTCTCACACACAGACACACATACTTCGATGTCTGACTTAGGTTGGCAACTAGTATGCTAACCTGCTAACGAAGTAAACTATCGCCCGGTTCACACTCCACCCACGTCTATTGAACAGATGAAGAGGCTCAACCCTTGTTCCCTGTTTAGGATGTGGTTTCCGGCTTTCTCTTTTCCAATCTTTTCACTCTTTTCTTTTTTTTTTTAATTGGAGTAGATAGACTAAACTATCGCCCGGTTCACTCTTACGTAGCCTCCTGCACCTCAGTGGTGTTACCGCCTTGCTCGGGGTGATATGATTTTTTAAAAAAAGCAGTTGTTTCAGTTAATTTGCACAAGGGTGTAGATGTGTACTCATAAATGTATACATACGGATAGATAACAAGCAAACATGCTAGAAATGTTTTCATTCTTTATTTGGTGGTTGGTGGGGGTGTCATAAATGTATACTTTTGCATTTCATAGCAATCCATAACTTTGGGATCAATTTTTTACCATAACTCAGACTAACAGAGTTCGGTAAAATTCTCCATCCTTACTTAGATTGCAAGTAATCCTATCTTTACGTTATATTACGCCGTGCGTGTGTTCTGTTACCACTGGTCCCCAAAAAGATGCTCTTTTTGATTATTCCCTATCCCGTTTCTCTCTTTTCTTTGCCTTATAAGACCTCTCTGTACTCTCCACTATACATGCCAAATCCCACAACAACCTCCGAATTCCATACACCACCATCTGGGGTTCTACATTTAGCCCTCCACACTTGTAAGCATCATCGGGTCCCAACTTATACCCTTAAAAGGATTTCGGGAAGGGGGCGTCCCTTTGCGTGGTCATGATTTAACACATCAGTAAAACATGCTGTAAAATAAAATTCTTATAAAATCAGTAATTCTAGTCTTTACAGATCTTTTGAATTTCTGATTTCTGATTATTTAGTTTTCGATCCAACTGAAGATTTTATTTAATTTTATTTTTAATTAAATAATTATTTTATGAAAGTGCCGTCGCTATCAAATATACTGTCATTTCATTCCGGTTTTTGATTTTCTATTTTTGACATAAAGGGATGATGATGATGATCATCATCATCATCTTCAATTTCTGCTATGGTCGCACTATTTACCAAGTCTGCAACAAGACCTAAGGCAGGTAGTGTTGTGTTATGACTGCATTTCATAATTTGTTTTTTTTAACTCCCATAACAACGCTAGCATTTATTATTATTATTATTATTATTATTATTATTATTATTATTATTATATACATTAATAGTGAAACATTTACATCTATCTATCTATCTATCTATCTCAGTCTCTTCATATCTATCTATCTACAATCTGAAAGTGTAGTCTGCTCACGTCTCTCAAAATTTGATAATCTTTATCAGCCTATCTCTGTGTCAATCTCTCTCTCTCTCTCTCTCTCTCTCTATATATATATATATATATATATATATATATATATATGTGGAATATAATATATCAGTGTTGATATATCGAGAACAGTTTTGAAAAAAAATATATGACAAATTGGAAAAGTTTTTGTGACGCCTTTCATCTGACTGGGTTTGTCGACGTTGGTGCACACGAATCAGAGACGCTAGGAGTTACAAAATTAAAAAAAAAAATTTCATATATATATATATATATTTGAAACCTCCCATCTCTAATTCGGTAGACATTAATTTCGCAGTTTAAAAAAAAGCAGTGGTATACACTTGAACAGTAGCAAGAAAAATATCAGATTAAAAATATATCTATCACAATTCTATTTTGTCTGTTCAAATATTGATTGATGACAAAGAGAATTTAGAGGATGGTGGATTCGCCTGAAGCTTGTGAATTACAACGCGTGTTTGTCTCATGTGACATTCAAATCAAGTGCTCAGTATACAAGGCCATGTGTCAGACTAGGTTTTAGAAAAAAATAATCTGAATAAATTTCAGATCTTTTCTGTTGATCCAACTCAAAATATTAAATCACTCCAAAATAAATTTAATTTATATTAACTAAAATTCACGCCAAATTCTTCCAGAGCAAGGTCCTTCCATTGCATTTCGGTTGGGGTGATCTTTGCGATTGCCCCAGATGTGGGCGCCCTAGGTGCACTATTTCTAAGTGTGGCGTCTACGGTCGCGCTTGCTTATTTAAAAAAAACACAAAAACAAAAAAAGTAAAAAAAAAAAAAAAAAATTATAAAAATTCCTTTAAATATCATTCGCACTTACCAAATGGGAATAACTTCTTGATTTTTGGTAATTTTTTTTATTCTGAGAGATGGAGATGATGTGAAAACATATTTTGATTAAGTGCCATACGTGATACACGCTTGGGCGATCATGTCTCGAAAGAAACATGACTGACTGGGCAGAATATTATCCCGCAGTAGGTTGCCATTGCTTTCTGCGATAGACTGGTTGTGTGCCAAGGCTATAGAACCCAAACTGTCCTATTATTTAAATCATAGCTAGATGGAGAAGTGATGTTTTATATTATTAAGTAGTAGTGGGGGATCAGTTTATTACTTCATAACAATAGAAAACAGAACCCCCACTTTATGCCCAGTAAAAGACTTAATCAGGTTCCCAACTATTATATTCAGTCAGTTAAGTGCCATACGTGATACACGCTTGGGCGATCATATCTCGAAAGAGACATGACTGACTGGGCAGAATATTATCCCGCAGTAGGTTTCCATTGCTTTCTGCGGTAGACTGGTTGCCGACCAAGGCTATAGAACCCAATCTGTCCTGCTATTTAACCCATGAATGGAAGGAAGAGACGGATTAATACCTTTCCCAAGATATTAATCCGTCTCTTCTTTGAATTAATAAGTAACTTCAAAGGTACGTTTTGGCACATTGAATATCGTGCTCGGAACGAGAAATCGAGGAGCCGAGTTCGAGTTCCATTTGAATTCGCTGCATTCACTTACGCGCAAATGCATTCGGGAAAGGCATGAATCTATCTCTTCTCTTTTCAATTATGGATTAAATGTCAGTACAGATTGGATTCTATAGCCTTGGATGTCTTTCGAGACATGATCACCCAAGCGTGTATACCACTTTTGACTGAACTTTATTTTGGAATTAACAGTAAAGATGCCTAAAAATGCTAATCTACAAAAATTATATTTAAAAAATTCCTTTTTTTCCTAACGAATGGACATCTATACTTTTGTAGGGTTTTATTATTCTCTCTGTTTTACTTCTTCATCTTTCCTATTTTTTCTTTCCTTTTTTTTTTTTTTTTTTTTACTTCTTTAACTGCCGGTTTTCTTTCTCGTGCTTTCATCAATGTCTCTCTCTACCCTCTTTTCTTTATTACCTCTAAAATCCCATTTTTTATTTCATTTTATAAAATACTGATCCTAGTCAAATAATGTTTGTGCACCCGCTTTATATTTTTTGTCGGCGCTGCCCACATCGCTGGCAACGTTTCCCTTCCTCTTTTTCTTTTTTTTTTTTTTGTGTCAAAATATCTAAACTTATTTATGAATGGAACTGTGTGTGTGTGTGTGCGTGTCCGTTACCTATAGACTCCGAAACGGCTGAACCGATTTTCTTGAAAATTTGCACAGTTGTTCTATAAGCGTCTGCGAGTGTTCTTAGCTAGGTTTTGTGTCGAGGTACCCCCGATAAATATCGATAATCGAAAAAATCGGGTTATAGAAGGAGTGGTCCGATTTTAATCAATTTTGACACACTCATAGACAAAGACATAAGAAACGATATTCAGAAATTTCAAGGTTACAGTTCTTACAAGAGTGCAGAAAATCGATAATATATATAAAAGGCAAGATGTTTGTGTGTGTGTCTGTTTATCTGCCTGTATGTCTATTTTTTCAGCCCTTATATTTTAGTTTTTGCTTCAGGTTTGGCTCTAAGTAGGTATAATTGTAGTTCTTAGTCTCAGCCATGATACAGTTTACTCTGGACTTATTTAGCCTTCAAAATTCAGTTTACGACGAAAAAAACTTATTTGATATCGATACCAGGAAAAATTTGACTTACATCCATTCATTTTAATCTATCAGTCTACGGTTTTGCTTTAACTGGAAACAACTATTGCTTTTTAATCTTTCGTGCCAACGTCCAAAGAGTGTGAGCTCCAGGACCATGGATTAGTTTTAAAGCTTTCATTATTTCATTACACCCGAGCAACGCCGGGCTATACTGCTAGTCCTCGATAAAATCTGCTTCAACGTTCACAAGGTCTTTTTCTACCTCTCCCCATTCGAGGTTAGTAGGCCTGAGACCCGGTAAAGTAAAAGGGCGCGTCTCTCTTGCTATGCTTACCCCACTTCCTGTAGAACGGACTATCGGTTTTTACCTCCTTCTGTCTCAAACTCTCCACGAGGCGTTATCCCTTAATCAGGTCATATACTAGCGGCCCTTCCCCACCTTTCATCATTTTACTCGTCCCCACTTCCTTTCTTTCCAAAGTGACCCTTTTTTTATTCTTTGTCTTTCTTTCTCTGCCTTTACAATGAATAAGTTTTCGGGTTCACCAAGAGGTCGACATTTCTTTCTTTCTCATTTTTCTCTTTGTTGCTAGGACATGCCCCAAGGAAGGAGCCCTTGAACGACCCTCAATTCGGGAGAAAATGGGGGCTCGTTTTGTGAAAGAGATCCACTGTGCAAGATGATGATGATGATGATGAGAGAGAGAGAGAGAAAGATCTATTTATCTATCTATCTACCTATCTATCTCAATCTGTTTCTACTTTTCTCTCTATCTTAGTCTGTTCATCTATCTATCTACCTATCTATCTCAATCTGTTTCTACTTTTCTATCTATCTATCTATCTATCTATCTATCTATCTATCTATCTATCTATCTATCTATCTCAGTCTGTTCATATCTATTTATCTATCTATAGGAATCCTTCCATTCGGGTTTTTGTTAAACGTCAAAATTTGGAGTGTCGGGATTTGATAAAAGATCATAAAATATTGTTACGAGACTGCTCGGAATTCTTCCGTTTAGATAGAATAATCCCTGACTTTTATGGAAAGAACAAAAAGTTCAGTAGGAAAAGACAACGTAGTGTTAACAAATAACATTAATTTTATGTAACAGCAAGAATTCAAGAAGTAATGAGTAATTTTTGCAAAAATCAAATAATTGTCGGATTTTAATGAAATTTTCAGGACTTATTCACAAATAAATTAAATTATTTTTTGCATTATTATTAAAATAAAATATTGGTAAAAATATTTTTTACATCTGTTACACTCCCGCCTTCACATAAATTTATGAAATTTTAAGAAACTGAATTTTGTTGGGAAAATTGTTTTTATTAAGTTAAACATAGGACTCATTGGGAAATGTAAATTATCTATCTATTATTATTATTATTATTATTATTATTATTATTATTATTATTATTATGTCATTTTTCATCATATTTCGATTTCTGCTATAGTCGCAGTTCCAACCAAGTCTGCGGGGAAGACCTAAGTCAGGTCGTGGCGTGTTGTTATGGTTCCATTTCATGTTTTTTTCTATCTTCCCCATCATCCCTAGCGTTACATAGACAACGTTCTCCTGTATGTGTGGGCTGTACTTAATAAGACAATTTTTTGTATATAAGCTGGGGTTTCCAGGGATTCTTTCAATGTGTTGTTTTGTTTCATTTTTTATCATTCCAAGTGCACCCACTATCACTGTTGCAATATTTGTTTTCAATTTCCACATTTTTTCTATTCCAATTTCCAGGTCTTTATATTTTGACAGTTTTTCAAATTCCTTGATTGCTATGTTACAATCCGCTGGACAAACCATATCAATAAATAGACAAGTTTTTTCTTTCTGGTTTTTAACAATAATGTCCGGCCTATTTGCTTCAATTTTTCTGTCTGTGTAGATGGTGTAATCCGATAGAATGGTGACATCTTCTATTTCTGTAACCGGTGCTGGGTGATGTTCATACCAGTGTTTTTATTATTATTTTATTTTTTTAACATTTCACCCTTATTTAACTGCTCCTAATAGTAAAATAAAAAATTCAATAATTTGATAAACTTTTAATTGCTTTAATAAATAATATGTATTAATGACATTATAGTCTGAAGAAAAACACTTTTTTCGATTAATAATGAAATTTTAAGAGTTATTTTAATTTTGTTTTAATTATAATAATTTATAAATTTTCAAAAGTGTTCTTAAGTACTTCAAAAACTTGTAGACGCTAGATTATTAAGTTATTAAGTGAAAACTATATTTGCTAATGGAATATTTATAAGTTTACCATTCGCCCGTGTATTGAATACTTCTGTCATATTTGGTCGGGTGCCCCTGCTGCTCTCCTTGGGCTTCTTGACAAAATACAAAGGAGAATCTGTAACGTGGTTGATACTGACTTGGCAGGCCGGCTGCAGCCACTCTCTCACCGGCATGATATGGCTTCCCTGTGCCTCTTCTACAAGTACTTTCATGGCTTCTGCTCCGATGAACTTAGATCACTGGTACCGCCTAAGCACGAATTTACACGAGATACTAGATTAGCAACTAGGTCCCACCATTTTATAGTTAAACAGATAAAATGTAACCGTAAATTCTACCCCAATAGCTTCTTTTCTCGCGCTTCCCGCCTGTGGAACTCCCTTCCACGAGTCTGCTTTCCCGACAGCTACTATCTCCAGGTGTTTAAATGTAGGGTCAATAGACACCTCCTATCACACTAACTCCCAATTATTCTCAGAACACTCTCATCTACTCAACCCTCATTTTCGGTATCCTTACCAGCCTATCACCCACCCTCTGACATTTCCTATATTTAACCATCGTTTCTCCACTCTATGTAGCCCCCTACGCAGTAGTGGCAGTGACATGCCTTGCTCGGGATGAAAAAAAATCGTCGAACCTTTGTATTTTTTTAATAATTTTATTTACTTATTTTTTTGGGTATATATATATATATATATATATATATATATATATATATATATAAAGCACACACATAGACACCTACCAAACTCTATCTGCAATATACTTGTTGATAACACAAATATCATAGCATCTCCAGCAGGTAAATTAAAAAAAAAAAAAAAGAGGAAATAAAAAATAATTGCAAGTTAATAAAAATGAAAAAATCCAATACTTAATAATATCAACTACGAACACAGCAACAATGTCCTTACCGTGTTCAGAATATAAAACAAGCACATGGCTCTACGCACATGCATAAACATTACACGTATTCAGTCACACGTAAAATAAATCCTTCTCGATAATGGCTAAAAGTATAGCTGAAAGCGTCCAGAACAAAACATTTGGATAATTTTTATATAATTTATATCCTGAAAAGAAAAAACAATAAAATTACCGGTTCCCGCTCGATCACCGAAGTTAAGCAACGTTGAGCCTGCCCAGTACTTAGGTGGGTGACCACTTGGGAATACTAGGTGCTGTTAGCATTCACGGATGTGCGTTGGGGTGCGGTGGATGTCGGCTTGGAGGGGGAAATCGGTGAGCCGAGTTCCAATTTCAGTCGAGCACGCTGCATTCACTTGCGCACTGGTACCCTTGGGAGAGGTATAAATCCGTTCGTTCCCTCCAATTATGGGTTAAATAATTGAGGTCTGCTGTTCGTGCGATTTGTGGCAGTCATCTGCACCAGTTGTTTGTTATCAGCAGTTCCAAAAAGTGTGGATGGTACTACACAATGCCTTCACCACTATAAACAAATCTCTGTGTGGTTGTCTTGCTGGAGAAAGGTTGGACCCTCATACGTTGAACGCGACGGGAGAATCCATCATCATCATATATATATAGGGGATACTTCCCCACCACCTACCACTACTAGCCCAAGGGTCAGGCCACATACCTCTCACTACCAAGGAGGAATTACTACTAATTCCTTCTCTCATCCCAACCCAATGAAAACTAATACATCCCAACCCTTTTCTTTAATTGTGCTAACCTCATTCTCTGTTTATAAGGGTTCGAAGAATGCATGCCTTAAAATGATATGTTGAAAATGGCTATTTCCCGATTAAGTTTTATCGGAATTTACAGATATATATACATTAAATGCAAGGTCAATATTCATCTCTTAACCACTTGACTATTGTTATTTCTACACCACCCTGTATATCCTTTCCTTTCTCTCCACCTTTGCAACTGTCATCACACCTGTATTCCCATCCTTCTCTTGCTCCTTTCTAACTGGTTCGTCCTTCACTTCACTCTCCTCTTTTTAACTTTTATATAGCCCCCTGCACATCATTGGCGTTACCGCCTTGCACGTGGTGATAAAATTAAAAAATAAAAAATAAAAAAGCAGTTACATCTCCATCACCCACCACTACTAAATCAAGAGTCAAGCTACTTACCTTCCACTACCAAAGAGAAAATTGCTACTAAATTATTCCCCCTAGCCTAACCCAAATAAAACCAATACGTCCCAACCCCTCCTTTTACCTAAACTAACCACTTAGAATTTTTCCTCATTCTCTGTTTATAAGTGGTTTGAAGAATGCATACCTTAAAATGACATGTTGAAAATGGCTATTTCCCCATTAAGTTTTATCTGAATTTACAGATAAATAAACAAATAAATAAATATTTACTTATTTATATATAATGAAATTTGTTTAAGCTTTTGATAAAATTATTAGTTTTTCAGTCTTTTTACTCTGTTTATCAAAACTGTCAACGATCTGAAATGCATACTAAATTCATTTACCTTTATGTTTACAGCTAAATGTTCAGCCCTCTCAACTTCAGAGACGCTTGCTTATAAGGTAAGTTAACAATTTTTATTCCCATGGACTTTGATTAAGCTAACTTAAAAATCAAAAAGAAAAAAATCAATTCATCTCTCACATTACATTTTCAATTAAAAACTACGCTAATCTTCAAATCAGAATAGATGGTGAATTTATCTACCTGATCTCTCCACTAAGACAGGACACAAAAGTCCATTTTTATGCGTGGATCCCATACGCCTACATATGAGTTCAGAACGAAATTTTCCCTGTCCTCACTGTCAGACTGATGTTGATATTACATCAGCCCGTCCTCTCTTAATGCAGTGAGGAAGGTTCTGCCGCAGTTTTGGAATCTCCGGACCAGGCATCATCTAAATTTAGGAGAACAAATACCACGTAAAGTAAAAACAAACTTAAGTAGATAAAATGTGAAAAATGCGTGTGCGTGTGTCTGTGTGTGTGAGTGTGTGCGCGTGTTGTGGGGATTACCCCCACTTAGTAAGCCAAGACACCGTTACGTGACACTGTTTAAAGACTATAACAAAAAGAACAAGCTATCTCTTTCTTTTTCTCCAAGATGTACTTGTGTCATTCAACGAATTTGTGACCATATCCCGTTTAAACACTGATTTTTGTACGATCACTGAAGTTAAGCAACGTCGATCCTGGTCAGTACCTAGATGGCTAACTTCCGAGGAAAACGAGGTCCTGTATGCTAGGGTGTGCAGGTGGCGTAATGGATAATGGCTCGGGATTGTCATTCAGAGAGCCGAGTTTATATTCCCGTCGGGTTCGTTATATTCACTTATACGTAAATATCCTTGGGAAAGGCATGAATCCACCTCTTCTCCCCCCCCCCCAGCTGTAGATTAATAACTTGTATCACTAAACCATAAGCCGTAAAAAAGCGAATCAATCAATCAAATATGACTTCGTTCCCACTGGAGAAAACTATTTAAGTAAGCGAAGAGAAAAGAAAAGAAAAAAAGGAAAAATTACTGCAAGGTAGGAAGTCTTTATTTTTTTTTCATTGTCAAAAAGCCATTTTCAAATTTTAGAGTGACTTCCTGTTTCAAACATTTATCGAAAAATTGACAATAATAAATTAAGTTATATATTTTGTGGTGATTTAAAACTTGCATCCATTTTTGTCAAATATGTCTCTGGCGATTATAGCATATGAGTAATGGATTTTTATTGTAAAAAGCAATTATAATGATAAATCAATAAATAAAATGAATATTTCTCACCATTATATTAAAGACCATTATGTATTTATTTGCATATATATATATATATATATAGTTGAATTCGTTGCATTCATTTATATATACGAAAATATACTTTGGAAAGGCATTAATCCATCTCTTGTCTCTTCAGCTATAGGTTAAATAGCAGAACAGATTCGGTTCTATAGTTTTGGTTGGCAACCAGTCTACCACAGAAAGAAATAGCAACCTACTGCGGAGAAATCCTCTGTTTAGTCAGTCATGTCTCGAAAGATACATGATCGCCCAAGCGTGTATCATGTATGGCAATTAACTGATTGATCTGTATAAAAGAATTGAACAGCAGAACACAATTTAATAGCCTTGGTTGGCAACCAGTCTACCGCAGAAATAAATGACAACCTGCTGCAGAAAAATCTTCTGACTAGTCACTCATCGATCAAAAGAGACATGATCGCCCCAAGCGTGTATCACGTATAGCAATTAACTGATTGACTGAATAGTAGTACTTATTACAATAGTACAAATATTTGACGCTGATGCAGGTACCAGTTATGCTTTTATTAGACCGGGTGTAATGATGGGTATCTTGGGCACTTACCACAGCATCAACTTCTTAGTGTGCAGCTTTCAACCAAAACAACAACAATATTAATAATTAATGCTTCCTCATGATTAGAAACAAATTATTAGCTATTTGTCTGTACTTCTGAGATTAGGTAGCATTTACACAATTTGCATTATTCGGACTATTGTCCTCATTTTTACTGCCATGTTTACAACTTAGGTTTTAAAGGGAGATAACTACATGGCTACCATAAGTGGTATTGCACATGGAATAAGAATGATATACCCCAGTGACCGTAATAAAGAGTTCGGTTCAAAATTCTTAGCACCTGAAGAAGGCCGGAGTGTATAATGGTCGAAAACATTGTGAACATGGCAGCAAAGATATGGACAATAATCCGAATAATGTAAATAATGTAAATTATCAGCTGTTTTCTGACCAATTATCGTGAGAGTCGGTTAAACCATATATTTTACTGGTTAGAAATATGTAAGGAACGAGAAATCGGGGAGTCGAGTTCGAATTCCAGGTGAATTCATTGCATTCACTTACGCGCAAATACCCTTGGGAAAGGTATTAATCCGTCTCTTCCTTCCAGTTATGGGTTAAATAATAGGACAGATTGGGTTCTTTAGCCTTGGTCGGCAACCAGTCTACCGCAGAAAGCAATGGCAAACTACTTCTACCCAGTCAGTCATGTCTCTTTCGAGACATGATCGCTCAAGCGTTTTTCACGTATGGCACTTAACTGACTGAATGCCTTCTTTGGCTTAGTAATGACTGTGACGATGATGATGGCTCTTTTCATTGGTAAATCATCACCATCATTATCATTTAATATACGTTTCTATGTTACCATGGGTTGGACCATGGGTTCTGTAATTGAACCATAATGAAATATCGGAGCGAGTTTTAAAGTAGCATGCCCTTACTAACACCAATCAGTTTAGGAGATTGGAAACTCAGTGCTTTTATCGAGATAACATTTCAAGGTTAAACCCTATTCTACACAGAGTAAATGTAGCGGTTTTTTTAAATATCAGACATCTCCTTCTTTTATATGAGTTACTATCCCAAGCTAAAGACTGTTATCCAGCCTAACTTTCAGTTTTCTCTTAAATGACCTCAGTTTCCTTGAAAGCAAAACCGTTTTTAACAAGCCATTATAATTAACGCAAAGACGACTGCGTCTTTTAACTTGAACGATGAATATATTATATTAATTATATATAATGATCAGTATATACAAAAAAATAATTTTCCATAAACTGGAAATGGTTCCTTTACAAATTTTGATGGGTTTGAAGCGTTGGGTCGAAAAAGAAATAAAAAATGTAACAATTTTGACACGAATTGTCTGACATTCATAAAAATACACTTCCTACAAAAACGTATCTTTAAAAAACCAAAAAAAAAAAAAGACAAAACAAAAACAAAACAAACTAGACATAATAAAAATATTTTCTGCCATTTTGGGTGTCAAAAATGAAGTAATGATTGCATCTTTCTCATGCAGTTGACTGCCAACAAAGGATTTTCTCTGCTGAAAATAAATTCTAATTATTAGAATTTAATGAATAAGCTTTGTCGTCGCCATTTTTAAAGGATATGCTGCTTTTCAAAAAATGTATCAAGTTAGTGGCACACTTTTCTTGAAGGCTTCAAAATTACAATAAAAAGTAAAATAATTTCGAAGCAAAAGTTGTGAGACCTATAGTTAGGTTACCTCTTGTTCCTTCATGAAATCAACAATGTATAATTTTGCAATTCGTCTCAAGGGAGAGAATTCTTATCGTTCTAAGTTGCGATTACTTCCCTTGGTCATGTTAAACCTTCATTATGAACAATGGGCATTAGTTTTAAAGAATATGAAAAATATATATTAAAAGTAAACATTAATAAATGCAATAACATTTAATAAATTATTGAGTTACCTTTGTCATGTTATATAATTTCATTTTCTGTTATTAAATTGTAAAATTATTTTAAAAGAAAGTTTTATATTATTTTTATTTTTATATATTTTTATTATATATTTATTATTATATATTTTTATATTTTTATTTTTATATTATTTATTATTTTATTATTTATTATTTTATTATTTATTATTTTATTATTTTATTATTATTTTATTATTATTTTATTTTATTATATATTTTATTATTTTTTTATTATATATTTTTATAGTTTTATTTTTATATTATTTATTATTTTTATATAATTGCTGAAAATATATATTTTCTTTTACTACATAGTTAAAAACCAAACAACGAAGTATACGATTAAGCTACATAAAATTATGCCAAATTAGGCTATCATACTTAGCATTTTTTGACAGCTTCCGTCTATCATGTCAATTATTGACTCTGATAACACGATGATAAACCAGATAACAAGGCTACCGTAATTAAGAAACGCTTTTATAGTACATTTCAGGCAATAAGCAAGTACAACTTGTTTCAAATCAGATGAAAATAAGTTTAAATTTGCTAATTTAATAATATAACGTATCAGCGAGGTGTCTTTTATTTTAATAAGATTTTTTTAAACCGTGTATCAATTTCTGTTTACAAAATGTGTTGATCGATCAAAAATGGCTGAAAAAATTTAGATTCCATAAGAATATAATTTCGGTTACCAGAGTATTTTGCTTAGTGGAACTGAGTTTGAGTTTAAACTTTGTTTAACGGCATATCAAACTCTGTGGGTTATTGAATGCCAAAAAGGTGGGGGTTTCAGGAATTGTTTTTGTAATGTTCAGTTATAGTGAGAATATGTATTTGAGTCATGATTAACGGCATATCAACCTCTGTGGGTTATTGAATGCCAAAAAGGTGGGGGTTTCAGGTATTGTTTTTGTAATGTTCGGTTATAGTGAGAATATGTATTTGAGTCATGATTAACGGCATATCAAACTCTGTGGGTTATTAAATGCCAAAAATGTGGGGGTTTCAGCTATTGTTTTTGTAATGTTCGGTTATAATGAGAATATGTATTTGGGTCATGATTAACGGCATCTCAAACTCTGTGGGTTATTTAATGCTAAACATGCGGGGGTATTAAAGTTTTGTTTATTTTATTTATTTATTTTTTTTTAATGTTCGATTATAGTGAGAAGGTTGATTTAGTCAGATTTATTAATAATTTTGTGTTTTTATTCTTTTTTATTTTAGAAAACTGAAAATGTCTTCTAGTTTTGTATTCAAAAATGTTTTGCTAAGAATATTTTTTTCCTTCAAAAATGTGTTATGGTAATAATCTTTCTTTAAAAATGTATTGTTGGTAATATTTTTCCTTAAAAAATGTATAATTTTTCTAGAAAGCTTACTGGAATTAGTAAATTTAACCTCTTGGCTTTCAATTAAAGCTAAAATTAAAACTTCAAGAAAACTTTTTTTTATTTTAAAAAATTCAGTTTAAATTTAGGTATCAAAATGCGAATTTCACATTTACCTTTTTTAACAAAACTAGGAAACGAAATAAAAATATATATAAAATATAAAATTTTGAAGGGATGATTTGCAAAGCCCGTTGAATGTTGAAACGTAGGGTACAGGAAACACGGAAGCGGGATAAAAGAATTGTAACATGCCGAAAACGATTATACAGTTTTGTTTTGTTTTTTTTTTCGTAAGAAGCGCAACTTTTGAAACATGTGACTTTTTAATGATATATATCCCGTACGGCCTCTCGTAAAAATAAAATGCGGGTCATCAGCATGCGCACAAATAAAATGTTTTAATTATTTTAAAAATCGAATAGCTCAATTATTTGTCTGTTTTCAATTAGTAAATATAGTCTTCATGTATTAACTTAACAAAATAACGTGAACGATGAAGGAAGAAATTTTAAAAGATTTTTGAAACTTTATAAATTAACATAAAATAAAAAATAATAAAAATGAAATCAATCCTTGTAAATATATTATTCACTGAAAAAAAAAAAATTCTCTTCAAACTATGATATCCTTAACATATATTGTTTATAAAAACAATTAAAAAAAGTTTATCTAAATAAAAATGATACAGTTTTACTGCATTTTTCCTTTCATAATTCGAAGCAGATTTTCTGAGAAGGGGCTGTTTTAAAGGAAAAAAAAATACAAGACAATAATAACAACAACAACAACAACAACAAAAAACAACATTCCCTAATGACTACTGAATATAATTAATATTAAGTATATAAGCGAACTCTCGCGAATTCTAAACATCTCAGGAAATTAATAGGTGCAGGGGGGGGGTAACTTTTATAAAAATATATATTTTTACCAAGATTTTCTAAAAAAAAAAAAAAAAGTATTTAAAAAATGATTTTATTCATTTGTAAACAAGTCTTGAAATTTTAATGAAAATCCGACCATTGTTTGATTTTTTCAAGAATTTCCAAATTAATGTGTTTTTCACCGGCAAAATTTATTGCGTAAACCCTTGTAAATATTGCATCACTCAAGGATGAAAGAAAACCAAGATTTTTACCAAAATTTCAAACGTGTTAAGAAAGAATTAAAAAGTTAAAAAAAAAAAATTCAAAAATACTTTGATCTATCTTCTTAATAATAACATGAACATTTTACCGATAAAGCTTTGTTTTTATTTATTTTGAGGCGTTTTTTCTTCATACTATGCTATTTTTTTTTTTTTTTTTTTTTTTTGCGAATTCGTGGAGGTAGCTAGTTTTAAGAACGATTACATAGATTTATTGACCTGTGACAACCCAAAATGCCAAATACAGGTGGGGGATAACAGAATCAAACAAGTCCAAGAATTTAAGTACCTAGGAAGTGTCCTAACAGGAGATGGAAAGTGCGACACGGAGATCCGAAGGCGAATTGGCATGGCAAAGGACGCGTTCCAGAAGATGAGCAAAATACTAACACACAGGAAGATCTCAATAGAAACGAAGAAAAGAGTGCTAGACTGCTACGTGATGTCAGTTCTTCAGTACGGCTGTGAATGCTGGACAATATCATCGAAAATGAGGACAAAACTGGAAGCGGCCGAAATGTGGTTCTACAGAAGGATGCTACGGATATCGTGGACTGAGCATACAAGCAACGACGAAGTGTTAGAAAGAATGGCAACAAAAAGGAAATTGATGCTGAGCATCAGGAAGAGACAACTGAAGTTCCTGGGACATGCAATGAGGAAGGAAAGCCTGGAGAACCTGATACTGACTGGTCAGATAGAAGGAAGGAGAGACAGAGGAAGGCAGCGGATAACATATTTGCAGGGCCTGATCAGGTGGATGACGGAACGGGGGTTGCCAGGAGCAACAGGAGCAAACATACTAAGAGCCACAAGGGATAGGGAGACGTGGAGATCCATGATCGCCTACGTCCTGAAGGGACAGGGCACATAGAAGAAGAAGAAGACTTTATAGCTTGTAAATCTTCAACATTGTACGGTAAATTCCTTTAGCAGCAAAAGTCGGATTCAGGCATCAATGTTCTCCGTTATCATTTTTGAAATGATAAAGCTAATTCTCATTGTACATTAAGAAAAATAAACGATCGTTGAAGCACTTAACAATAAAATGGCAGATCAAGATGATTCGTGATTATATTTAAAATAAAATAATTGGGAAACAACAGATCACTCTAAAATAAAATCTTCATTTAATTAGAGGTGCATTTAATGAAGATGAAGATTGTTATGATAATAATAAAAATAAAAATAATAATAATAGTATTTTAAAATGAACTTTAGAATGGATTTTTATTAAAACATCAATTTTTTTTATTTTATGTATTTTTTGATAAAAATCTGTCATATTAATTTTAAAAAATTCATTCTAAAATTCTCTTTATCATAATTTGTATTATCGATTAGATTATCGTTTTATATCTGTGCAGATATGAAAAACTTCGTGAGATTTGATGATGAGGGAAGTTTTACTTAATGGCACATAAGTTAATGACCGCGCCTTACCAACTGTTCTTCGTGGCCAAGTTAGCTAAAATGCGCTGAGCTTATATGGTAGCTTCTTCTGACTTGATAGATACATTTTATATGCGATAAAAAGATAGATAAAATTTATATGGGATAAAGTGATAGATAAATTTTATATACGATAAAAAGATAAATTTCATATGGGATAATATGATAGATATTTTTTTTATTCGATAAAATGATAGATAAATTTTATATACGATAAAATGATAGATAAAATTTATATGGGATAAAATGATAGATACATTTTTTTATTCGATAAAATGATAGATAATGTTTATATACGATAAAAAGATAGATAAATTTATGTACGGTAAAAAGATAGATAAATTTTATATGGGATAAAATGATAAATTTTATATCCCTGATCAATGTTAGGATAACTAATGACAAAGTGTAGAAGTTTTCGGGTAAAATTAAATTTCAGCGCCACCTCTTTGTGCGCATGCGTAGTTACATCGATTTAATTCGATGACATCCTAAAGCACAAAACATGTCACACGAAAATAATTTCTCACTTTTTCATCAATTTTCCATACGTGTGTGTGTGTGTGTGTGTGTGTGTGTGTGTGTGTGTGTAACATGTTTATTAATTAAAATATTTTAAATATCTCTTATATAATTATAAATTATTTACAGGGTACTGTGGTTAAGTCTTTTATTTAATTTTTCATGTGTTCTTAAACTTTTCTTCTTTTCTCGACTTAAATTCTATAGAAATTGTCTAAATATTTTTTATGTCCCAGCGCTTTCGGCTATACTTTTAGCCATTATCAAGGCAGAATTTTATTTTAACTTTTAACAATCCATACCTTCAGTTAAAAGAAGAAATAACATTCATCCTTGATAATATTTAAAGGTATCGCCGAAAGCGGTCAGAGACACAAAACTTTTGGATGATCTATAAATTATTTACATCCAGAAATGCCCGTTTTCTGGAGATAAGGAATGTAAAATTAAAAAAAATTATCTTTTCGAATCCTTTCGGTCAATTCTTCGACCATTTTCAAGGTGGGATATCTCCGTCGTTGTTATTTTATCCTCCTGTTTTGACTGTAAAGCAGTTATTTATCTTGTGTTGTTTTTGAAAAAGGAGCCTTCATTCCAAACTTTCACAGACCATGCGTGACTATATATATATATATATATATATATATATATATATATATATAAGCATGCTGTGTAGATATAGAAGAATCCAAAGGAGTATTCTGTACATACAGTGGTAGGATAACTCTCTAAGAGAGCTCTAAATATATATGTATATAAATACATATAGACCAAATATAAGAAAAAATTAAGGCAGACACGTTATTTCATGGTAAATCGGAAGTATGGGCCTATTTCAGGCGAACTATCATCAGCTTCCATCTTTACTGTACAGAAGATTTTACACGAATCGTGTAAAAATCTTCAGTACAATAAATCTTCTGTACAATAAAGACGGAAGCTGATGATGATTCGCCTGAAATAGGACTATACTTCCGATTTACCATGAAATAACGTGTCTGCCTTAATTTATATATATATATAAATTGCGCGTTCAAAAATTCCTGCCATGTTAGCGTTACAAAAAAAAAAACAAAAAAACATCGTTATGTGAGCGTTCTTAGAAAGAAAAAACAAAACAAAAAAAAACAAAAAACGGTAAACGGTAAAATCAGTTCTTGAAAATCACCTGAAGACACCACTCACGGTAGAAACGTAGGTCGCGTAATAACTAGTTTACAAATGGAAAATATTCAAAAGCTCTACAATATAATTGTATTGAACACTTTTAAATACAAATGTACACTGGTCTAATCTCATTATTAATCTATATGCACACAATATACACACGATAACAACACAAAACTAAAAAGAGAAATAACCAAACTAAAGAAAAGAAGCAAATCCCACAGGAAATCTGTTGGTCCTGAGAGGTGGTTATAATACTTTGTGCACAAACCACCATTATCTCATCACATGATTATTTATTGCTGATATTGTTTGATAATGCATTGTCATAATTTTATGTCATACACTTTAAGTAGTCTATAAATTTCTGGGTCTAATGACGTCAGAATGAATGTTCTGACGTCATTACAAAACATTACGCAACTAACTAGGACAGGCGCCATTGGAATATTGACATTTATATTTTTCCTCAATTTAATTTTTTTTTAATGATGTTTAAATTTAGGAAGCTGATTTAAAAAAAAATTAACGAGACCTTGATTAATTTCTTTTTTTTTTTCTCATATTATTATGATAATTTAAATATTTCACTGAAGTTGCGAGATCACAAAAGTTCACATGAGTTGATCACTGGACGAAATGTAATGCATTTTCGTTCTGCGTGTAAGCACGTGTGTGATTTTATATTCGTGACGAACTTAAATCACTGGTGCCCCCTAGATGTGAATTTGCACGAGACACTAGATTGGCAACTAGGTCCCACCCTTTTACAGTGAAACCGATGAAATGAAACCGCAATTTCTACTCCAACAGCTTTTTTCCCTACCGCATGCTTGCTTCCCCGACGGCTACAACCTCCAAGAGTTTAAATGTAAGGTCAACAGATACCTCCTAACACACTAACTCACACCCACACTCTCCAACTCTCTCCCTATGTACATCCTAAGTCGTCTATCACCCTCCTTCTGACATTTCCTATACCCAATCCCTCTATGTAACCCCTTACGCTATAGTGGCAGTGGAATGCATTGCTTGGGGTGACACGATTAAAAAAAAATATCTTTCGATCCCTATTTCATCAAGTTATTTTCATTTATTTCGTGTTTTATCAGACAATAGTTTATGATAAACCCTGAATAAAACATTAAAAATGTTTCACGAGAAACCGCTTATTGGTTTAAAACACTGGTTCATGAATTTGATTTTAGTAATTATGAGAGAATGTGCATTACGGTGCAGTATATATTGGCTCGGAACGAGAAATAGGAGAACCGAGTTCGAAATCTACTTGAATTCGTTGCATTCACTTTTTTTAAAATCATATCACCCCGAGCAAGGCGGTAACGCCACTGATGCGCAGGGGGCTACGTAAGAGTGAAAAGATTGGAAAAGAGAAATCCGGAAACCACATCCTAAACAGGGAACAAGGGATGAGCCTCTTCACCTGTTCAATAGAGGTGGGTGGAGTGTGAACCGGGTGATAGTTTAGTTCATCTACTCAAATTAAACAAGAAAAAAAGAAAAGAAAAGAGTGAAAAGATTGGAAAAGAGAAAGCCGGAAACCGCATCCTAAACAGGGAACAAGGGATGAGCCTCTTCACCTGTTCAACAGACGTGGGTGGAGTGTGAACCGGACGATAGTTTAGTTTAGTCAATCTAGCTTACGCGCAAATACCATTGGGAAGGGTATTAATCTGTCTCTTCCCTCCAGCTATGGGTTTAATAGGCGGTTCTAAAGCCTTAGTTGGTAATTTGCCTGCCGCTGTTAGTCATGTGACTTTCGAGACATGATTGTCTAAGCGTGTATCAAGTATGACACTTAACTGAGTTTTTTTTTATTATTTAATCATATCACCCCCAAGCAAGGCGATAATGCCACTGATGCGCAGGGGGCTCCGTAAGAGTAAAAAGATTGGAAAAGAGAAATCCGAAACCACATCCTAAACAGGGAACAAGGGATGAGCCTCTTCACCTGTTCAATAGAGGTGGGTGGAGTGTGAACCGGGCGATAGTTTATTTTAGTCTATCTACTCCAATTGAAAAAAATAAAAAAAGAAAAGAGTGAAAAGATTGGAAAAGAGAAAACCGGAAACCGCATCCTAAACAGGAAACAAGGGATGAGCCTCTTCACCTGTTCAATAGATGTGGGTGGAGTGTGAACCGGGCGATAGTTTATTTTAGTCTATCTACTCCAATTGAAAAAAATAAAAAAAGAAAAGAGTGAAAAGATTGGAAAAGAGAAAACCGGAAACCGCATCCTAAACAGGAAACAAGGGATGAGCCTCTTCACCTGTTCAATAGATGTGGGTGGAGTGTGAACCGGGGCGATAGTTTAGATGAATATAATAGTTGGAAACATAACTGAAGCTACTGGACATAAAGTGGCTGATCAGTTTTCTATTGTTATGAAGTAATAAACTGATCCCCCACTAATTACTATTTAATACAATAACAAAATATGATCCATCTTTTTTTCCCCCATCTTTAGGTTGAATAGCAAAACAGAATGGGTTCTATAGCCTTGGTGAGCAACCAATCTACCACAGAAAGCAATGACACCTACTGCGGGAAAATCTGCCCAGTCAGTTGTGTCTCTTTCGAGACATGATGGCCCAGTCGTATGGCACTTAACTGACTGAGTTCGAACCTTGTTGGATTCCCTACATTGGTAACCAGACTAAGTTAAGCTGAGTGAAAAGAGTTTATGACTGTAAAAAGTGTAATTTCAATCCACCTTCTACTGAATTCGTTGTCACATTATACTACTACTCGGACCCCGTCTATTTTAAAATCCCATCAACCATAAAAAAAAAATATAGTCTTTTCTTTCCCGGTTGCAGCTCTTGATAGCCACCCAGCTCAGTTCTATTGTGTCGAGTCGCACCCTAAAGGCCGCTCCCTGATCCAACTATCTACATACTTATCTGCCCCCTATGTGAAAAGCAATCCTCAAACCGGCTAGCGTATTTGTGAGCTGATTGGTTCAAGTTAGTGGAGTTGGCCCGGATTTGGGCGATATTTTTACGCCCTTTTGCAGATTTCGGTCAGTGCGTTGTCAAGCTGCGGAGACGACGATGAAAGAGAGACGTCGACGCGGACTTAGATTTACTCTGAATCATCGAGTAAGTTATTTAAGCAACTATCTACCTGGTCGTCGATTACCGAAGGAAGATAATTATTATTTTTCTGTTTAACTTGCTATGCATTGTCTAGATTACATGGACATACATGATCAGATTTAGATAGACATGAAAATATTTAGATAGATATCAGTGTGTACGAATAAACTAATGTAGATGGGAACAGGTATGAACTCATTTAGACAGACAGACAGACAGACAGACAGACTGATAGATAGATAAATAGATAGGTAGATTTAGTTAAAGATATATGACCTTATTTAGATAGATGAACTGATTTAGATAAATAAGAAGTGATAGACAGATAAAAATTTTTTAGGGTAGTTAGAATATCTATCTATCTATCTATCTATCTCAGTCTATTCATATCTATCTATCTCAGTCTATTCATATCTATCTATCTCAGTCTATTCTATCTATCTATCTATCTATCTATCTATCTATCTAATCTATCTATCTATCTATCTATCTCAATCTGTCTATCTATCTATCTGTCCCATTCTGTTTATATCTATCTATCTATCTATCTATCTATCTATCTAATCTATCTATCTATCTATCTCCCAATCTGTTCATATCTATCTATCTGTCCCATTCTATTTCTATCTATCTATCTATCTATCTATCTATCTATCTATCTATCTATCTATCTATCTATCTCAATCTGTTCATATCTATCTATCTGTCCCATTCTGTTTATATCTATCTATCTATCTATCTATCTATCTATCTATCTATCTATCTATCTATCTATCTATCTGTCCCATTCTGTTTATTTTATCTATCTATCTATCTATCTATCTATCTATCTATCTATCTATCTATCTGTCCCATTCTGTTTCTATCTATCTGTCCCATTCTGTTTCTATCTATCTATCTATCTATCTATCTATCTATCTATCTATCTAGATAGATAGATAGATAGTTATGAACAGAAGGAATAGATGGAAATGTGAAAAGTGGAATCGTAAAGCCGGTTATGAAAGGCATGAACTCGTCCTTTCTCAATATTCAGATATTGATTAAAAAGTAAGGTAGACTGGCCTTGAGCAACACAGTTTACGAGAAGAGAAATACTTTATTGTGTATAAGTTCACAATTTAGAGGCACCCGGTAAGGATGGTGTTCATTACTGAACCTTTGAAGGAGAGAGACAGAGACAGACAGATTAACCCGTGCTTTTTCTTTCTATCTATATGTTATGTTAATTTATTAAATAGTAGCTTCTTCGGTTTCTCAAAATACCACAAAAGCTTCTCGTTCTTATTCGAGTGCAGCCCAATGATTGATGCAGCGGACAAAACCTTCAGAGGTGACGAAAAGAAAATGTATCTCTTTGACTTTGTTCGTTTCAGTTAAAGATTTCTTTCCTCGTCTTAAAAAAAATAAAATAAAAATAAATACCGAGTCAGAAAATATCCTCTACCTTACCTTTCGCCTTTCTGCACCGGCTAAAGCCCCAACTCTTCCCCAGTCACGTGTTCACAGTCACTGTGTTGTTAAAGCACTGGTTATTTTTAATCGTTCTTACCTTGAGTGTCGAGGACAGGTAGAGCATAAGGTCAGGCATTGTTCAGTATTAAAGCCGGAGCAGTTAATGGAGCCAAACATTTCGGGCCCAGGCGACAAGATGAGGGATATATTCAGAGAAAAATAATCGCTTTGTGGGGTATAATAAAATTGGCTACTGCTTTCCACCGCAAAAGAACTGTCTTTTTCTTTTAATATTTCTCCCTAAGCAAGGCGATAAAGCTACTAAGACGTAAAAAGTTACTGAGGATGAAAGAAACCGAGAAAACGTTACTGAGGAGAGAGAATGACAGTTCAAGATGACAGTTAATGTTGACAGGAAAGTAATAAGCCGAAAGAGAGTTCTCTAGATGAGAAATGTGAAAGAAGAAACTATTAAGATAGAACTTACGGTTATAACTAGCATTTTCCAGTGTTGAATGAAGAGACCTAACTGGCACCCTAGAACTGCGCTTAAATTTCGTAAACTCAAAGAGGAAATTACATCAGAATAATTACCGTGAACATTTATAAAAAAGGTCCAGGGAAACGTGACTGAAGCCAAGATATCAAGTGATTGGGTGAAGGATTTGTTTATTTTACTGTTTATCAACCCTTTGTGGGTTTTAAAAGTCGGGACATATTTTTGAGTGTAAGAGTGAATATTGCATTTACAATTTTCTTTATTGAATAGCAATGATTTTTCCTATTATTTAACCTGTAGCTGAGAGGGAGATGGATTCAGACAGAAATTCGAACTCGGATTTTCGATTTATCATTCTGAGCCGCTATCCATTATACCACTCGCACATCCACAAGTGAAGTTCGAACTTATTAAAGATTGTTTTTCGGAATTTGTCAAAAGCCTCTAGATATACCGAGAAGAACAAAAAAAAAAAAAAAATTTCAGCCTTTTATCCTTCTGTACAATCAGTCAGTTAAGTGCCATACGTGATACACGCTTTGGGCGATCATGTCTCAAAAGAGACATGGGCAGAAGATTATCCAGCAGTAAGTTGCCATTGCTTTCTGCGGTAGACTGGTTGCCAACCCAGGCTATAGAACTCACTCTGTCATATTATTTAACCCATAACTGGAGGGCAGAGACAGATTAATACTTTTCCCTGGGGTATTTGTGTGTAAGTGAATGCGAGGAATGCAACCAGAATTCGAAGCGTAAAAAACAACTTGGGGAAAAATTATTCAATTCAAACGAAAAAAAAAAAAAGTTTTAATATGTACAGTGTTCTTTCAGGTCGTAGGCGAGCATGGCCTTTCACAATCTTCTTGTCCCTTGTAGCTTTTAATATATTCTGTCTTGTTATTTCTTCCAAAACCTGCTTTGATCCCATCTTAGTTTATACTAGATCAAAAAATATATAAACTTTATCAGAATCTTCATTGAGACATGTTGAATCAGAATATATACATGGTTTTAAGCGTCAAAATCGGACACACTGGCACAAAGTTGAAAAGCCTTTATTATAGAGTGGACTGCATACCTGACAAACTGATATTAGTTGATTACAAAAATCAATTTATTTTCAAGGGAAAAAGATGTGTAATTATACATAAATAATTTTTGGGAAGAACAGCACTTTATCAATGCTAACAAAACGAATATATCAATTATATATCAGGAAAGGAAAAGCTTCATAAAAACGAGGAAGATGAGGAAGAATAATAACACAAAACCCCGTAAAGGAATGAATCGAAACAATATACGACCCTACCATAAAATAAATAAATAAATAAAAAATTAAACAAGGCAATAACAAAATAAATAAATATATATTTGTTCCAATTTAATAAAAGTAAAACTGATTTGATTGACATTTTAGATCATATTTTAAATTTCGATGTTAGTAAATTCTACCGTATTATTCATCCTTTTCTGTCACTGTTTTAGATAGACTCAATTGGAGTAGATAGACTAAACTATCACCCGGTTCACACTCCACCCACGTCTATTGAACAGGTGAAGAGGCTCATCCCTTGTTTCCTGTTTAGGATGTGGTTTCCGACTTTCTCTTTTCCAATCTTGTCATTCTTTTCTTTTCTTTTTTTTCAATTGGAGTAGATAGACTAAACTATCGCCCGGTTCACACTCCACCCACGTCTATTGAACAGGTGAAGAGGCTCATCCCTTGTTTCCTGTTTAGGATGTGGTTTCCGGCTTTCTCTTTTCCAATCTTTTCACTCTTACGTAGCCCCCTGCACATCAGTGGTATTTGGCATTTTGGGCTGCTCTTTTTGCTGATGACCATGCATTCGCTTTTCTTGCAGTTTATTTGTAGTCCTTTCTTGGCCACTCTCTTCAGCTACCTTCCGGCATAATATCTAGGGTCCCCTGACTAGTCTCGCTGTACAAGTTGAATAGATCCGGTGAAAAGACACATCTTTGTCTTACGCCCCTTTCTATCTTTGTCTGCTGAATTCGTTTTGCTGTCAGTAGAGATTCTGTTTATAGAACTAGGTCTACAATAATTATTAAGAAATACTAATAAAATGAAGTCAGTATAGTGTGTTGTGAAAAGTGATCTTTCTCGAGAGTGTATGGGTGTTGCATGTTTGCTGTGGGGACATTTTCCGTTCTTGGGCCACGAAACAAAGTACCGACAGGACCCCCTTCTCATAGTCCCCTGGATATAAACCGGCTATTTTTTTCCCAATTTAATAAAAGTAAAACTGATTTGATTGACATTTTAGATCATATTTTAGATTTCGATGTTGGTGATTCTACCGTATTATTCATCCTTTTCTGTCACTGTTGTAGATAGACTCAATTGGAGTAGATAGACTAAACTATCGCCCGGTTCACACTCCACCCATGTCTATTGAACAGGTGAAGAGGCTCATCCATTGTTCCCTGTTTAGGATGTGGTTTCCGGCTTTCTCTTTTTCGATCTTTTCACTCCTTTTTCTTTCTTTCTTTTTTTTTTTCAATTGAAGTAGATAGACTAAATTGTCGCTCGGTTCACACTCCACCCATGTCTATTGAACAGGTGAAGAGGCTCATCCCTTGTTCCCAGTTTAGGATGTGGTTTCCGGCTTTCTCTTTTCCAATCTTTTCACTCTTACGTAGCCCCCTGCACATCAGTGGTATTACCGCCTTGCTCGGGGTGATAAGATTAAAAAAAAATAAATAAATAAAAAATAAAGCGGCTGAACGGGTTTCGATCCTAGCTCTTGGGAGCCAATCGAGGGGACAAAGGTGTAATTGTATGCACAACCTTTAAAAACGATGAATAAGAACTACCAGCGAATCAGCAGTGGAGAATATATATATATATATATAGTGTATCGAGGCTGCAGATAATATTCTAAACATATACTTTTTAAATATAAGAGACAATGAATGTCTATTATGTTTAATCACGAGCCGTTCTAAACATCGTATTTTAGCTTTAATTTCAGGTGAAAATAAAGACAAACATTCTCCAACATTTGTATAATTTTTTATTAAGTTGGTTCTAAGCTTTCGGCTCACATGAGTCATCTTCAGAAAGGTTACAAGGACGTTAACATAAAAAACACATTCATCATCAAAGACGATTTTATCTTGTGTTGACATAAAACTTTGCTCAGCAACGATATTTATTTAGTATGTAATACATACTTATGGCAAAAGGCCGATTTGGGGTAGGGAAAAAAAACTCAGGATGGTCTTCACTAACTATCCTATACCTAGCTAATCTGATTCACGACCCAAACATACGTTACAATTTACACCACAAGAATTTATCCATCAACGCCCAGACCTTCTTGTACCACAATACTGCAAAACATTCAGGGGACCTAAAAACACCCCAAGCAATAAAAATTTCACAAAATTTTACAATATAAATACAAAAATATATAAAAATTTCACATGGAATGACATGAGGGGGGTATGAAAACAATTCCCCAAAACAAAATTTTTTCAACTCAAAATACAAACTAAAGACATGATGTTAGCTGGACCCAACCCTCCCTCAAAACAAAGAGGCCGCTGTATTCTGCTCATGGGACCAAATCAAGAGGCTCTCTTTCTACAGGGAGTGGAGAAGAGAAAAAACTGTTATCGCTGCTAAGCAACGATAACAGTTACCAAATAGCAAACGCAGTTCGTAAATTTGTAACGCGGTTCTATGACGTCACACAGCGTGAGAGCTCGAAATATTAAAAGAACCATATATTTAAATACAATGTAATGAGTTATGACCATATTTAAATGTGGTTTTATTAAGTGTGGGTTGTTTGGATTTAATGTAGAATGCCCCCAATACCTGAAGGCTCTTTTTACTGTGTGTATGAGTGAGGATTATTGTATTGTTGACTAAAATCTCTCTGATATTCCCTACATGTGTGCAGGGGGCTACGTAAGAGTAAAAAGATTGGAAAAGAGAAAGCCGGAAACCACATCCTAAACAGGGAACAAGGGATGAGCCTATACACCTGTTCAATAGACGTGGGTGGAGTGTGAACCGGGCGATAATTCAGTCTATCTACTCCAATTGAAAAAAAAAAAGGAAAAGTGAAAAGATTGGAAAAGAGAAAGCCGAAAACGACATCCTAAACAGGGAACAAGGGATGAGCCTCTTTACCTGTTCAAAATTAGAATCTGAAATAAAAGCGCATTTTCCAGCAGTATGAGAGACGAATGCTTGAGCACAGTTAAAAACCTCAGAAACATTACTTGTTCCGTTGATTTATTAAAGGCATTAGTCTCTGTTTCTTTTAAGTTATTTATAACTTGAGCCTTTCATCTTATTTATGATTTGAGTTCAGTTATCACATTTATGACTTCAATCTTTTATTTTATTTATAACTTCAATATTTTATTTACCTGGCCCCGGCCTTCGGGCTTGGGTCGGGAATGACCAAATTAAGACCAGTTTTAAGACCAGTTTAGACTGCGGGGGATAGGTAATATTTTGACCAGTACCTAGGCGTACGCACTCAGGTTCCCCACGTTAAAAAAGACCTTATGTCACATCTCTCTCAAGTGGGGGAGAAGAGTAAATACCATTATTATGACAAGAATCTTTCATTTGTGATATCTGTCTTTTATTTATGACACCAGTCTTTCATTTGCAACGTCAGTATCTTATTTGTGACAGTTTTTCAATGAAGACGTCAATCTTTTATTCATGACATCTGTTTATCATTTATGACATCATTCTTTCATTTACGATATCAAATCTTCATAGGTGACACCCGTCTTTTATTTTTTACACGCGTCTTTCATTTGTAACTTCAGTCCTCCTTCCTCATTGCATGTCCCAGGAACTTCAGCTGTCTCTTCCTGATGCTCAGTATTAATTTTCTTTTTGTTTCCATCATTTCCATGATATCCGCAGCATCCTTCTGTAGAACCACATTTTAGTTGCTTCAAGTTTTTCCTTCATCTTTGATGATATTGTCCAGCATTCACTGCCATATTGAAGAACTGACAACACATAGCAATTCAGTATTCTCTTCTTTGTTTCTAGCGACATTACAAACGTTGTAAACCTAGTGTCGACCACCATGTGTACCTATGTAGATCTCGTTCCTCATTTTCTTAATATCTCAAAGTTCTGCTTGGTGGCTAGCGCTACGAACATGATTTGCCATTTTAATTTCGTGTTAGATTGCGAGCTGCTGTGCTAATGCTCTCGATACATTTGAAAGACAAATGGGAATGTCATAAATGTTATAAATCCAGAATTTATTTCAGCAATATAAAAATATTTTTTTACAATTGCTTCGTTCAGACCGTTGACGAATAAATGAATTTATTCATTCATCAACGATCTGAACGAGGCAATTGTAATAATATATTTGCTCTGGATAATATCCATTGAGCTTTCTATTTCTATATTAATTAGATAAAATCTTTTGGATTATTCTCTCCGTTTTCACAGGTTGGCATATATATGTTAATGCATGTTTCATTAAATAGTACAGACAAGTTTTGTCTATTGTATATAATATTTTTTAATATTCTCTGGTAAGCTTAATAGCATTATCATTAAATGAAGAAAGAAAATTACAATATTGATACATAATTTTTTAATAATCCAATCTAATATATATATATATATATATATATAAGAAGAAAACTCAACACATAATTAAACGGTTATAAATTCAGTATTTATTTCAGCAATGTAAAGAAAAATCTTAACAATTGCCTTGTTCAGACTGTTGATATATATATATATATATATATATATATATATATATATATATATAGAGAGAGAGAGAGAGAGAGGGGGGAGGGAGAGAGTTACGGTCATATCACGTTGAATACACCGGTTCTCGCTCGATCACCGAAGTTAAGCAACGTTGAGCCTGGTCAGTACTAGATGGGTGATAGTTTGGGAATACCAGGTACTGTAAGCGCTTATTGATGGATGTGCGTTGTGGTGCAGTGGATATCGGCTCGGAAAGAGGAATTGGTGAGCCGAGTTCGATTTCCAGTCAAACACCATACATTCACTTACGCACTATTACCCTTGGGAAAAGTATTGATCCGTCCCTTCCCTCCAGTTATGGGTTAAATATCTGAGATCTGCTGTTCATGCGATCCGTGGCAAACTTCTGCACCGATTGTTTGTTATCAGCAGTTCCAAAAAGTGTGGATGGTGCTTCACAAGCCTTCACCACTCTAAACAATTCTTTGTGTGGTAGTCTAACTGAGGTTAGACACGCATACGTCGAAATCGACGGGAGAGTCCATAATATATATAGACTAAACTATCGCTCGGTTCACACTCCACCCACGTCGATTGAACAGGTGTAGAGGCTCATCCCCTGTTCCCTGTTCAGGATGTGGTTTCCGGTTTTCTCTTTTCCAATCTTTTCACTTTTCTTTTTTTTTCAATTGGAGTAGATAGACTAAACTATCGCCCGGTTCGCACTCCACCCACGTCTATTGAACAGGTGAAGAGGCTCATCCCTTGTTCCTTGTTTAGGATGTGGTTTCCGGTTTTTCTCTTTTCCATTCTTTTTACCCTTACATAGCCCCCTGCGCATCAGTGGCGTTATCGCCTTGCTTGGGGGTGATATGATTAATATATATATATATATGCACGAAATCGTAAAAACAGAAAATAATTCAAAAAAATTATTAATTAATATAAAATATTTAATAGATAAAAAAGAGAGTTCAATGAATATCAATTAAGCAGAACAATATGACACATAAAGAAGAAAATTCAATACTTAAATGGCTATAAATCCAGAATTTATTTCAGCAATTGTAAAAATACAAACTGCTGCATCAGACCTGATTTCTTTCTCTTTCTCTCTCTCTAATGTGCATCAAATACAGATTACATATGGATTTGAATCCAACAAAATTATGATAAGGAAACGTTTATAAATTCAACATATTTTACTTTTATTCAGTCAGTTAAGGGTCATATATGATACACGCTTCGGGCGATCATGTCTCGAAAGAGACATGACTGACTGGAGAGAAGATTATCCAGTAGTATGTTGCCATTGCTTTCTGCGGTAGACTAGTTGCCAGCCAAGGCTGTAGAACCCAATATGTCAAATTATTTAACCCATAACTGGAGGGAAGAGTCGGATTAATACCTTTACCGAGAGTATTTGTGCGTAAGTGAATGCAAGGAGCTCAATTGGAAAAACAAATACGGAGATACCTTAATTTTCTAAGCGCCGCTTGAATTCACTATTCAGTTGTAACAGATTCTATCGAGACGAACTTGCTAATCATTATACCACTCAAGTTTTATAAAAAATTGAAATATGGTGAAGAAAGAAATTTCTGATATTTTTATTTTTGCGTTGGTTTTTAGTCATTATTTAGTTATTATCGGTTAAGCAGGCTTCAGGCGTATCTGTCTTGTCAAGCAGAGTTCGTATGCAAGTGTATCATAAGTCTAGTTGGTCTATGCAGGATTCGGATGATAATGGGCTTGCATTTTGATTGCATGTTAGTTATGTACATCGTGGTGCGGTGGATATCGGCTCGGAACGAGAAATCGAAGAGCCGAGTTCGAATTCCAGTTGAATTCGTTGCATTCACTTATGCATAAATACCCTTGGGAAATATATGAATCCATCTCTTCTCCCACTAGCTATGAGTTAAATAGTCTGACAGATCTTGTAGCCTTGGTTGGCAACCAGCCTATCGCAAAAAGTAATGGCAACCTACTGCGGAATAATCTTCTGTCGAGTCAGTCATATCTCGAAAGAGACATGATCACCCAAGCGTGTATCACGAATGGCACTTAACTGACTGACTCACTGAGTTGTCCGTATGTTGATAGGGGGATGTTTTGTGCGAGGGTAAGAATAAGTTATACCGGTTACATATAAGGTTTTTGGGCACCTCAAGGTGGTGCAATGATTAGCAAGTTTGTCTCGCTAGAACCATTACAATTGAGTAGTGATTTTGATACTCACTGGGTGTCCTATTCTTTCGGCCTTGTGCTACATCTAAGCTACGCAATTATTACATGTGAGGATTGCATTTAAATAAAAATTAGCTTTAAATTAAGACGCCCTTGTATGTTATACCACAAGAGCTTGCTATGTTGTGTAGCGACAATTCTATCTTTTAACGCAGTTCCTTTACTTTCTTTCTGGACAGCCCAGTAGGTTTTAAGATTCTGATATGTTTTCATGGTGAAACATGTTTCGTTTTTCTGATTGGTATCTGAAAATATTTGTCTTTTTTATCACATCGTTTTTTTTTCCGCCATTTTCAACTTGCAATTTAAATTGGCAGAATTTAACATTGTGATAAAAGGCAAACAAACGTTGAAGATACTATATAAAAATGTCCATTCGTAACAGAAAATATTTTAATTAAGACACTGTCCTGCCTTTTGCAAGAAAGATTATGTTGTGCTGACCTCTTGAATTGAGTCCCACATCAGATTACGGTTGAAAACGGCACAGATCAACAGATCAACGAGACAATTGCATTGTATAAGCTGAGAAGACGATATTTGAACGTTTCTTCACAAATACCGGAGTCGTTGAGGCCATCAATAATTAGACAGTTATAATTAACCACTACCAAAACTAAATTTTATAAATATATATATATATATATATATATATATATATATATATATATCATTCTGTTCATATCTCAGTCTGTTCATATCTATCTATCTATCTATCTATCTATCTATCTCAGTCATTCTATATCTATCTATCTATCTACCTCAGATCTGTTCATATCTATCTATCTATCTATCTATGCCAGTCTGTTCATATCTATCTATCTATCTATCTATCTCAGTCTGTTCATATCTATCTATCTATCTCAGTCTGTTCATATCTATATATCTATCTATCTATCTATCTCAGTCTGTTCATATCTATCTATCTATCTATCTATCTATCTATCCCTCCCTCCATCTCTCTCCAGTCATTCATATCTATCTATCTATCCATCTATCTATCTCAGTCTGTTCATATCTATCTATCTATCTATCTATCTATCTATCTATCTATCTCAGTCTGTTCATATCTATCTATCTATCTATCTATCTATCTATCACTCAGTCTGTTCATATCTATCTATCTATCTATCTATCTATCTATCTATCTATCTCAGTCTGTTCATATCTATCTATCTATCTATCTCGGTCTTCATTCATATCTATCTATCTATCTATCATTCATTCATTCACTATCTATCTATCTATCTATCTATCTATCTATCTATCTCAGTCTGTTCATATCTATCTATCTATCTATCTATCTATCTATCTATCTATCAGTCTGTTCATATCTATCTATCTATCTATCTATCTATCTATCTATCTATCTATCTATCTATCATTCATTCATCTATCTATCTATCTATCTATCTATCTATCTCAGTCTGTTCATCTATCTATCTATCTATCTATCTATCTGTCTGTTCATATCTATCTATCTATCTATCTATCTATCTATCTATCTGTCTGTCTGTTCATATCTATCTATCTATCTATCTATCTATCTATCTATCTGTCTCTCGATCCTTCCTCCATCTCTATCTATCTATCTATCTATCTATCTATATATCTCAGTCTGTTCATATCTATCTATCTATCTATCTATCTATCTATCTATCTATCTCAGTCTGTTCATATCTATCTATCTATCTATCTATCTCAGTCTGTTCATATCTATCTATCTATCTATCTATCTATCTATCTATCTATCTATCTATCTCAGTCTGTTCATATCTATCTATCTATCTATCTATCTATCTATCTATCTATCTCAGTCTGTTCATATCTATCTATCTATCTATCTATCTCAGTCTGTTCATATCTATCTATCTATATCTATCTATCTATCTATCTTTCGGGGTGATATGATTTTTAAAAATCTATCTATAGAAATTGGGCGTATATGGAGACTGTGTTGATAGGATTAAATTTTACTTATGTGCATTGTGTCACATTATTGTTGATATCATAATCGAAGATGAAATTAAACAAAGTCATGCATAAATAATGGAGTCAGGCCTTAAATATTCATATTCCATATCGTAAAGCAGCTTTCGTTACTTTCAAATACTGATAATATTTCAAATACCAAAGAGACGCTTTGAAACGGTCAAGCCTGGTTGGTCTTCCGTATTTGGTTGTAGACGAGAATTGCTTTTTGATAAAGGACGATATAAAACAGGCCAACCTAAATCTCGACGAATTCAGATATGTTAAGTAAACCAAAACCTTGTGTCTTTTTAGCCTCGTTTTCTTATTGAGTGTAGGAGGAACTGGAAAGCACGGTTACCATTAGCAGGCGACTTTTGTCAGTGATTTCTGTAGACTTCCATCTTCATCTGTACCGTGTCACGTTTTATTTTAACCCTCTAGGGCCATTCGTATCATATTTTTGATACAGTATGAAAACAAGCCTTGAAAGAAATATTTTCCTGAAAATTGTTTTAAGAGAAATATTTTATAAATTTCAAATGAAAGCAGTACTGACTGCTCAGTCAATGAATACCAAATGTTTCCTTATAGGGAAATACCAAATGTTTCCTTATAGGGAATAATATGATACGAATGGCCCTAGAGGGTTAAAAACTTGTTTAGGAATAAATATCTCTACTACATAGTTATATGAAGAATGTCACCGAAATTTTAAAAATATTTTATTGAAAATTTAAAAGAAAAGGGGAAAAAAATTTAAAATCAATTAATTTGGTTGCAAAAAAAAAAAAAAAAGTATCTGACCTCAAGTTTCATAATACATTGGTAAAGAAAGGTATACATTTTAGTGCCGTTTATTTCTCTGTTTAAAGTGTAACTTAAATATTTTTGTTTGTTTAAGCGCCCCTTATCCAAAATATACATGAAATTCTTTTCGTCGTTTTCATTTCAGTTATAAAGTTTTATCACATTGCTGCTCGTTCACCATATCTTTTTCAGTATTTATCTACCTTTATTCATCCGAAGTTTTTTTTTCTTTCTTTCTTTCTGCTTTTCTTTTTTCTTTTTACCTTTCCTTTCTTCGTACCTCCCCACACATTTACTTCTGGATTTTTCGTCTTTCTCTCACGCACAATAAAGTTGAACTCTAGTTGCTACCTGCCAGCGAGCCTAACCTCCACATACCTCGTTCGTTGCATTTCTCCTCACCCCACGGACCTACCCTTTCACCAACTCTTGATTTATTTTCTTTTTATTCTTTGTCTTCTTTAGTTATTTTTTCTTTTTTCTTTTCTCTTTCTTTCTTTCTTTCTTTCTTTCTTTCTTTTGTCCTCATTCTTTTCTTTGTAAGAGATAGAGAGAAAAGATGTTTTTATTCGTTCTGCCCCACCGTGCTCACACGTTCCAACGAGTCGGTAGAAAGTTACAGGTTGGCGCAGGTACCTGCTCACCCCCTCTCTCTCTTTCTCTCTCTCTCTCTCTCTGTGTTTTGTTCTGTCCTCTCCGTACATATATATATATATATATATATATATATATATATATATATATATGTGTGTGTGTGTGTGTGTGTGTGTGTAGGAGTTTATGAGAACATTCTTTTTTAATAGATAGTTGCGAAGTTCTATATTTATTGACATAGTTACCTGTTAGATATGTTTGTGCTAATGCTAGAAATTTTGTCATTCAAATGTGTGTGTGTCTTTGTGTGTGGGGTTTTTTTTTTTTAACCTATCCCGGTAGGTATGGACAAGTATGTACGACTCTGCACTAATGCGCTTTCGTAGAGATATGCACCTGTAGTAATAATATTAAATTGCTAATATGTGCTTTAACAATCGTGAAACACAAAAAAAAGTTTTTTAGGACTATCAAAAAGTAGAGGGGCTGTGTGCGCACGCGCGTTTGTGTATGTCTTTTCTAGAAAGAGGAAAGATGGACAGAGAACTTAAAGGCAGTTTGTTTGCTTCCATCTGTAGTAGCAGTTGGATGGCAAGATATTTACTCACTATATCTCGAGATGTCAGTTAAGCAGCATCTCTAGTCTGTTATCACTATGCATGTTCTTACTTTTCAAGACAAGGTGTGTTTGTGTGTGTGTTTTAAGGGGTACTGCTTACACCAGTAGATGGTTATTTAAAAAAAAGTGCTCAATGCATAATCAAAAGAACTGAACATGCAGAGCCAACAATAAGAAACGAAAGTGAGTGTTATATATATATATATATATATATATATATATATATATATATATATATAATGTTTAGTTTGTGGTATTCGGTTTTTCTCTTTTCCAATCTTCACACTCTTTTCATTTATTTATTTTTTTCAATTGGAGTAGATAGACTAAACTATCGGCCGGTCCACACTCCACCAACGTCTATTGAACAGGTGAAGAGGCTCATCCCTTGTTTCCTGCTTAGGTTGTGGTTTCCGGTTTTTCACTCTTACGTAGCCCCCTGCGCATCAGTGGCGTTTTCGCCTTGCTTGGGGTGATATGATATATATATATATATATATATATATATATATATATATATATATATATATATTAACATGAAATGATTAGTTTTGTTTGAATCATTTCAAATTGTCGGTTGTTTATAACCAAGTTTCGTTAATCTTCGTTATATATATATATATATATATATATATATATATATATATATATATATATATATAGGTATATTTCTTTATTTATCTGTGAATTCAGAAAAAACTTAGTGGGGAAATAGTCATTATAGATGTATATATATATATATATATATATATATACATATATATATATTTAAATATATGTATATGTATAAATATATTTTATACATTTTCTTAAAAACTGTAAATGCTACCTAATTAAACTTTAATGTTTATTATATTTATTATAGGGACATATTATTATAAGGACACACGAGGTGTTAAAAGATACACACTATGTTGGCATAGTATCTTGGTAATTGTCAGGTTCAAGTATGAAGCGATTTTCAGACCACACACACGGGGACACACACACACATATATATATATATATATATATATATATATATGTGTGTGTGTGTGTAATGAGTATTTATACATATATGCAAAATAGATGTAAATATATGCGTATAGGGATGTGCGTATTTATAATCAGATATATTTTTCTTGTTGCGAATGTATGTCATGGATTTTTATAACTTTAGATGCGGAAATATATATATATATATATATATATATATATATATATATATATATATATATAGGGCCTGTGAAAGGGTCACGTGTTCCACTCCTGAATCTTTTGATTCTACGTCTAAATTTTCAGTGTTCTTATAAAATATAAATGCTATTGTAACCTACACAATACTGGATCCTATGCAATATAGGTGAACAGTAACACTTAAACCAGAAAAATTGAAAATAAATACAAATTAGAAACAAGTCATAATACCGAAAAAAATCAATGTTTTAACATCAATCTTAACATCAACTTAAGATTTTACTTGTCAAAAATTTGTATAATTTTAACACAATCAACATTAGTGATGAAAAAGAGTGAATTTTATTGTATAGTTTTTAGACTTAACCCGAGCAAAAAAAAAAAAAATCACAAATTAAGATGGGGGGGGGGAAAAAAGACTTTCGACGTCAAATCCGTGAAAACTTTTGATCCTTTAATAAAGTGAGTTGTGCTCAATTTAATTTGTAACATATATAAATGTAGGTAGGAAAAAAAAAAAAGTAAATCTTGATAAGATAACACTATAACAGACGTCACAAAGCACTGCCCGGTGTCCCCAATACTGCTTACCCTCCTGGTCAGGGGGTTCGGTGAAGTACGCACTAGCCCTGCTTATGTTTAAAGCTAAACCAGCCATCAATATTTTCGTTTCTAAGCGCAATTCTGAAATTATTTTTTTTCTAAGTTGTAGTTTTTTTTTCATACACTACAAATAAATAAATAAATAAAATGTCTGATTCCCCTCTCTTTCTCACTTTTTACAAATCTCTTCCTTTCAGTGATTTCCCCCTACTCTTAAAAAGTTTCTTCATTCCTCTTTTTCGCTTCAAAACATCTACGTCCCTATTTTTACCGACTGTAACCATCCCTGCTGTACATCCGGGCTGTACACATTCACTAAGGGCCTTGCATAAACTTAACCCCTAGAAAATAAGCTTCTCAACTGAAACGACCCCGTCCCATCGTTCCTACCTATTTTTCTTTTCCTCCTCCTCCTTTTTTTCTTTTTGTCTTGCACCTTTCCTCCTCTGCCCTGCCCATCCTCCCAAAGGCACTTGGGTGTGTGTGCGCATGCGTGGTCTTTTCAACTTACCCATTCATTGAAGCGCTCACTCATAAATAGCGTTCACTTGTCTAACCACTCACTTGAGTTTTTCTTCCTACTCCACGGCGGACGGCGACAGACTGTTTGTAGTGATAAGCCGGACGACAGCGTCTACACACTGAGAAGATAAATTATTTCAACGTTGAAGGGTTTTAATCCGTACGTGTACCTTAAACACGCCTCAATCGGGAAGACACTAAATGCGAAAATTATTTACGAGTCCTTGATGGGTGGTAGGTAACTTAAAACTGGACTTTACACAAAATACGTGGTTTTTAGTTGTTTTTTTTTTCTTTCGTCCTGATGAGCAGGATGTTTTTTGAAGAATTGAGCTTCTAAAAATGTTTATCTTACATTTACTGACACACTTTACATTTGGAGAGGAAAAACAAAACTTATATGGAACGCACAACCTGTGGATTAAAAAGAAACAAAAAAAAACCCCTCTTGCATGAGTAGGAGAATTATCCCTGAAAAAGGAACATCCATAACTCATTTACATACTTAAAGGAACTGTTTCCGACAAATTGCAAAATATAATTTAAAACTTTTCCATGATTGCATATCTACTCTCTTCAATAGGACAACACTAGATAAACGCTGTCAAAACTCGTTTAATATTTAAAAAGAAAAAGAAAAAAAGCAACCTCAAAACGGAGACTTATATATATATATATGTATAAAGGGTGGGAACACCTTTTAAAAAATTCCTTGTCGCTACACAACCTGAACAATGTACGACAATCGCTGTTATTCGTCTTCTTCCCTCACCGTAGAGTGAAACTTTTTTCTTCACTCTTTCCACTACTCTCCTCTTCCTAGACACCCACACACTTCTCGTTACTTCGTCAGTCACTATTCACAATGCCACAGGCCTCACCTGTCTTTATCTACCCATGGGACATACCTGTACCTGGGTACTTATCTGAAGCCAGTAGTGCTTTTAACTACTGACGTCTCTATTCGGTGATCAGGAGAATATTTTATAATTAAACGGATGAACCTAAGCCTCTTAATTATATAAATATGTACTGTGCTTTTACAGTGTCAATTTTTTTTTTTTTTCTTTCACTGCCATTTCTCCTCGCATCTATGGACAATGAACCTCCATTAATTGGCAGTTCATCTCTGCCCACTTGTCATAATCTCCGAGACAGAGATTTCGTCTGCTTATCAAATTTTTCTTTAAAGTTTACTAATGACTAGTACTCTCATCATGAAGTCAAATCTGAACGCTACACCTATTGTATTAAAGACCATAAAACCTGTGGATTCTTTTTCGTGTACATCTGTGGAAATCGGTGAGACAATCGCTAAAGACGCTGGAGAAATGGTCATGATCATCTAAGTTCGATCAGACAAAAAGAATGCAGCAACAGAGTTAAAAGCCGGTCTTGTGGGTAATTGTTTTCAATCTTACAACACCTTTCCCCACAAACGAAAGGTTGCTAGCCTCTTGCAACTCTATCTTCATGGCGGCTGTTTAAGCGAACCTCAAGCCATGATTTCCACCAGTCTACACCTTCTGTTAGTATTTCCTCTCCGCTTGCTCACGTAGGAGTCGTTCTCATTTCTTTGATGTTCCTCATTTGTATTATGGAACGGACTCCCAAGAGGATGCTTCAGTCTAGGAACAACTGTTGTCTCTTGCTTCGTGTACGCTCTTAAAACAACCTTATTTAAGAACTTACCTTGGGACTTGTATTCGCTGAACAGTAGTTTAAAAAATGATTTAGTCTACGACGATCTCTGCAAAACATATTAAAGGAAAAAAAAACAACTAAATAGCTGTGTCTACTACAGGCTATATCAAGATCATTCCCTTCACCTTTAAGTTTAATAACCTGACCGTGAGTGAAAAACAACAAAAAAATTCCTCTGACCACTGTTCGTCTATCTTCATCATGCAATAGTCTCGAAGGCCGTCTGTTTTTTCCCGCTCTTTCCTCGGTATAAGACAAACCTTCCTGGTTTCTCCAGCGTGGTTGAATTTGCTTCTGGTCCATGTTGACTCTGCTTCATGACTAGATCAAACTCATCCACCCTGAAGAATTCCTGTCGTCATAACTCTACACCCTTGCTTTAAAAACAAATCCACCCAGGCGTTGTTACCCCACCTGCCTGTCTGTGTTCAACCGACTGTGCATCTTCGATTAAGGAAAGTGGCAACTGAAAATCTATTTGGCATCATGAAAGACTGCAATGTTTTTTGTTCTTTTTTTCTAATTGTTTTGAAATGTTAAATGCCTTGTTTCTTTTTCGCTTACTTTTTCTTGTATTTTTGAAAGTCTCTCTACGTTTTCCCAACTCATTATTTTAATCTCTTTTCTTAAAACTAAGCAATCTTGTCTATCATATATCCGATCTTTTCTGACAAATCTCTATATATTTTTTAAAATTACGTATTACTAACAATGATTTTCTTTGAGGATTTTCCCTTCCTTATTCGCCAGTCTTTCAACACTTTCACACTGCTAAATGTTTTCTTTGAGTTCAAATAACTGCTTATATTATGGCTACTTAATTTCCCTGTGTGCATGATTTTTTTTTTTTTATAACTTTTGTAGAATTGCTTTTCTGACGATATTCTAACCTTGGTTATCGCCCTTCCGTCACTATTTCTAATCTTATCTCAGTACTTGAATATTTTTAGTTTGTGATTGTTTAATGTCGTAAAATGTTGTACTACTGAAATTACTAACATTTGTTTTTTTTTTTTTTTTTTTTTTTTTTTTCCGGATCTGAAGGAGACTACCACCATCTGTAAATTTGTTGATTATCTTTACTTTTTTCAGTGCAATCTTATCGATTAAACAAACTTTTCGATTCTAAATTTCAACATTTAAACGATTTAATTTTTGGGATGGGGTGGGGGGCTCAGTTTTTCATACAACCTTATAGTAAATCGATCCTGTGCAATTAACTTTTTTTTTTTTTGCTTGTTCAACAACTGAACATTTTGGAATAAGCCATTCTTGGAGTTTCCGAGGAAAATGCCATCGTCGGAACTGAAGAAAACTTGAAAAAGACAAAAACAAAGCGACCCCAACGCGAGTGATTCCGAAATGGAGGATCGATTTACTATAACGTTGTACGAGAAACTGCGCACCCCCGCCTAAAATTGTTTAAATTTTGAAATTTTTCCAAATTTTTTTGATAATCGGAAACTTTATGTAATAATCCATAAAACTGGGCTGAAAAGGTTAAAAAAAAAAAATGAAAAACAGATTTAAAGCTGGTGGTAGTCTTTTTCAGGTCCGCCGTTTTTTTTTTTTTTTTTTTTTTTTTTTTTTCCTACTTAAGCATTGACGACAGTATGTAGTTAACTTATAATTTCTATCCCACCCATCATTTCGCTTTGGAAAGTTTTTATGTGAAGACTTTTTTTTAAATTTTATTTTAAACTAGGCAGTTTTCCTTTGAATGGTAATCGAAAGTATCAAGTTTTCGTCTTAACATTAGCTTTTAAGATTTTTCTGCCAGAGACTAAAGTTGTTTTCTTTTCTAGTTTACGTTTATTAGTTCTTGTGCCAAACTAAATAGTGCGTGTCTCAGTCAGTTTAGTGCCATACGTGATACACGCTTGGGCGAACATGCTTCGAAAGCGACATGACTGGGCAGAAGATTTTCCTGCAGTAGGCAGCCATCAAGGGCTAAAGAATCCAGTCTGTTCTGCTATTTGACACATAGCTGAAGGAAAGAGACGGATTAATACCTTACCCAACCCAAGGGTATTTGCGCGTTTGTGAATGTAACGAATTTTATCTGAAATTCGAACTCGGCTCTCCGATTTCTTGTTCAGAGCCGATATCCACTGGACTACAAAAAAAAAAACAAAAAAAAAAAAACTGAAGCATTTAAAATTATATATTTTACTTGTATGATATATGATGTGTGTGATGGATTGCTTTAAGTTTTATGAAACCTTGGCTTACGTTAAGTATATGCATTTAAGACTAGACTTGCAGTTTTAAAAAATTATGAAAGACATCTATATTAATAATAGAAACAGATGAATTGCGAAATTTACAAGGATTTTGAAACTGTAATCTTGGTTGAATAATGTTGGGCTTTTGAAAACATGTTTTTCCTCTTTTTTGTAAGCTTCTCGTGGTTGACACTGGTTAATTAGACGGGTCATACGTTGTGCATGTCTTTTATAGCCATCTCCATATTTAAGGACAGGAAGGTTGTAAAAGCTCCGGCTATGACAATTCCGTGCTGTTTTTCCTAAGGATGAACGTCTGGCATTTTCTCTAGTGTTTTTCCTCTTGTATATTCATAACGTGAACGGAGGCAATGAAAATGTCTACTGAACAGAAATTCTCTCTTTCAATAACGAACATGGCTTTTATTCCATGAGAAATTCTCATGAGTAAAAATATGCATGCCATCCCAAAGCCTCGAGCATTTTTCTGGAAGAAAAAATGAAATCTCTTTCTTAGCTTGAAGTATTCTTAGTACGCCAACAACACTGTTTTGATCGATACTCTTCAGGTGTTTATCATTGCCGGTAATTCCCCCCCCCCCCCACACTTTTTTTTTTTTCAAGATTTTAAAATTTATCTTAAAGAATTAATAATTATCAATATTGTTGTCAATATTAAGGATGTTATTATAAAATTTACAGAAGATATTTTTTCCGGTTCTGGGAGCTAGTCATGGCTGGGTGCTTAGAACACTCCGTATCTCACACCTTTAACGGGTTTAATGTGAGGGGGCGTCCGTGATCGCCCCTTATGTTAGGCGTAGTTATTTTAAGAAAACCTTTTAGTTAATTGTCAGTTAATGCATTTGTACATTTCTTAGTGCATATATAAATATAGCTAGTCAGTGAAGTGCCATACGTGATACATGCTTGTACGATCATGTTTCGAAAGAGACATGACTGACTGGGGAGAAATTTTTCCCGCTGTAGGTTGCCGTTATTTCTGCCAACTAAAGCTATAGACCCAATCTGTTCTGCTATTCAATCGATAGCTACAGGGAATAGACGGATTAATAGCTTTCCTAAAGATATTTGCGAGTAATTGGAATTCGAACTCAGTTCTATGATTTCTCATTCCGAGGCGATATCCACTGCACGCTCATTCATATAAATATAGACTTGCACGAATTGTTATGATCACATCAGAGCAAATCCTTCAGACTGGATTTTAGATTCAGTTTTCCTTCTAACACCACAAAGTAAGATGGCCGAGTCAGCCCTGCTATTTAATCTAACCTCATAACTGTAGGAAGAGACTTCCAAGGGTTATTGGTGTGAAAATGAGGAAATTTTAATTTCTTCTAAATTCGTAATTTAAAAAAACAATCTTAAGTTCTCATTTTGCTCACAATGTCACTTTTTACTAAGCATTTATCATCAATTTTCTAAGAAATTAAAAAGAAAATAATTTTTAAAACAAACCAAGGGATACAACTCTTGTGAAATACTATCTAATACGCCATAAGCTTTTTGTCATGTTACCGTGACTCTGCCCATTTCTGTCATGACCTACTTGTGAGTAACCCAGTTCTAACGCAAAGAATGTACTCGTTTTGTAGTGTTATAGACTTATTTTTCAGTTAGGCTTTAATTCCTGATTCCTTGTACTTTAAAGTTTGCTACCGTGGTGAAGTCTGTTTTGATTTTTCTCTTCACAGATAAGTTTGATGACACAACTAATATAAGGAATATTAAAAAAGCAATTCTTCTAAATAAATACGAAACCTTCAATGAACTCTATAACTTTCTTTAATTATTTCGAACCATTAAATATAAAGCTTCCAAAAACATACCACTAATATCTTTCGGAATATGGGAGTTCATTAAACCTGTTCCTGTCATATAATGCTCAAGAGTTTTATACCTGGATAAGGTAGTGAAATTCAGTAGGAACAAGCCATAACTGGTATCACAATAATCCGGATGTCCATATCAACTAAACAATGGCACCTGATGATGATCAAACAATACTTGACTGAAACGTTGTCTATAATAACTGACAACCAAAATCATGCTAATAGTTTGAAATAATTAAGTTCTATTGACAATTCAGTTAGTTAAGCGCTATACTTATACGCTTGGGCGATCATGTGTCAAAAGAGACATGACTGACTGAGCAGAAGATTTTCCCACAGTAGGTTGCCATTACTTTCTGCTATAGACTGGTTGCTAACCTAGGCTATAGAATCCAATCTGTCTTACTATTTAATCAATAGCTGGAGGGAGAGGCGACGGCTTTTTGCAAGGGTATTTGTGTGTAAGTGAATGCAACAAATTCAAATGGAATTCGAACTCAGCCCTAAGATTTCTTATTCTGAGTCGACAATTCAGTCAGTTAAGTGCCATAAGTGATACACGCTTTGTGCGATCATGTCTCGAAAGAGACATGACTGACTGGGCAGAAGATTATCCCGCAGTAGGTTGCCATTGCTTTCTACGGAAGACTGGTTGCCAGCCAAGGCTATAGAACCCAATCTGTCCTGTTATTTAACTCATAACTGGAGGGAAGAGACGGGTTATTAATTTTCCCAAGGGTATTTGCGCGTAAGTGAATGCAAGGAATTCAACTGGAATTCGAACTCAGCTCCCCGATTTATCGTTCCGAGTCGATATCCACTGCACTACAACGCACAATTACTCCCCTAAAAATGTATATCTCAAGTGTTTTGTGAAACTGCAAGTTTTTAAGAATTCTCGAATGTGATATTGACCTTTTGCTGCTCTTCATTTACTGAGTTCTGGTATAAGATCAAGCATATAGGGAACCCAGAAAGGATCGAATTCGCTTATTCAGGATTGTCAATCATAGTAGCTCGTTAACCATGCCGAAATGAACATATTGATTTATTTTTATCGAAATCTCCAAGAAGTAATTACTTTTGTTAGCAAGCATTTTATGTTGAAGCGACGAGGGTCATTCAATAAATAAGGTGAATGTTTCGGTATAAGGACTTCTAATACAGATAGAATTTTTATTTATTTTTTTTATTTTTCAACGTAGTCTCCCAACAGTGTCAAACACTTTTCCCATCTGTGCACAAGCTTCGGTATTCCGTCAGAGTACAAATCTTTGGACTGATGTCTCAGCCAATCGCTCACAGCACTTTTGACTTCATCATCACTTTCAAACTTCGTGCCTCTCGTGAACGCTTTCAAGGGACCAAACAGGTGAAAGTCTGAAGAGGCAAGGTCTGGGCTGTAAGGAGGATGAGGGAGCAGTTCTGTTTGCGCTCCGCAGTAAGCATCTTTGGCACCCACCGACAGCTGACCTTCGAGTAGGCAAGGTCATCATGGACAATTTTGTGTGCTGTCCCAACAGATAGGCTTAAAATCCTTGAAATGTCATACACTTTCACCCTTCTGTCAGACTGAATGATGTCATCGGCTGATGAGATCACCTCAAGAGACTTCACTTCTGTAAGCCTCTCAGGCCTGTCTTCGTCCTCAACACTGCTCCGTCCTTCTTTAAACAATTTAGCCCACTTGTAGACATTTTTTTGGTTATAACATGTGGTACCATACACAGTTGACATTCTCTTATGAATTTCAACTGGTTTGCACCCTTTAGCAACCAAAAACTTGATAACTGACCTATGTTCAATCCTGGAGCGTGCTTCTTGGTCGGCCATCTTTGTTAATCTCAAAAAATCTGAAAAAAAACAAAAACATCCCTTTGAAAAATAAGTAAAGGAAAAAAGTAAGCTTCTATCTGGATTAGAAGTCCTTATACCGAAAAATTCACCTTATTTATTGAATGACCGTCGTACTTAGCCAGTGGCCGGGACCGAATCTCGATCGATCTGGTGCCAGTCGGAGTCTTCACTCCCCAAGCCACCCATGTCACTTTTCAGAATTAAAGGTCATTTACAAGACCTTTTTTGGGTAAGGCGACTCATCCCCTCCTAGTTCTCCTCACCACAGAAGCAACGTTGCAATCCTATTTCTACTTCAATGTCAAGTGTTCAGACGAGCTCTATTCTTTAACGTCACCAAGTCAGGCTTTTACAACTAAGACCTGCCTTGTTACATCCTCTTCATGTCTAGATTGAATCGTTATCTATCTCACATTTCTTTATAATCTTCATTTCCTTCTTATGTGAATATCACACACCTCATTTAGTAGCCCTTTGTGAATGGCTATTAAACTTTGTATTAGTTGAATAATAGTAAAGGGGGAAAAAAATGTCCCAATCTTAATGTTTTGCGGTAGGTCAACTAGAGTAGGAAATAGTGTTCACGCATATTTTTATTTATTTACAGATTTTTCCTCCCCCCTCCCCACAAAACGCCCTAATGGAGTTAACTTTGTAGTCGTTAACAAAATAAACCAGTTTAGTCTGTCAGTTAAGTGCCATACGTGATGCACGCTTTGGGCGATCATGTCTCGAAAGAAACATGACTGACTGGACAGAAGATTATCCTGTAGTAGGTTGCCATTACTTTCTGCGGTAGACTGGTTGCCAGCCAAGGCTATAGAACCCAATCTGTCCTGTTATTTGACTTATAGCTAGAGAGGGAAGAGATGTATTATATCATTAAGTAGTAATTAGTGGGGGATCAGTCTATTACTTCATAACAATATAAAACTGATCCCCCACTTTATCATGTTTTCACCTATTACATTCAGTCAGTCAGTTAAGTACCATACGTGATACACGTTTTGGGCGATCATGTCTCGTAAGAAACATGAGTGCCTGAGCAAAAGATTGGGGTATTTGCGCGTAAATGAATGCAATGAATTCAACTGGAATTACCAATTACTTTTCTGCGGTTTACTGGTTGCCAAGTAAGGCTATATGACCCAATTTTCCTGCTATTTAACCTATAGCTAGATGGAGAGGTGATGGATTAGTACCTTTCCCACGTGTATTTGTGTGTAAGTAAATGCAACGAATTCAACTTGAATTCCGCTCCCCGATTTCTTGTTCCGAGCTGCACCAACTGCACCCCTTAAAGTTCACCCAGACTAAAAACGTCGCCTCCCCACAAGAAGCATAATCTGTCTTCGTTCTGTCCTGTACACCCCACCAACTCTTTGTTGGTGGGGTGTGATGTATAATGTTGTCTGCCCAATCAAACGTTCGTGGTGGAAAGCCTGTGATTAAACTGACTGGTCGATTGTACTGCTCTATCTTGGCTAACAATTAGGCATTAGAAGCTGAAGATGCCTTTGTCGACCCCTTACTCGTCTCAGCTTTTTTAGGCTTTTTTTTTTTTTATAATAGAAAAGATGTCAACTGGTCTTTCATGATAAAACAATCTTATCTTCAATTTCGTTTGCACTAACGCACCGGCCATTCAGTCAGTTAAGTGCCATACGTGAGACACGCTTGGGCGATCATGTCTCGAAAGAAACATGACTGACTGGGCAGAAGATTATCCCGCAGTAGGTTGCCATTGCTTTCTGCGGTAGACTGGTTGCCAACCAAGGCTATAGAACCCAATCTGTCCTATTATTTAACCCATAACTGGAAGGAAGAGACGGATTATTACCTTTCCCAAGGGTATTTGCGCGTAAGTGAATGCAATGAATTCAACTGGAATTTGAACTCGGCTCCCCGATTTCTCGTTCCGAGACGATATCCACTGCACCACAACGCACCGGCCATTACTTTGCAGATTTTTTTTGATTTTTTTTTTTTACAATATCTTCATTTCAGTTGGCGATAATGGCTGTTAAGGAGGTCAGAATCTGAATTTAAATGTTGCTCACCCAGCAATCACCTGCTATCCGTTTTGGGCGTACGTAGTGTGGGTAAAAATATGATCTCTAAAAAGCTTTTTATACATCAGATCATGTTTGGCCTTTGTTTGACCCGAGGCTACAAACGAAAATAAAACATTACATCTAAGTATGAACCGCGATGTTAGATTTCAAATCATTGCTGTGCAACACGCGCCCAAAATTTGAGCATTATCTAGCAGCCTCTGGCCATCATTCGAGACTAACTTGTGGACTCCGAATAAGATTATGCTGTTTTTATTTCTGGTGTCTGGTATCTTAAAATTAATTCTTTTGTGTGCTGTCCGTTCATGGCTCTCCACAGCTTCCTCTCTAGCACTGATTTTTATTTTACACGATCTTTCCGTTTGCTTTCAATGTGCCCTGTGAGTGTTAATTCGCCAAGCCATCTTTTCTCATAAGTAACCTAAATTTTTTTATTCTAATTATAAATATTCTTTTGGTTTCATTTTAATTTCCTCGTTGTTCACATGCCCCATCCATGATATTCTCAGCATCCTTCTGCAGAACCTGTTCCATGGTACCTTCGGATTTCGGTGTATTGCATATTGATTCCTTTTTTGGCTACTGAGACAGTTGGCTTTCCTTGCAAGAATTTCCAACGGAACTCTTCAGCGGTCGCTCTCCTCATCACGACAGGTTAGGATTAACTTAAAAGTGGAGTTTACTGATGGAAGTAGACTATTCTTGGCTTCTGGACCCGTGTACACATCTGTATACTACTTTAAAATTGGCCTTGTGTCACGTTCTGTTCAAACAGAAGTGCTGTTAAATACTTAATTAAATCCTTGAAGCTGTAAGCCTTCCCTACTACATCCGGTGTATTTTATACTGCCTGTCTACCAATTTAAGCTGTTGAATAGCATACAGCGAGACAAAGGAATTTCGACCCACCCAACCTATTAGACCCTCAAATTGTGCGTATCTGTCTCCCATCGCTTGCTGCTTCCATTCCCTCCCCGCTTTCCGCTGTGGATATTTCTCGAGGTAAAGACACGTTTCTGTTAAAATTAATTTTAAATATTTCTTCCTGATAAAATTATTTCTTTCATTTAATAAGGCATTCGTTATTTTGTCAGTGTTTTTAAAGGAAGAGGGATGTGTAAAAATATTAAAGTTTTAGTTGTAAAAGAAACTTAGTTTAATTAATAAAATTATTTAACTTTATTTTCCAGTAATCCCTTTTTACTAATTTTATTCCTGTTTTTGATTTGCATCAAGCTGGGACTGTTTCGACCTGTTATAGTCACTAGTACTTATATAATAAATTGTTTCCATGGTTTATATTTCTCTCTATCAATATCTATCACATTTACACTTAATCTCCACCCCGCCACCGAGAGAACATAATATGTAATGCTTATTCCGAATTCTCTTGTAAGAATCCATTTACCACTAAATCAAACCAAATGACTACCCTAGAAATGTCTTCTCGGCGGAGAGCTAATCTTGTTGGAGAGTCTGATGGTTTCATCTCTCTTTATCTTCTTAACCAATACTAAGCAATGTTCAGAAATGAGTGGTTTTGCGTTAACCTCTAGTTAAATTTGGCCCCAAATTATTCAAGCCACGAAAACCAGTGTTCTTGCAATGGATTTTTTGTGCGTCTGCCATAAGGCAATGTTTAACGAACTGCTCGCAGTGGAGTTAAAATTCCAGGTTACTGTGTTGAACTCATTTTCGAAAAAATACCTTGGAAAAGTCATCAATTTATTTCATTTTCTCCTCTCCCAATCTAGCTAGGAGCTAAATAGCCGGGTATATCGATTCTCTAATCTTGTGTGACAAGTTATTGAAAAAGAAAAAATTTGAATTCAAACCTGAAAAAGGCATGGCAAGTTTAAATTTCTTTTCTTTTCTTTCTTTGCATCTCTTTCTTTCTTTCTTTCTTTCTTTCTTTCTTTCTTTTTACGTCAGATGGGATATATTACATGACGTGTCGTTTTTCCCTATCACCCGCCCCCTCAATCAGGGGTCACATGCCCAGTCTGCATATTTCTGTAGACCGGATATTTGCTCTCTAGTAAATGCACTTTTTTTTCTCTGTTATACTGACTCGGGGTAGAGCAGTAATCTGTATTATATAGATTTATGAACGAATTTCTTTTTGTAACCCGGATATAAGATAGTTGTAGGGACCGGATAAGAACTATCTTATATCCATGTTTCTCTTATATCAGGGTTTGGCCTATTATATTTACATTGCCACAGGCTCTAATTTGGGACCAGAAAATCTCTTATATCCATGTTTCTCTTATATCAGGGTTTGGCCTATTTTATATACATTGCCACAGGCTCTAATTTGGGACCAGAAAATCTCTTATATCCGTGTTTCTCTTATATCAGGGTTTGGCCTATTTTATATACATTGCCACAGGCTCTAATTTGGGACCAGAAAATCTCTTATATCCGTGTTTCTCTTTTATCCTGGTTATACTGTATAAAATCCGAGTCAAGAGAAGTTATTTATTTCACTTTTGACATTAATTGTCAAATACCAGAATTTCTTTTCTGGAAATAGTAACTTTAATATTTTTTGTTCGTTTTTTTATTTAAAAAAAAAACGAGTGTCGAATTTAGTTTAATTACTGCAATTTAATAGAAATTAAATGAGGACAAGTGTAGAAAATTGTCAAATTCGCGTTCGCTCTATCACATCGTCGACTGAATGACTAGCTTAGTGCATTAGGTTTCCTTGTTTTGTGATACCAGAAAACAAATTTTATCTCTCTTTCCACCCCTTACTGAGATGTTTCTTTCAGCTGCAGTTACATATTAATTAACCAATCACGAGTATTAGCACCATATTGTGACCCGCCACTTTAATAGAACCCTGATCCTACATCCTTTCTAAGTAGAGGTCGTAAAACTTTTTTCTACCAGGGACCCCTTTTCGCTTCACTTCCTTCTCCAGAGACCCGCCCATTTAAAATATCTTTGAACCTTAAAACTGATGTTGGCAATTAAATAGAATGTATGAATAGTTAAAGAATTTTCCCACCGGCCTCATAAGGTGCAGGAATTTCCCCAAAATATATTTAAGAAAATAAATAACGCAAAAAAATCAATCAAATTGTACACCAAGCCTAAATAAAGTCGATGATATTGAACAGAAATGCATAACTGCTACTAATTAAATTGTCTATATTTCTAAGATGAGGTAGTATTTACATAATTTACATCGTTCGGACTGTTGCCCTTATCTTTATTTCCATATTTAAATAGATATACAGTGTAACCCTGATATAAGAGATTTGTAAGGGCCGGATAAAATTGTCTCTTATACCCGGGTTTTGTCTATTTTAAATACATCATCACCACTGGCTCTAATTTGTGACCAGAGAAAATCGATCTTATATCCGAGTTTCTCTTATATCAAGGTCTCTTATGTCCGGGTTATACTGTAACTACATAGTTACTAGAAGTAGCATCGCACATGGAAAGAGAATTATATACTCCAGTAATCGAAATAAAGGGTTCGATTTGAAATTCCTAGCACCTGAAGCAGGCCGGAGCGTACAACGGCTGAAACGTCGCAAACATAGCAATAAAGATGAGGACAACAGTCCGAACAATGAAAATAATGTAATTAAATTAAGTAAATAAATATTGCATATTACTTGATGCAATCATACAAATTGAACCTTCATATTCATAAACTCTATTTCACTGTGAGAAGTTGAAAAATGGGATTGTTATCTGAAAATAAACATGGAACAATGAAAAAGCTCTATGTAGCATTACATAAGTCTCATCAATACAAGTTGGATTGATGTGATTAAGGTTTTCGATTCTGTTGATCGTCAGACCTCAGTGCCTTAATTTCATCTGTACCGAAGAATACAGTATACATGGAAACTAAATAAAATTTAGCTCTGTATCATTTGCACATCGACCACTTGAATATCATCGAGCCCCTGGAAATCCTCACCGACCCCTAAAGTGTCGCTTGGACCTCGTTTGACGACCCCTGGGCTACGTTATTCCTTATATAATAATATAAGAAGTACAATCGTGCCTTTCACTAGTTCTTGTTGCCCTTTGGTGTCTCGTAATTTTCAAATGCAAATACCATTAACAGAAGAGAATTTGACGGTATTGCATCTGAAAAAAATATGTACGATAAGACAGAGAAACACAATGGGAGTAATAAATGTAATATTTTCGTTTGCTGATTACAGAAAGCCATAATAAAAAGAAAAATAATTCACAGATATTGACAAAGGAGAAAGAATTCGAATCCGTTGAGATGGTAATAGTAGAAACCATTTCTGTCGTTCCCAGGATTGCATTGCAAATCACAGTTAAAGATAAATCTTTGAGGAATCATGATCACATACCCTGAAGGGAGTTATCAATTAGATAGTAGAGTAAACTGAGCTCTGTAATCTTTGGTGTTAAAGTAATATATATATATATATATATATATATATATATATATATATATCCGAGTACATGAGGAACGAAGAAAAATAAATTTTTTACAACGCCCAAAACATTATTTATAATATATATAACCACCCACGTCTATTGAACAGGTGACAGGTGAAGAGGCTCATCCCTTGTTCCCTGTTAGGATGTGGTTTCTGGCTTTCTCTTTTCCAATCTTTTTCCCTGCACATCAGTGGCGTTACCACCTTGATCGGGGTGATATGATTAATATATATATATTGTTGACTATATATATATATGTCAACAAGGCAACAGGGGAAACGACTCCATTATATTTTCATGAACACAGAACTTGTAAGAAGAAGGCATTTTTATAATCATTTTACCCCAAGCAAGGCAGAAATGCCAATTGAGCACAGAAGGTTACAGTCAGAGAATAAAAAAGATACAGGATATGCCGAAAAAAAGATAATAGATGGATGAGAATCAAGTAGATAAAAGATAGCAATTGACGTTGCATTTAAACTTTTGGAGATTGTAGCTATCAGTGAAGCATGCACATGAAGTGAATTCCACAAATGGGAAATGCGAGAAAAGAAACTGTTCGAGTAGAAAATATGCTTACATTTAGCTAGTTCGACAGTAAAAGGATGGGATCTTAATGCCAATCCAGTAGCACGAATAAATACATATGTTCGCGGTACCTGGGGAGGGGGGAGCTCATCGGAGCATTTGCCATGAAAATACTTGAAAAAATCCAGAGGGAAGCCACATCACGTCGGTGAGAAAGTAACAGAAGGCGAGCTGCCAAGTCAGGATCGATAATGTTGCAGATTCTCGTTTGGATTTCGTCGAGAATCTCAAGATGAATAGCAGGAGACCAGATATGGCAACAGTATTCGATGCACAGACGAATGGTAGATTTATAAAGCATGACAATTCATTTAATACAAGGAATTCATAGAGCGCTGTGATTCCCTTCGTCCTGAAAGAACTAGGATTTTTAGGAATAATAATGATAAATACCACAATTATTAGGTTATCACTCTTTCCGGGGATATATAACCTCAGCAATTACTTGCCGAAAATCACAAGTATAATTCGATGAAGAATATTTCTGTGTCTTTGACCATTGTGCATATCAAAGGTTCTTGGATGTTGCAGGATAAACTTTAGGAAATATGCTTTCTCAAAATTTCATTTGTAGATTTAAACTTGTCTGAATTTCCGAGTTAAAAGAAAAGATTTGCTCACACTTTACCTTTTCGTAATCATTTTAACTGCAATTTTTCCTCCTGCTTCATTAATTCTACTCTTTTCGTTCCCACTCTCCCCACATCGCTTATGTAATTACTTAACCGTTTCATACCCGTTCCGGACAGGTAAGTGTTCGTTTGTTGGCTTTTTGTACAGCTATTTTATTGAATACAGCGGTGAAATTTTTTTTATCATTTATGAAAATAAAAAAAATAAAAAAATATTTATAAACTTGTGGATTTTGTTTTTCCATTGCCGGTTTAATCTCAACCTGGTTTTTAAAAAAATGACCAGTCGAACTGGTCTCTTTCATTCCACGCGATATATTGGGAATCCATTTAGAAAAAAAGATTGATCGAAAGCTTTTGTTCCATTTCCAATTTTTTCTTGCTCTATTCAGTCGAATATACTCTGAGATATATATATATATATATATATATATATATATATATATATATATATATATATATATTGGCAATTGATGATGCATTTAAACTTTTGGAGACTGTAGCTATCAATTTTCCCTGACGAGCTGTTACGCCTAACCGTGGTAGGTTGTTGGCTCACCCTTAGATTTTCGTTCTTGTTTGCTCTACTTTCGCGTTGGGTACTTCTTGTACTCTGCTTTCGTATTGAGCTCTGTATTGTTAAGGTTTTCGTCTTTGGGTTTTTTTTTTCTTTCTCACGAATGCTTGACTTTTTGTTCAAGTATTTCGTTTGTTTCTTTTTTTCTTCCCCTTCTTTTCCCTCCGAGTTTTTACGAAGGTGTTTGGGGTAACTCCTCAGACGAGAACCCACTTGTGTGTAGCGCAGTTGACCGAGAGAGCAACAAAACTTCATATAGAACCAAATATGAACCGAATGCAAGGCAGCATTCACCAAATATAGCAGGGAGAATATTCAGAAGAAATGCAGGAGATTTCGAAGTCGCCTGGAGGACATGGTTAAAACTAAGAGCGATTTTATTGAATAAGTCTTACTCTTTAGTGTTTCAAGATATATTTGTGTAATTTAAATAAATATATCTGTTAAAATGAGATATCAGTGTTACTTTAAATTTTGCGTCATTTAGACAACAAATTATATATATATATATATATATATATATATATATATAATGTAATTTTAAACAAAAAAAACAAATTTAATTATGTTTATATTATGCCCTACAATATTGTACTGCACTTTTATATAGAAAAATTAAATGCCGGAGAACTCGGAATTGTAAAACTGTTGGTTATCTTCACCTGGGTATATATATATATATAAACTATCGCCCGGTTCACACTCCACCCACGTCTATTGAACAGGTGAAGAGGTTCGTCCCTTGTTTAGGATCTGGTTTCCGGCTTTCTCTTCTCTTTTCCAATCTTTTCACTCTTACGTAGCCCCCTGCGCTTCAGTGGCGTTACCGCCTTGCTCGAGGGGATATTATTAAAATAAATAAATAAATATATATATATATATATATATGTATGTATGTATGTATGTATGCATGTATTTTTAATACAAGTGTGTACTAGTCTAATTTAATTATGACCAAAAACTAATAAGTATATATGTATGTATGTGTTTTGTGTCTGTATATGTATATGTGTGTTTGTGTCTGCAATACATACATGCATACATACACACACACACACACACACACACACACACACATATATATATATATATGTGTGTGTGTGTGTGTGTAAGACTGTGTACATATAGATGCGTGTATATATTATATAGGCCGGTAGATGTAAATAAATAGCTGTTTATTAATTAAAAAAAAAGTAGCGCCTTGTCAAATATGAATATCCATAGTTTCTTTGTCACTTGTCATTATTGGCGGCTCTGGAATAAAGTAGCAAACAAATGCAGAATCTCTATTCCTCATTTCTTCAATCAATTTGTGATTTTCTTTTTCTGAATGCTTTGCCTGTAAATTCTTCTTAAACTCTACTCTTAACGCATCCGGAATATTTATGCCCAACTTGTCTCCAAGAACTGAGTCTTTGTTGAGTTATATGCATATAACACCTTCCATGGTTTACGCTATCATCTCTAGCCTAGACCCCACCCACAAACAAAGCTCGTGGGCCTGATGGTATCCCGGTAATAGTCATTAAAACGTGTGTTCCCGAACTGTCTCCTGATCTCTCTAAACTGTATGATAAATGACTTGCTGCCTCCTGCTTTTCTGCCTGTTAGAAGTCATCAGCTGCTGTTCCAGTTTAAAAAACCCTCAAAAGCCGCCCGACTCTTTTAACTATTAGCCTGCTACCTATTTTGGGGAAACCCCTAGAAGCCCTACTCAATGCTGAATTGGTTCATCATCTCTCACCGCAGAGCCTTTTTTTTAAACAAGCAATACGGATTCCGTTTCACCGGATCAACTGCTGATAAACTGACGATAGTTTTGGAAAGAGTTTATTATTCTCTAGATAAAAACGGTGAACTCCTTGCTGTAGTGTTGGGCATCCGGAAGGCCTTTGACGGTGTTTGGCATACAGGTTTTCCCAACAAGCTAAAAAGTTACGGTGTCTCCGGACACATTTTTTGATAGTAGATAGGCATACCTATCAAGTTGTGAAATGAAAGTTATCCTGAACGGCCACTCGTCTAGATCATTTTTGCCCTAAAACTGGTGTCCCCTGGGATCCATTCTTACTCATATATTGTTTTTGATTTTCTTTAACGACCTTCCCGATGACATCAGTTCTCAACTTGGCATCTACGCTGACGACATAACCATTTACTTTTGCTTCATCGGTAAGGCTGATCAGTCCGACGAAGTCAAAATGGCAGTCGATGTCCAAAACGTCCTCAAGACAGCCATTAACTGTGGCCAAAAAAATGACTTGTTAATTTTAACACCTCCTAAATTAAACTCTTCTCTTTATTAATCATACGAGAGACCCATCTCTTGCTTCCATCAGCGTGGCTGATGCTAACCTCCAGAAAAGTGACTCGTTTCGGGCTAACATTCTTAGCTGGGAAAGTAGAAATTAGAAAGACTAAATCGAATTCTTTGATGGGTCAGATTAGAAAGTGGGTTCACTGTGACGTGCAAAAGGATTTCGCTATCCGGAATATATCGAAATTTATTTATAAATGGAACTTTGTCTGTGTGTGTGTGTGTGTGTGTGTGTGTGTGTGTGTGTATCTGTTACCTATACACTCCAAAACGGCTCAACCGATTTTCTTGAAAATTTACACAGCTGTACTATAAGCGTCTGCGAGTGTTCTTAGCTAGGTTTTGTGTCAAGGTACCCCCGACAGATATCGAAAATCGATAATCGAAAACATCGGGTTATAGAAGGAGTGGTCCGATTTTAATCAAATTTGATACATTCATAGACAAAGACGTAAGAAACGATATTCAGAAGTTTCAAGGTTGCAGTTCTTACAATAGTGCAGAAAATCGGTATATATATATATATATATATAAGCTTTCATTACACCCGAGCAACGCCGGGCTCTGCTGCTAATCTATCTATCTATCTATCTATCTATCTATCTATCTATCTATCTATCTATCTATCTATCTATCTATCAAAGGCAATCTGTGAGTCTGTGTGTGACTGTAAGCTACGCACGCCTACATTTTTTAAGCTACCCCATTCAAACTTTCTAGGGACACATATCTACAGGGAAGCCAGGTCGACACATACATTTTGAGTTTAAGTTTAGCAATTTTACGTTTCGCACTTTTTGGCCAATTGAGCAGATTGTTTACATTTGCTCTGTAAAACACCTAAGATCTAAGATGGTTGCTAGATTACGTCATAGAAATCAAATCACACGTGTCAAACGCGATTAAAAAAAAAATGAGCCTTTATATTTAATTTTTATTCCAACGTTTTAAAAATTGATTTGGTCAACAAAAAAATGTGAATATTTTCCCCCGAACTTTTGAAACAAAAGACATTTTAAAAACAAAAAGTGTTGTTTCAAACAAAAACAAAATATGTAAAAAAAAAAAGTGCCAATGATTAATTTAAGTATCACAGCTCATCAGTACGGTTAGACATCTGATTGCTTTTAACCCAGGATTGAAACTGACAGAATTAGCGTTAGTCGGTGATTCTACCTCTGATGCTAGAGTAGCTACTGTTTTTTCGAAGTTTACCTTTCTTCCAGGGTGCTCAATCAGGGAGTGAGAGCGTAAATAGTCATCCACAGACAGATCTGTTTCGCTGTATCACAGCTCATCACTATATATATATATATATATATATATATATATATATATATATATATATATATATTTAGTGTCCATAAAGTTCGTGTGCACTTTAAAAAATGTACAACTTTATTTGTGTTTGTGATAGAGAAAATCTGTAAAAAATGTCAACAAGATGGAGCTCCTTGTCACTTTGCTCTGCGTGTTAGTTTCTAAATCAGGAATTTCCTAACACATCGATCGGAAGGGGTGGACCATTTTATTGGTCTCTCCGTTCGCTACATTTGATTTTTTTATGGAGGCATGTGAAAACAATTGTGCATGCAACCAAATCTAGTTCATTAGAAGATTTGAAAGCTAAAATAACTAATGTGATTTCAGGCATTGTTGTAAATCAAATGGCAAATGTTTTCCGTGAACTGCAAAATCGTATTACCTTTTGTATTGCTAATGATGGAGGACATGTGGAAACTTAAGTAAAATTTTAATAAAACCTTAAAAAATATAGATTTACTTCTTTCTAATCCTTTTTACAAAGTATTTCTATCGCAAATCCAAATAAAGTTATAAATTTATTAAAGTGCACACGAACTTTATGAACACCCTGTATATATGCACAAAAGTATTGAAACAAAATAACTACTTTGTAGTAATGTTATAACATACATATTTTATAAGTTTTAAATATATATATTTTCTAGAACGAAAACTCATCTTGTTTGTATCCAGGCTAAAACGTATAATACAATGGAATTTAATCACTTAAACTACAACCCGTAAAAGGTATAGGAAAAGTTTATTAACATTTAGACATTGGTTGGTGTATGAGTACTGAATTATTAATTTAACCTCTTAATTAATTTAACCTCTCTGACATCCAATTATCCAGCCTGATGCCGGAACCAAGAATGTTCGTCAAGATGACCAACGTTTGTTAGGGAAAATCAATTAATTGACCCAGTCTTATAAATTCAAACATTGTCAAGAAACGATAATAACACCGTTCACAATTATCTCGGATATTTAAACCCTTCCATAATGCTGTTTTTTTGTGTTTGTTTCAATTAGACATCGCTGTCTTAAAGATTTAAATGCTTACATAATGTCAGTCGATGTCACTGGGTGACACATCCTTTCGGAGTTTTAGCGACACATCCGAAATACGCTTAGAAAATCACGATAATGTCAATCAATGTTATTGTCAGACTTATTATATTAAATAAATTTAATTTACTATGTAAAAGCCTGACTAGTAACATATAGAAATACTAATGTATGTCGTCGGTATTGGCCTTATTTGTTTATTTCTCCATAGGGCAATGTGACACATTTTTGCGTCATGGTTTATTTAACAAAATGCTATAAATTAACACCGAGAATATCTCCATTGCCAATGATACTGATATTTTTCTTGTATGTCCCGGGAGCCCTTCAAGACGCTGTCGATCACGAAACTTCACGTTTTACTGCCTTTTGTTGCTCTCAATAAATTTTCATCCATCCATTCATTCATCTATCCACTCAAGCTCGCCATTTAAGTTATGCTTTATTTTCTCCTGTCTATACTGCCTTCCATCTGTCTTGTGAGTATCAACTTTTCTAAGACTTCTTTCCTTATGTGTCATAAAAAGCTCAACTGTCTCTTCCGGATGTTATACAAATTATTAGCTATTTGTCTGTACTTTTGAGATTAGGTAGCATTTACACAATTTGCATTATTCGGACTATTTTCCTCATTTTTACTGCCATGTTTACGACTTAAGTTTTAAAGGGAATTAACTACATGGCTACCAGAAGTGGTATCGCACATGGAATAAGAATGATATACCCCAGTGACCGTAATAAAGGGTTCGGTTCAAAATTCTTAGCACCTGAAGAAGGCCGGAGTGTACAATGGTCGAAAACATCGTAAAAATGGCAGGAAACCTTTTCACTCCTTTTTCGTTTTTTTTTTTTTTTTTTTTTTTTTTTTTTATCGATTGGAGTAGATAGACTAAACTGTCGCCCAGTTCACACTCCACCCACGTCTATTGAACAGGTGAAGAAACTCATCCCTTGTTCCCTGTTTAGGATGTGGTTTTCGGGTTTCATTTTTCCAATTTTTTCACTCTTACGTAGCCCCCTGCACCTCAGTGGCGTTACCGCCTTGCTCGGGGTGATATGATTAAAAAAATAAAAGTATATAAGTGACCTTTTTGTTTCCATTGTCTCTAGAAGTTCGTTGTTGCTCACGTGGTATTCTCAGCATCCATTCTGTAGAACCACATTTCTTTTGTTTCAAGTGTCTTCTTCAGCTGTGAGGAGATTGTTCAGCATTCACCGTCATATAGTATGACTGATATTACATAACGGTTCAGCACACTTTTCTTTATTTCTAACGAAACATGTTATTACTTTAAATAAACATGCGCAATTGACACCCATTGCATACCACGCATAGAATTTAATAAAATATATACAATATTAGAAGCATAGAGGTTATTGAATATAAGAAGAGTGGAATATAGGAAGCATAGAATATAAGAGGCGTGGAGTATTAGAATCATGGAATATGATAGAGGTTATTGAATATAAGAAGAGTGGAATATAGGAAGCATAGAATATAAGAGGCGTGGAGTATTAGAATCATGGAATATGATAGAGGTTATTGAATATAAGAAGAGTGGAATATAGGAAGCATAGAGTATAAGAGGCGTGGAGTATTAGAATCATGGAATATGATAGAGGTTATTGAATATAAGAAGAGTGGAATATAGGAAGCATAGAATATAAGAGGCGTGGAGTATTAGAATCATGGAATATGATAGAGGTTATTGAATATAAGAAGAGTGGAATATAGGAATCATAGAATATAAGAGGCGTGGAGTATTAGAATCATGGAATGTTTGTGGCAGAGAATAGAAGACGCGTGGGTTATGAGGCAAAAATATAATAAGAGAAATGCCTTTTTAGAAGTGAAATATAATACGAGAATTAATTCTAGTTAAAAAAAATGTTTTTATCTAAATAGAAAAATAAGTCATGCTCAACCTTATCATTTCTTTCCGTCGATCTCTATAATCTTAAAAGAAGGCGTGCATCCATGTTGTGTAAGAGGAATAAGCGGCTATTTAAAACTATTTACCGAAAGACATCTGATGATGGCAGCCGAAATGTGTTCAACGCCAGCATGTCGTCTCATAATAGTACATTGCTGCATGAAGATGGTTAGAGACACTTTACAGAAGTATTTATTTATTTATTTATTTTAATCATATCACCCCGAGCAAGGTGGTAACGCCACTGATGTGCAGGGGGCTACGTAAGAGTAAAAAGATTGGAAGAGAGAAAGAAAGCCGGAAACCACATCCTAAACAGGAAACAAGGGATGAGCCTCTTCACCCGTTCAATAGACGTGGGTGGAGTGTGAACCGGGCGATAGTTTAGTCTATCTACTCCAATTGAAAAAAAATAAATAAATAAATAAGAGTAAAAGATTGGAAAAGAGTAAAAGATTGGAAAAGAGAAAGCCGGAAACCACATCCTAAACAGGAAACAAGGGATGAGCCTCTGTAGTGCATTGAATATCGACTCGGAACGAGAAATCGGGGAGCCGAGTTCGAATACCAGTTAAATTTCTTGCATTCACTTACCCAATCCGTCTCTTCCCTACCGTTATGGGTTAAATAGCAGGACAGATTGGGTTCTGTAGCCTTTGCTGGTAACTAGTCTACCACAGAAAGTTATGGCAACCTACTGCAGGATAATCTTCTGCCCTGTTTCATGTCTCTTTCGCGACATGATCGTCCAAGCATGTATCACGTATGGCACTTAACTGACATACGATATGGAATTAATGAACTGGACATGAAATGAAAAAAAAAAAGAAAGAAAGAAAGCAAACGTTGCTTGTTAAAATATTTCAGGGTGTTTTTCTTTCTTATTATTTATTTATTTATTTATTTAACACCCACGCATAGACACACGCGTGCACACACACACACATTCACGACACCGAGTGTCGAAGTCTCATAAAATTTCAGGTCAAACTAGAAAAACCAGTTTATTTAAATTAGGGAATTTGTTCAACATTCACCTCTTCTTTGTGAGGCCTTACCTACTGAAAATGGTTTATATAGGCAACGTTTCCCTTCAGTCAATCACGTTAATTAAGTGCCATGCGTGGTACACACTTGGGCGATCATGTCTCGAAAGAGACATGACTGACTGGGCAGAAGACTGGGCAATTTTTCTCTTCACATTTTCAGTCAGTCAGTCAGTCAATGGGTGATACTTGGGCGATTATGCCTCGAAAGATTTTCCTGCAGTAATTTGCAGTTACCTTCTGTGGTAGACTAGTTACCAACAAAGGTTATAGAACACATTCTACCCTGCTATTTAGCCCATTGCTGGAGTGAGAATAGAAGGATTATATTATATTATTATATTAACAAGTAGTAATTAGTGGGGGATCAGTTTATTACTTCATAGCAACAGAAAACCGATCCCATACTTTATTCCAGTAGAAGCTTTCATTATGTTTCCATTATATTCAGTCAGTCAGTTAAGTGCTATACGCGATACACGCATGGGCGATCATGTCTCGAAAGAGACATGACTGACTGGGCAGAAGACTGGGCAATTTTTCTCTTCAGATTGTCAGTCAGTCAGTCAGTCAATGGGTGATACTTGGGCGATCATGCTTCGAAAGATTTTCCCGCGGTAGGTTGCCATTACTTTTTGCGGTAGACTGGTTGCTAATCAAGGCTATAGAACCCAGTCTGTCCTGCTATTTAACTCATAGCTGGAGAGAAAATAGACATATTAATACCTTTCCCAAAGATATTCGTGCGTAAGTGAATACAACGAACCCTCGATACCTTATTTCACCCTCTATTCATAGAAGCTCGTCGTGGTCTGTTGTTATCCCCCGTCTCTTTTACTTTGGATAAGTCCTGAGAGTGTCAAATTCTTCAAGCCCTTATCTCCTTTTTATTTGTCCAGAAATTTCAACTGTGCGGCTCGGAACGAAAAACCGGGGAGCCGAGTTCGAATTCCAGTTGAATCCAGGGTATTATATTTACTGAAATTAGTAAATTTAATCTCATGGCTTTCAATTAAACTTAAAGTTAAAGCTTCAAGAAAACGTTTTGATTTTAAAGATTCAAATTAAATCTACGTATTGAAAACAAGAAACCGGGGAGCCGAGTGCGAACTCCAGTTGAATCCATTGTATTCACTTACGCGCAAATACCCTTGGGAAAGGTATTAATCCGTCTCTTCCTTCCAGTTATGGGTTAAATAGCAGGACATATTGGGTTCTATAGCCTTGTCGGCAACCAGTCTACCGCAGAAAGCAATGGCAACCTACTGCGGGATAATCTTCTGCCCAGTCAGTCATGTCTCTTTCGAGACATGGTCGCCCAAGCGTGTATCACGTATGGCACATTAACTGACTGATTTTTTATTTTGAGCAGAACGGCTTCCCCATCCCGTAAATTTAGACAGAGAAAGAAAAAAGATCTTTTACTTTTAATATACGTGTTACATATCTGACCAATAAGAACTAACCACAAATTACAAAATAGCTGTATATTGTCTCTGTGTTACTTTTTCATTTTTCTGTCTGTCTCTGAAGAAGCTTTAATAAAATCGAAACATGTTATTTTGTTTTATTCTATCATACATAAATAAACTGAAGTGTCAAAACTAAATTGTAGCTTTTTTCATTTATTTGAATAACAGCAGCTATGCGACATGGAATGGAATCAGTGCATGATTATATCTAACAAGGCATTCTTCAGGGTTCTTCATGAGTGTCTTGAAGTCGGCAGGGAACCAAATTTTTATGACCCTTCATTATGAGAGGGGGAGATATATTAGCTTGCTGGAACATGCCATCACCGTAAGCAAGAAAGAGTGAGCACAGTTAACAACAAGATGAGTTTTATGAACGTCCCATTTATCAAAACAAACTCCAGTTTTACTAGTTGTCCTTTCTTATTCCTGCAATTTTTTAAGATTAATGTTGACTGGAAAGCATAGAACTGGAAGAGAGTTCCACAAATAAGGAGTGCGAGAAAAGAAACTCTTAGCGTAGAACTTACAGTTAAATCAACTCGACTGTAAATTGATGAGATCTCGATATCAGTCTCAGTCAGTCAGTTAAGTGCCATGCGCGATACACGCTTTGGGCGATCATGTCTCGAAAGAGACATGACTGACGGGGCAGAAGGTTATCTCGCAGTAGGTTGCCATTGCTTTCTGCGGTACACTGGTTGCCGACCAAGGCTATAGAACTCAATCTGTCCTATTATTTAACCCATAACTGGAGGGAAGAGACGGATTAATACCTTTCCCAAGGGTATTTGCGCGTAAGTGAATGCAAGGAATTCAACTGGAATTCGAACTCGGTTCCCCGATTTCTCGCTCCGAGCCGATATCTACTGCGACATCCTTGTCTTGATATCAGTCTACTGTGCTTAAATTCATAAAGTCTAGTTGAAATATTGACGAGCTTGTCGTGTAAACAAAGGCATACATAAAAAAATACATACACTGTTATACACAAAATATTCCACGCACGTACATTTAAAAATAATAATTATCGACTGCTTTAATACACGTGACACATATCTGACCAATAAGAATTAACCCCAAATCACAACATAACATTATACTGTCTCTTTGTTATTTTTTCATTTTTTTCTCGGTCTCTGGAGAAGCTTTAATAAAAGTGAAACACATTAGATTGAGATACGTTTCTTATTTTATTCTTTTACTTTATTTTATTATCTTGTCGGGTTCGAATATATAATATTCAACTCACAAAAATATTTGTACGTTTGTTCATTTCCCTGTTACACCGATTTAATATGTCCGTTTTTACTGGATTAATAAAATTCTATACAAAATTTAAAATATATACGTAAACATTTTTGTAAATCTTAAAAGGACTGAGCAAAAAGCGACCTTATAATAAATATTATCTACATGGGTACCTGACTATCACATTACTATTGTAGAGGTTCAAATCACAGAAAAAAGATCAAAACGAGTCAACACGAATTTCTATCAAGAATAATGTGCAAAAGTTAATTTTACTGTAAATATCGACCGCCATTACATCAAATCTATAGCAGAAGTAGATCGAGAAAGACAAACTCACAAAATCATTTTAAAACATTTTTGCCCATATTTGTAAATCGCATGAAGATACCGAAAGGTTGAAACCTAGGTCGCGGAAATAACTCATTTCTAAATGAAAAAATATTCAAAAGTTCTATAATACAACTCAAAATGTATTGAACACTTTTTAACAGAACTGTGTACTGGTCTAATTTAATTATGGCCAAAACTAACTAATTACACACACACACACACACACACACACACACACACACACACACACACACACACACACACACACACATATATTTTTTTTCTTAAATTTAAATACTTTTTTCAATTTTTTTCTTTTCTTTTCTAATCTATTTAGGGAGAAAATCTTAGCAGACAAATGCGGTTTTTCTGACTTGATGTTTATGGAGGGTAAGTTTATTGCATGTTTATTTTTAATCAGGAAAAGCAATAAAATTTTGAATGGCAGACATTAAACAGTTTTGCTTGGATCACTGCCATGTTTTTTTCTTTTTCTTTTCTTTTTCTTTTTTTATTTTTCATAAATAAGCTACACGCTCCTTTTCCTCTCTCTCTCTCTCTCTCTCTCTCACGCACACACACACAGGTGTTAAAAATAATCATAACAAGAGTTTAAAAAGGAATTACCAACATGATCAAACTGCAACCAAAACATATTGAATTTTTATGAAATGAAAAATCGACAAATCATTGGAATGACCGTCCAAATGAAATGTAAAACAAGAAAAATTAAGATGAAAGAAATTTTTCGTTTCGATTCCCTTCAGAACGTTGGCAATCATGACTCTCTAAAATTTTCTGTTCGTTATAGCGCTTCATACATTATTTTTTATTACCTTTCTTAAACCTTGTTTCATAATCCACTAGTTAGTAGCATTTTTATTCTGCCTTTTTTGCTTTCAATCTGTCCCGTGAGTATCACATTTCCAAGCTGTCTGTCCTCATTATGTAACCTAGAAATTTCAACTGTCTCTTACTGATGATAAGTAAAATTATCCGGTGGACCTGAAGCAGACTACCACCACATTTAATTTCATTGTTTTTCTTTTTTTTTTTCTTTTTTTTTTTTTTTTACTTTTTCAGCGCAGTTCTTAGCTTTACGATTGACAAAAAAAATTTTGAGAAATTTCAATATTTAATCATTTTCTTGGTGGGGGGTCAGTTTCTCATACAACGTTATAGTAAATCGAGCCTCCATTTTGAAGCCAGTCGCCGGTACGACATTACCGCCACCTGTAAATGTGTTCATTATCAAATCTTTTGGACTTTTTTCATTGCAATATTATCTTTTACACCTTAAACTTAACAAATGGCAAAAAAAAAACAAACAAAAAAAAAACGGAAAATTGCAAAAATTTCAATATTTAAACAATTTTAGGGAGGGAGACCAGTTTCTCAAACTATCTTATAGTGGGTTGAAAATGGAGGATCGATTTACTATAACGTTATATGAGAAACTGATCCCCCCCCCAAACTTGTTTTAATATTTTGAATTTAGAATTTTTTTTTTAATGATCGGAAAGTTTAAGTAACAATTGATAAAACTGCGCTGAAAAAAGTAAAAAGAAAAAAATGAAAAACAAGGAAATTAAACGCGGTGGTAGTCTGCTTCAGGTCCGCCAATTATCCATTTTGTTTTCATTTTCACTAAAACTTCGTCGTTGTCCTCATGTTCAGTCCATGTTATTGTCACTGTAGAACCACATTTGTGTTGTGTCAAGTGTCTTCTTCATCTGTGAGAAGATTGTACAACATTCACTGCCATACAAGAGGACTGATATTGTGTAACATGCTTAATCCAATAATAACATTCAAGATAATATTACTACTAATAGTTGATAGTCTGGATTGTTGCAATGAAAATTAAATAAAATTAACATGAAAGAAATACTAGCTTTAATCAAAAATGGCTGACAAGGTTTCATGTAATAAAAACACCCTCTATACCAGTGGTTCCCAACCTTTTTTGCCCCGTTCCCCTTTTTTCCAGTCACTTATTCACTTGTGGACCCCCTGTGGGCCCCTACAACGGAATAAGTTAAACCAACAAAAATAAAAGATTTTTCTGTAAAAAAATATATTCATGTAAAAACAACGAAATTATTATGCTGATGAAGCTTTAAACTTAGTCATATAAAATCAATAAACATTTCACTCAGCCTTCCTTTGTTTAAGTAAAACAACTAGTAAAATTGTTATGTTAACGTTGTTATAGTTGTAGGTATTGTACACAAAAACTATTTTATAAAACTGACTTTATTGTTGAGCTTACGAGCGTATATAAAAAAGTTTAAAACGATGGATAAAATTATAGGGTATACACCGGTACGAATTAGAATCTTTTGGGCCCCTTGAAATTCTTTCATGGACCCCTAGGGGTCCCTAGAGCACTTATTGGAAACCAAGGCTCTATACTATAATAAAGACCGTTGTGTATTTATTTGCGCGCACACACACACACACACACATGTAATATATATATATATATATATATATATATATATATATATATATATATATATTACATTTTGCATCAAATTTTTTAAGAAAATTAAACAACAATTTTTGCTGAATGGCTATCCCGAATGTATTATTACATCTGCCAATGAACGAAAAATTGCTAAGTTCAACTGGGATAAGTTTTATGGGTCATCTAAATGTCCTGTAGTGCATTGGCTCCGTTAGTCAGACATACATCGATAAAATATCTATTTCCATTAAGCGGTGATTATGAGGGCTACATAAGAAGAGAGTGGAAGGTTACATAAGAGAAGAACGAAGAGAAAGAGGAACAGAGGAGGAACCAGTGACAGAGGGTGTCAGAGAATGGACAAGAGAAGGATGGGAATACTGGTGTGAAGTGAGTTGCGTGAGAGTAAAGTGAAAAAGGAAAAAGAACGAGATCCAGGGGCTGTTAGGGAAAAGATAAGAGAAGAATGGGAGTCAAGGGGGATAAGAAATGTCAATGGACGTTGCATTAAAACTCTTGGAGATTGTGGCTATCAGGGAAGCAAGTATACGGAAGGGATTTCCACAGGCGGAAAATGCGGGAAAAGAAGCTGTTAGAGTAGAAGTGAGACTGCATTTGATTGTTTTGACCGTAAAGGGATACGACCTTGTTGCCACTGTAGTTGCTCGAGTAAATTCTTGTAGAGGGGACACCAGGGAGCTAAGCTCGTCGGAGTAGAAGCCATGAAAATATGTGTAGTAGAAGAGACAGAGGGAAGCCACATCCCATGGATGAAAAAGTGACTGGAGTCGAGTTGCCAGATCGGGATCGATTATATTGCTGATTCTCTTCTGGATCCTGTCGAGAATCCCGAGATGAATAACGGGCGCTTGACCAGATATGACAGCATTATTTAATGCATGAGCGGATGGTTGATTTGTATATGTGCAAGATAGACTCAGGCGAAAAAAACTTCTTGGCCCGAAACAGTGACCCAACATTCCTAGCCGTAGATTTAGCTATTGATTCAATGCAGTCGTTCCACTTGAGGTCGACTGAGAGAGTGAGGCCTAGGAAGCGAAGTGTATTGCTTTCAGGGAGACTAGCTTGATCCATGCTGATGCGGTGGGTGGATTGTCTATGGAATAGCAGCTTAATTTTGGAAGCATTAAAGTTTACGAGCTATTTCTTACCCCAGCCACCCCAGATTGGAGGTCAAATTCAAGATCAGCGGCGAGAGTATCTTTCTCCGATTGGCAGATTTCTGACTGAGACGGAAGTAAATGGTGGTAACGTCAGCGTAAATGCCTACTTGGGATCTGATCACATCAGGGAGTCATAGAAAGTTGCATCATCAAATCTAATTTGAATTTCAACTGATTGCATTTATTTTACACTACTGCTCTCGAGAAAGACATGAATCTACATCCCTGCATACTGGATCAGTTAAGTGCCATACGTAATACACACTTGTGCGATCATGTCTCGAAAGAGACATGACTAACCGGGCAGAAGATTTTTCCGCAGTAGGTTACCATTACTTTTTGCCACAGACTGTTTGCCAACCAAGGCTATAGAACCCAATCTGTCCTGCTATTTAACCCTAAGCGGATTAATACTTTTCCCAAGGCTATTTTCGCGTAAGTGAATACAACGAATTCAACTGGAATTCGAACTCGACTCTCCGATTTCTCGTTCCGAGCCGATATCTACTGCACCGCAACAACATACTGGATATTTTGACAAAACTGTCTTGTCACAGCCTTGCCTCGATGACTTGAGAAGAGTGTAAGAATAAGCACTTGTGCAAACCGCTCTGCTACAAATTTTAATCAAAACAATTAATGGTTCTATCTAATAAAAACATTCAAGATAATATTTTTATAATACTATCATTTCAAATGTTGCTCTGAACTGTGGCGATGAAAAGCATCTAAAATTAAGATGACAGAAATAAATAGTGGCCACCTAGGTATGTAGATTTCTATTACATATAATTTTCAGATAATAAACGACTTTGTTAATTTAATTTTAAGTCACCTGCAGAGTGCATAAAAATATTAATTCTCACATATAATTATTTTATAAGTCATTTTCCTCACCTTTCTCTATCTCACACACTCACGCCTATAGGTGTCTGGTTTAGAGAGTAAACGCACTTTGCTGGTGTTATGAGTCAGATGTAAGAAAGATAGACAAGGAGGATTGTAATGCGTTAATATTTCAAGTGAGGAGGGTATGCAATTCTGAAAATTAGCACTCAAAATAATGGCTTTTAGTCATATTTGAACATGGATCATGGGCAGCTGTGGAAAATAATGTGATTTACTATGCGTATCTTCAATGTAAGAATGCAGCACCCAGTGAGGAATGAATTCAATACTCAATCGCCGTTGAACTAGCTAGATAAGATTGCTAAAAATGCCGACACGTCGAAGTGACCGGCTGTAGAAAAATATGCAGTTACGTGCCATCGTAATTTTTAAATATTCAAGAAAAAAAGAATAATGAGTTTGATCCTCACTGGGTGCATCATATTTTTGGCCTTGGGACGAATCTGAATGTACGTTGTGGTGCAGTGGATATGGGCTTGGAACGAGAAAGCGAGAAGCAGAGTTCGAGTTCCATTTGAATTCATTGCATTCACTTACGCTCAAATACCCGTAGGAAAGGTATTAATCCGTCTCTTCCCTCCAGTTATGGGTTAAATAACAGGACAGATTGGGTTCTATAGCCTTGGCTGGCAACCAGTCTACCGCAGAAAGCAACCTACTGCAGGATAATATTCTGCCCAGTCGCTTTTGAGACATGATCGCCCAAGCGTATATCACGTTTGGCACGTAACTGACTGACTGACGCATTTAAGCTACGCTTAGAAAAAGAAAGTGAAAACTTTACGTGGTGTAGTGGTTAGTCGAGCCAGATTACCTCGCTAGATCAATTACGACTGCGTTTGAACCTCACGAGGTGACCAATTCTTTCGTGCCACAACTAAGATACGCTTAGAAAAACCAACATAAAGGAATTATCAGGTCGGTGCAAAACTTTAAAACTTCATCTTGTGTTTCGTGTTATAAGTTGTAACAAAATAAGAAAAATGATTGACCAAAACACAGAGCTAAATTACAGACAAATATTTAATTTTACAAAAAAACACAAAATAAGTGTTACAGGTAAGTGTTACTGGTAAGTGTTACAGGTAAGTGTTAAGAAGGGGAAGGAAGGTGAGTCTAGTATCTTTACCCAGTTAAGCTAGCGAGGTAGTTAAAGTGCTATATTTTATGGAAATCCTCAAATGTGTATAAAAAGAATAATTTTTTGTATGGTCAATGAAAGAGTCAAAAATTTTTATTTACCCACTTAGTCCCATGAAGTTCTCTTTCAGGTTTTAGTTGGTCGGCAACTTTTCTTAGATATTCTTTCGGCTGGATATACAAATCCTGAATCGGGCCGAAGTTGATAATGTCAGCAGATCCTCTTAACTAACTACTCTCTTCCCCAAAGCCTATTTTTATAGGGCTAGCACCTAATTTGCATATTTCTAGAATCAGTTAGAATCTGCTGGAATAATGCAGAATATTCCAAAACATTCTATTTCTGATTTCTCTACTTAACTACTACTTTATAAATTAAATCTTTGTTGTAATAAAAAAGTAGGACACAATAGTATCCCTTACTATAACTTTTTAGATATTATTAATATTATTTTTATATATAAATGCATACTCGTAACACTTGAAAATGAAAAAAAAAAATGGTGGGTTTTATGAAAATCTTTATTCATAATAATAATAACGACATTTGCTCTCTATAACTTGATTCCATACCGTCAACGAGCTTATAAATGCCTCGCTTGTAAAATTCTCATGTTCAATCTCCTCTCGTGATGTTAACCTAAGGCCATCTAAATGGTTTTGTAAACCTCGAAATAAGTGGTAATCCGATATATATATATATATATATATATATATATATATATACACACACACACACACACACACACACACACTTGTGTATTTAACCAGCAAATTCTCTTTTAGTCATGTCAGATTAAATAAATTGCAAACATTATGTTTGTTTATTTTTAATAAAATCCGTTCGTACACACGGATAATCTTTCGTGTATTATAATTGAAAGATGTAAGAAATGCGCTGAACTTTTACAGTTGATTTTTATGTCCATTTCTCAAGCACTTTCAATCTCATTCCGAGATTATCTTCAGGGTTGTAAGTTGTGGTAACTGAAAATAACCGCGAAACTGTCTTGCTAAAAATTACTATATATTTTTCTTTTTGATTCTAATGTGGTGGTCAACAGTTATGAGTAGCGTTCATTACTAAAAATAAGCAGACATAATGTTTGCAGTTTATTCAATCTGTCTGTCTTTTTTTAATAGTTTGTTTTCGTACACAGAATATCAATTTCTAAACAAATCTATAAAAAATCAGTGATCGATTTTATTGTATTAGGAAAAGGGCCTCCTACTAAATAAAAAAAAATCAGTTTCAGTTCTGATAAATTTCGTAACTTGAGGAAAGTCTAATGAGAACTAATCTACAAAAATTATTCCCTGGTAAAAAGTTTCCCTAATTTTTATGATTGGATCATTTCATTTAAGTAGTGCTAAGTTTTATCACCAATGCTTGTTCGCGTACTTCTAAAATTTCCCAAGTCCAGATAACTTTGATTTTTTTTAATTTATGCAACCATAAGTTCTATGCTAACAGATTCTTCTCTTACACTTCTTGCATGTGGAACTCTCTTCCAACCTTTTTTTATTGTCAAGTTTGCTCTTCAAAATTTTAAATGCTTTGTCGATTGATATCTTTTGTTTTCTTAATTCCTCTTCTTTTATCGTGCTCTCTCCTGAATAATGTTTTTCATTAACACTCAGTAAACCCTTGTGTCTTAGTGGCTTTATTACCTTGCCAGGGAAAAATGATTAAAAACATACTTAAAAAACACATTCATGGATCGACTTGACACTAAATTTAAAAAGAAAAATACCTTCTAAATCGACAAAAAAAAAAAAAAATCAGTATCTTTTTCATTCTGTTAAAATTTCGTGGCTTGGGAGGATAGTTTTAGTGAATGCTAATATATAAAAATTATTCTCCGAAATATTTTTCTTTGTTTTTAGGATTGATCCAGTACATTTAAGTAGTGCCCACATAAATACTTATATTCATTCATTTCTTCTGTAAAGGCGTGGTGATATTTTCAAATTTTAGTTTGACACAAGGTCATAATCGCTGTATATCATGGTTGGGTCATAATCACTTCGTCAGCAGGTTAGCATACTAGTTGCCAACCTAAGTCATACACCGATGTATGTGTGTCTGTGTGTGAGAAAAAAGAGAGTGAGGAGGTGTTATTCAAACTGGTGAATCTGTATAGTATATACCTCCATATACAGGCCACATATCTGAAACCCAACGGAGCGTCGCTTTCTTAGACTTGGAATGTATAACCCTGTTTAACTTTATGTATTTTCCGACAGTGTTTCAAACTATGAAAGCTCTTCGGTGTCATGTGTTAACGAAGTGGAAAAACAATAACTTTCATAAATGCTTGTGCTTTTGTAACATATGAATTGACTTTCGGCAGAGCATAACTTTTAGAAATAATGGCACTGTCCAAGCATCATCATTATCATCATCAGTTCCATGACCAGATATGGTCTTAGGGTCACTGCACAGCTGAGAACTTGACAAGCTTCCTTCCTATGTCTCAGTAGGCATACACTCATGCGTTGTGAGTCTTGAGCAAAAAGTGATTTTCTAAGCGCAGCTCAAATGTGGAACACGGTCGAAAGTATGGGGAACCCAGTGAGGATCGAACCCACAACTCTATTGTAATTATTTTAGCGAGACAAGTTTGCTAAAACTACACCACGTCGAGGTGTTCAAGAATCTTGAGCGACGTCGACCTAGCGGAGTCCATTCCTCTCCAGATCAGGCTACAACCGATGGTGATTTTCTAAGTGTAATTTAGATGTGGCACGAGGCCGAAAGTATGGAACACCCAGTGAGGATCAAACTCACTACTCAGTCGTAGTTGTCCTAGCGAGACAAGGTTTCTAACCATTGCACCACATCACCCGTTGTTCTTCGACTCGAAGCCTCGACCTAGTCAAGGACACTTGGTCGTAGTCCATTGATACAAATAAGCATCCATCAGTCTTGAGAGATTAGTGAGTAGTGTTCTGGGGAATGTTTCTAATGCACAAAGCCTAGGTCGGTAGATAAATAGGACAGACTGTTGCCCATGTAGTCGGTAACTACTTTTCACCTCGCTGAAAAGATACAATGAAAGAATAAATGTCGTTGCACGTGGTTCCAGAACCGTTGCAATAACTTTCAGGACCTGGCTCCGTTCTACCGACTGGGGTTTCAAAATACGCTAATCTGCACCTCTGCAGATGGGTACCCACTACCACCAATAAGGCATCCTGGGTATGGCGAAAAATCACATCTGACCTCTGATCGAGTGGTTTTGAGGAGCCATAATTTTTATTTTTTTCCGGGTACACTCTGACCAAGGGTAGTAGCACCTGTTTGGGTCCCAGCTATGGGCAAATAGTTAACCCCCAAACTAGGGTCAAAACACTATGAAAATCTAAAAATAGATTTTTATAAAAAAAAAAATCACCAGCAATACATTTTTGAGGGAAAAAATTAATTCATATTCTATTCATACAAACCTATTCTAAATTTATTGTCGGCATTAAACCATTGAGATTAATATGCCGTAAAACAAAATAAACTAAAGCAGAAACTGAATAAAGTGACTGACTTAGAAACTCCTGATTTTCTAGGTTGTTTTGAATTCAAAGTTTTCCTAGATTGGTTGCTAACAAGGGCTAAATCCAATCTACTCTCCTTTTTAACCTATAGATGGAGGGGTGTACTCATAACTTTTCTAAGAATTTTTGTTCTTCATTAACAATTTGAACCCGACATGCCGAATCCTTCTTTCAACATTTTAAATGCATATTCATGCAACCTTGTTGATCTTAGGCAAGATTTACTATATCTGATTTTCCCATGCTTAATACCGTCTCTTTTCAGCAGGTATGCGGCTCTCCACGGTTTTCTCTTCTTTATTATCTGTGAATTGACACGACCTTTTGGGAAATATAGTGGTGTGGTCTCCTGTCACCAACTCCAAGATTTTGAATTTGTAATTGTCCTTCTCCGTGACTAGCCGCTATCCAGGGTTAAAGCTCGTCTGGCTTACTGTTTAACCCATAGCTGGAGATATAAATGAGTAGGAGCTGGAATTAACTGTAGTGTCTTACGTTTGCATTTATTTAGCTTTTTTAATTGCTACATCCTGTAATATGTACGGGATCATGGCTCTCCACGCGTCCCTTTTCTTTATTATCTATGAAGTGCTATGGTTTTGCATTGCTCTTTCCAATATTTTAAATTCAGACTTCTCTTAGACTGGCTGACATCTAAGACTAGAGAGTTTTGTCTACTCTGCTTTTTAATTCATAGCCTTGGGTAAATAAGTTGCGAAATTGAATGCAGTAGACTAAAAGTTTAAAAATAGTTCCTTGATAATTTCATTAAAGGATTTAATGCCAGTTCACACGTCGCAAGTATTTTCGTTTTTACATAAAATTCACCGGATGACGGAATCACAAATTTCATAGTAACCAGTTCGAATGTCGAATTATTCACGAAATATTTTCTTTTTCTGGTGTTTTCGGTTCGTTGATCTCGTTTCAAATGTCTTGACTCAAGTATGACAAAATTCTGCAGCTAAAAAGCTGACTGCTTTCTTTAGGCAAAACATTCGAATTATTTCTAAGTCACTGCCTTTAATGTCGCCAATGTAACATAAGTCGTTGGTGAATTCAGCAAAACAAAATTAACAATCAGGATCCACCTCCATAATTCAAAGACAATTTATTCTTGTCTTTACCTTTTGGAAACAACAAATGAAAAACTAAAAATATTTTTCTCAGGCCAGGGTTCACAGCCAACATGGAAAGCAGGGACTTATCAATTTGTTGGTTGGTTGTTTATCAACCGATAAAGATTATTTAATTCCGAAATTTGAATATTTTGTACGCAATTTTTTTTAAAAATTTTTTGTAGAAGATGCAGATTCATGCCTAATTTGAATTAAACAAACAATAAATTATGTGAATATCAGGTGGGGGTATCAGTTTTATTTACCAATCAATATATAAACTGATCACTCACTTTGTGGTCAAGGTAGTTTATATGCATGTTCCAGTGAATTTAAATAAATATAAAAGGCATACCTGTGTAGCCAATCAGAATTTCATTGATTCTTCATTTTTTTTACGGCTTATCGACCCTTTTCAGATTATTTAAACTCAGAAGATATTTTTAGATTGTAATTTTTTTTTTTTTGGTGGAGGTGGATAATAATGATTTAGTGACAAGATGTTGATTGATTGGTTCTTTTTCTACGATTTATCGACCCCCTTGCACCTTATTTATCGACCCCCCCTTGCACCTTATTTATCGACCCCCCTTGCACCTTATTTATCGACCCCCCCTTGCACCTTATTTATAACCAGAAAATATTTTTAGACTAAGATTTTTTTAGATAATAATGGTGTAATAATACAAGGCATAATAATTAACCCGCAGCTGGTGGGGAATGGGTGGATTCCTACTTTTCCCAAGAGTATTTGTGCGTAAATCTACTGCTAAGAAGGTTGGGTCACTATGTCGATCCAGGATGTTTTTTCCACCTGAATCCATCCTGCATATATACAAGTCAACCATCCGTCCGTGCATGGAGTACTGCTGCCATTTATGGTCAGGTGCCCCTGCCGTTCTCCTCAGTGTTCTTGACAAGCTCCAAAGGAGAGTCTGTAATGTGATAGGTACTGATCTGGCGGCTCGACTGCAGCCACTTTCCCATCGTCGAAATGTGGCCTCCCTCTGTCTCTTCTATAAATATTTTCATGGCCTCTGCTCGGATGAGCTTAAGTCACTGATGCCTCCTCAACAGGTGTTTACCCGTGCAACCAGACTGGCAACTGGGTCCCACCCATTCACAGTCAGGTTAGCCAAATGCAGACGACAATTCTACTCCTGCAGCTTCCTCTCTCGCATTTCCCGCCTGTGGAACTCGCTCCCGTATTCTTGCTTTCCTGACGGCTACAACCTCCAGAAATTTAAATGCAAAGTTAATACTCATCTACTAACCACTGGCCTCTAGCTCTCTCCCCTCCCCTGTATAACCTTCCCTTTCTCTCCACCTATGTACCTGTCATCGCACCTTCTTTCTCAGCTTTCTATTGTTCCTTTCTAACTAGCTTGTACTCCTCACTCTTTTCTAATTAATCTTTTTACATTTATGTAACCCCCTGCACATCAGTGGCGTTTCCGCCTTGCTCGGGGTGAAATGATTAAAAAAAAAAAAGTGGATATAACGAACCCAACTGGGATTGAAACTCCGCTCTTCCATTAAAAATTCCGAACCGTTAATAATCACACTGGATGCGGGTTGTGGTGCAGTGGATATCGGCTTAAAACGAGAACTCGGAGAGCCGATTTCGAATTCCAGTTCAGTTATATTCACCAAGGCTAACTAACCTTGGGAAAGGTATGAATCCATCTTTTCTCCCCCAACTATGAGTTAAATAGCATGGTAGACAGACATCTCTCACTAGTTATTTGTCTATTTATGTGTTAAATAGCAGAGTAGAATGCACTCCATAGCCTTGGATGACAGATAGTCTAAGAGAAAGAACAACTATAAATTCAAAGCCGTGGAAAAAGTAATGTGAAACCATTCCGTAAATTTTCTCAAGAAAACAGTAATTTAGATATAATGAAGTAACAGAATCTGTAGAGAGCCATGATTTTCTTAAATAGTCGTGTACACCTGGCTCTCTAGCCTTGTGTGTCAGCCAGTCTAGGAGAAAGACAACTATGAATCTAAAACCATATAGTAAGCAACGGAAAACATACAATATCTTTCCCCAAAATATCTAACCTATGGGGAGTCTTTAATTTTCTTTTTTAAATAGCAGGTGAGTTTGGTTATTTACGGTTGTCTATGTTATACGATTTCCCTTCATCAGGGTATTTTATTTAACAATTAGGTTTCGAACCCTATTAGCATACAATGGTATGAACTCCGTAAAGTAAGCACCCGTACTATTTTGTACAGAAATCAAGCAACTACTGATGTTAATATCAAGCACTCTATAAATTTGACCTTTTGTCAGACTTGGTATTGCTGTAACGTGAAGACGTAAGCTTTAGCTGAAGATGTATATCGTAGTTTCTTTATGAGTGTGACCTTGATCAGAGTTTTATCTATATTAACATGGCAATTTAAAGAAAAAGAAATTAATTAACGCGTTATTCTTTGAAACCGGTTGGGCGCCAGGAGAAGGTTTGAGAATAAAAAGACGTCACTGGTTAATTATTGTAAATTTCCCATAAAAATCATTACATTAAGAAAACTAATTTACTTCACTGTCTAAAAAGAAAGAACCAATTTTCTGACTTGTTAAGACAATCCACGGCATAGCACCCTTCCTAAAAATGCTTTTGACTTAATCATTAATTTTAGATTAAACATTTTGGAATAATCCTTCCTCCAAGTCTAGAAGTAAAAAAAAAAAAATCACGTGTTTGTCAAATTTTAGTTTTGATTAATTCATTCACAGAATGAAATGTTTGTATCAGGCAGTTATATCTTTGATAAACGTTAATTGAAGAGATTTTTTGCGATGTTTTTTTCCTCTTTCACATAATTAAAATAATTTTTTTTTTTTAATCATTTCACCCCGAGCAAGGCGGAAACGCCACTGATGTGCAGGGGGTTACATAAATGTAAAAAGATTAATTAGAAAAGAGTGAGGAGTACAAACTAGTTAGAAAGGAACAATAGAAAGCTGAGAAAGCAGGTGCGATGACAGATACATAGGTGGAAAGAAAGGGAAGGTTATACAGGGGAGGGTAGAGAGCTAGAGGCCAGTATGTCGTTTTCGGCGTTTTTGATTTCCGACAGTGTAAAGAAAATCAGACAAACATTTTAAGCTTTTAGTGAAGTTTTCAGAAGTGGTTCTTCAGAAGGATACTGAGGATAACGTGGACAAAAACATGTGGGCAATGACAAGGTTCTGGAGAGGATGTAAACGAAAAGGAAACTTATACTTAGCATCAAGAAGAGACAGCTGAGGTTTCTGTGACATATACTGAGGAAGGAGGGCTTGGAGAATCTAATATTCAGAGGACGGATAAATGGAAAAAGAAACAGGGGAAAGCAGCGAAAGACATACTTTATGGGCTTGAGGTAGTGGATAGCGGAAGGGAGAAATACCAAGAGGAAAAATGTTAAGAGCGACAAGAAATAAGGGCAAATGAAAGTTCATGATCGCCTACGTCCTGAAAAAACATGACAAATAAAGAAGAAAAACTGAAGTTTTATTCAATGCTGTTTTACTACTGCCCTTAATTGTGGCGACAGCATTTATTTTATAGTCGAGTAGTTCAAGGGTGGAGAACTATAGTGCCTCTTATCACAACCACGATTCTGAAAAAAGACTTTTGGTAATATTTTGTAATTTCAAAGGTAGAGGATAAAATTTAGAATAATAAAAACACATTTTACAGAATTATACTTTTGTGAGGTTTTTAAATGACAGAGAAATTTAAGTTTAAAATTTATATTTCTCAAACCTTAAAGTGTCATACGAAAATTTAGATACAGCCATAAATTGTCCGTCATTCAGTTAAGTGCCATTTGGGCGATCATTTTTCGAAAGAGACATGACTGACTGGGCAGAAGATTATCCCACAGTAGGTTGCCATTGCTTTCTCCGGTAGACTGGTTGCCAGCCAAGGCCATAGAACCCAATCTGTCCTATTATTCAACCCATGACTGGAGGGAAGGAACGGATTAATATCTTTCCCAAGAGTATTTGTGCGTAAGTGAATGCAATGGATTCAACTGGAATTCAAACTCGGCTCCCCGATTTGTCGTTCCGAGTCGATATCCACTGCACCACAACGCACATCCATTATAAATTGTAGCTCTCCAATTTAAATAAAGGATTTCAGGAATTTTAAGAGTTACTAAATTCGTTGAATGAACTTTTTTTTTTTTTTTTACAATCATTTCACCCCAAGGAAGGCAAGAACGCCACTAGTGCGCAGGGTGTCACAGTGAAAGTATACTGTGTACAGGGGTTATTGAAGATAGTATAAAAGATGAACGGGATTGAAGAAGCATTTCAAAGAAGCAAGTAAATGGAAGGTAGTTTCAAAGGCTGGATGTGCGAGACAAGAAACTATTCGAATAGAAGTGGAGGTTACATTTAACTATTTCGATAATAAAAGGGTGGTTATCTAGATGACAATCTGGTACCACGCATTCACATGGACTGGGCACCAGGGAAAAAAACTCTGTCAGACCAGTTGTCCTGAGAATATTTGTAGAAAAGACAGAGGGAAGCCACGTCATATCGGTGAGAAGGTTACTGAAGGCGGACTGCCAAGTCAGGATCGATTACATTGCAGATCTTCTTTCAAGAAAAAGGGGGTTTCGCTGATATTGATTCCGTCGTCACACTGGTCACGGGGACTGGGCATTTTTGGCTTTTGACATGCCTCATTAAACTGACTTTGTGTCATATCATAACACCGTGGGGAGCTGGGTCAGTCAGTCAGTTAAGTGCCATACGTGATACACGCTTGGGCGATCATGTTTCGAAAGAGACATGACTGACTGGGCAGAAAGTTATCCCGCAGTAGGTTGCCATTGCTTTCTGCGGTAGACTGGTTGCCGACCAAGGCTAAAGAACTCAATCTGTCCTATTATTTAACTCATAACTGGGGGAAGTGACGGATTAATACCTTTCCCAAGGGTATTTGCGCGTAAGTGAATGCAATGAATTCAGTTCGATATTAAATTGGAACGTCATTAAATGATTTAAACTTATTTTAATTCTGATTTTGAAGAAATATGCGTCCATTTATGTTTTCCTTTTCTCGTTAGAATGGAATGTCAGCCATCTTGAAAACCTAGAGAGAGAGAGAGAGAGAGAGAGAGAGAGAGAGAATGAGGAAGGGGGAGATGTACCGCCCTCTTTACTACTTGTTATCTCCCTTGTCGCATTATTTCCATCCCTCCTCCCATGTCTTTTTAGTTTTAGACCTTCAGTAAATAAATGCTTTTTATTTCTCTCCCTTGGCGTTGTAGGGGCGACAAAGGTCATCTTACCTTTCTTGTGATTCGATTTCACAAATTGACTAAGAAGAGAAAAGGCCAAATGAAACTTTCGCCCTCAATATAGATAGGCGCACCCATCCTACCTCACATTCCCAGCTCACATTACGCCCACACAAATAAGGGCGTTTTCTTTCAGCACATGGGTGATCATGGCTCTCCACAATTTCCTGACCTTTATAGCGCTTAGTAAAATTTTGTCTTTTCGCTATCTCTCTTAATTCCTGTTCTTCCAACCATTTACACAAACATTTTTCCTTGTATGTGCCGTGTCCATTCAGGACACGGGTGATCATGCGTCTCCACAACTTTCTATCCTTTGCTCCTAATAAATTTTGTCTTTTTACTATTCTGCCAAGCATTTACACGCGCTAATTTTCTTTTCTGTGCCATGACCCTTCAAGACATGTGCAATCATGGCTCTCCATAATTTCCAGTCATTTGTAGCTCTTAGTAAATTTTCTCTTTTTGCTATCTCTCCTAATCCCTGTTCTACCAACCATTTTCACAAGCTCGTTAGGTAGTTTATACTCTACTTTCCTATGTCCCGCTTGCTTTCAATATGCCATGTGCGTATCAAATTCTCTTAATAAATTTTCTCTTTTTGCTATCACTCCTAATCCCTGTTCTGCCAACCATTTTCACAAGCTCGTTAGGTAGATTATAGACTGGTTTCCTTTGTCACCCCTTGCCTTTTAGTAAATATTTATTCTCGTCGTTTGCCACGTTGAGTATGCTAAGTTTCTTGGTCTTTATTCCAAGGACAGTAGAAAAAGCTTGTTCACATAGATATGTGGTTGGAAATCCTTTGAGCATTTGTACTGCTCTAGAGGCTAGTGTTGGTATATCCTGCAGACGAGAGATCCAAAAGGTGTCTAGACCAGACTTGGTCTCAAACAAAATCTTCCATGCATTATTCATCCAGGGTGTGAAAAATTCTTCTTTGACTGGATAGTCCTTATCAGGAATGATATCTTCACTTACAAAATATGGATTTCTTACCCATTCATTGTTGGAATTATTCAAGTTTGGAAAGTACTTAAGTAAGTTTTCCAAGAGGCCATTTAGGTGATCATTGATGTCTGTCTTCATGTAGTTGAGGATGTCTTCAGAATTAACTTTATCAACGAAGGCATCCAATGCAGAAAATTGTGCAAAAATTCTCTTTCCAATACGTCTGGTCAATAGTTCCAATTTCCCACAAAATGAAGCAATATTGTCCTGAAGTTCCCAAACCAAACATCTATTAACTCCAAAATATGGGCTCATTACCCCACTGGGGTAATTTACCCCGCGGTTGGGAACCATAGTCGGAGAGTAATATTCGTTCTTATGACGATATACGATCCTCTTATTTTCTTTAAACTAAACTAAATCAAGAGAAAGAAATAACTGACAAAAAGTTTTCTTGTTTTAAATAAAATCATTGCCATGTTGTCAGGGGTTTTCAGTTAGTGGTTTATTCTACGGGATGGGCGGATTGTGTAACCATTATTGGCGAAGGAACTAAAATCGGCGAAACGAGTTCAAATTCAGTCTGCGTATGTTACGGTCACTTTATTAGTAATTTCTCCCCACAGTTATGGGATAAACAGCAGAATATACCGAGCTCTTTAGCCTTGGGTTAAACGAGTCCAAGAGAATGGCAAGCAACGTAAAACCACTCCATCTTCCTCAAGAATCCTTATCTACGGTCTTCCCGATTAATCTCCTTTTATTGTCCTCGCTCCCTCATAATGTTTTCTTTCTTATTCTTTTACCCTCAGTAACCTTTTGTTACTGAGGGTGTGCGTTGTGGCGCAGTGGATATCGGCTCGGAACGAGAAATCGGGGAACCGAGTTCGAATTCCAGTTAAATTCTTTGCATTCACTTACGCGCAAATACCCTTGGGAAAGGTATTAATCCGTCTCGTCCCTCCAGTTATGGGTTAAATAATAGGACAGATTGGGTTCTATAGCCTTGGTCGGCAACCAGTCTACCGCAGAAAGCAATGGCAAACTACTGCGGGATAATCTTCTACCCAGTCAGTCATATCTCTTTGGAGACATGATCGCCCACGCGTGTATCACGTATGGCACTTAACTGACTGACTGAACCTTTTTGTTATCTTAGTGGCTCTATTACCTTGCTTATAGTGAAGAAAATTTAAAAATATTCACAGATGTTAAAGAAAATGAATCTGTGGAGAGCCTACGCCCAGAAGAGTCGGTCAGTTAGTTCAGTGCCATACGTGATACACGCTTTGGTCGATCATGTCTCAAAAGAGACATGATTGACTGGGCAGAAGATTATCCCGCAGTAGGTTGCTATTGCTTTCTGCGGTAGACTGGTTGCCAGCCAAGGCCATAGAACCCAATCTGTTCTGTTATGTGACATAGCTAGAGAAGAAAGAAATGTATTATATTATTATGTAGTAATTAGTGGGGGATCAGTTTTATATTGTTATGAAGTACTAAACTGATCCCCCACTTTATGCCCAGTAGAAGCCTTAATCATGTCTCCAACTATTTTATTCAGTCAGTTAAGTGCCATACGTGATACACGCTTGTGCGATCATGTCCCTCGCGAGACATGACTGACTGGGCAGAAGATTTTCCCGCAGTAGGTTGCCATTACTTTCTGCGGTAGACTGGTTGCCGACCAAGGCTATAGAACCCAATTTGTCCTGTTATTAAACCCATAACTGAGAAAAGACGGATTATTACGTTTCCCAAAGGATATTAGTGCGTAAGTGAATGCAAGAAATTCAACTGGAATTCGAACTCGGCACCCCGATTTGTCGTTCCGAGCCGATATCCACTGCACCACAACATAACATTAAAAAAAACTAAATAAGTTACACTATCAACCAGTTAGATTGAGACGGTTGAAGATCTCACTAGTTTCAGAATGCTCCGGTCCCCACTCTTTAAAGATATATCATTGTACGTTTTCGTACAAATCAAGCAGTCTACCTCCACCTAAACTTTTAAACTGATTCCCGTTAAGCCATAGGGAAACATAAATTCAAGCTTGGTCGTCTCAGAAACTGTCGATTTAGCCAGCATATTTATACGCACCCTCTATCTTCCTCGACCACCCAGGGGTACCTTGTGTTTTATAGTAACCAAACAATTCTTCATATCACTTTATTCCTAACGAAACCTTCCCCTCACCCCACTTCCATTAGCCCTACTTCAGTTTTGTACGATCCTCGACCCGGTGTAAGGCTAAATCCACCCTATACACCCGTTTTAGCTTCCTTGAGAGTCATTTGTCTTCTCGGAGTCTCCATGAAAGCTTGATATTTGGAGGAAGTGGATCGGGGAGAACACAGACGGTAGCTTCCTAACCTGCAAGGACGCTTGGCATATACCACCGGGTATAATATACTCGGGTAAGGAGTAGTATTTCTCCGAAAAATCGCAGCGTTGATGATATTTTGAAAATGTTCCGAATTGTCAGGCTAAGGTTGATTAAGGGTGGTAAAAACAAAAACAAAAATAAAACATTTTTCAGAACTTGCTCTTGCTAATGAAGTTATCTCAGCTATGCACAGGCCGCAAAATGCATACATATAATTACAGTACTGTGGAAAAATATTAGGACAAGAACTATTTTGTTTTTTATGAGGCATATTGACAGAAAATAAACAATTTAATTAAGGTAATTTTATTTGATTTACTCAACAAATGCTTTAACAAGAAAAAAATACTTGTTTTAATATTTAGAATAAAGGCCTTTTGTTTTGAAATAATAAAATAATTGCGACAATTTACCGATCGCACTTATATATATATACTATATATATATAGTACTGTGCAAAAGTATTAGGACAATAACTATTTTAACTTTTATGGGGCATAGTGACAGAAAATAAACAATTTAATTAAAGTAATTTTATTTGATTTACTCAAAAAATGCTTTACCAAGAAAAAAATACTTGTTACAAAATAAATTTAATATTTAGTTTAATAGCCTTTCGCTTTAATCACAGCCTTCATTCTATCAGGCATTGACAGCACAAGCTTCTTCAATGTATCTAACGGTATCTCATGCCAAGCAGCTTGTATTTGTTCCCAAAGTGTGTCTTGCGAAGTAACATTAGATTTATCAATTTTCTTATCCAAAATATTCCATAGATGTTCAGTAGGATTGAGTTCAGGGCTTTGTGGCGGGCAATTCAAATTTTGAAGCCTTTTTTTTTTTTTTAATCATATCACCCCGAGCAAGGCGGTAATGCCACTGATGTGCAGGGGGCTACGTTAGTGTAAAAAGAATGGAAAAGAGAAAGCCGGAAACCACATCCTAAACAGGAAACAAGGGATGAGCCTCTTCACCTGTTCAATAGACGTGGGTGGAGTGTGAACCGGGCGATAGTATAGTCTATCTACTCCAAAAAAAAAAAAAAAAAAATAGAAAAGCGTGAAAAGATTGGAAAAGAGAAAACCGGAAACCGCATCCTAAACAGGAAACAAAGGATGAGCCTCTTCATCTGTTCAATAGATGTGGGTGGAGTGTGAACCGGGCGATAGTTTTGTCTATCTACTCCAATTAGTCTATCTACTCTAATTACTCCACTTATATGCAGGGGGCTACATAAGAGTGAAAAGATTAAGTAGAAGAGAGTGAAGAGGAAGACGAACCAGTTATAAAGGAGCAAGAGAAGGATGGTAATACAGGTGTATGTGATGACAGATGCAAAGGTGGAGAGAAAGGATGCCATCTCATCTGTGTTCGCAAATTGGCAAATTACTCTCTCGTCGTTAGCACTAAACTGATAACTTGCTATCTCGTCACACTCCTTAAACTGACAACTAGCTGTCCGCAACAGTAAATTGACAACATGCTATCTCATCTGTGTCCGTAAATTTGTCAAATTACTATCTTGGTGTTAGCACTAAATTGACACCTTGCTAATCTCGTCCGTAGGATAACAAACGCTTTATGGTTAAAATTTTGACATAAGGAATTATATTCCTTACATGGTTTTCTTTCGAACCAAGATGTCTATGTTCATCCATGAGAAGTACGAATAGGAGGCCATATTGTAATCGACTTCAGCAGTCAGTTTTATAAAGTTAGAAATATTGAATTTATTTACGTAAAAACGTGTTTTGCAGGATATTGCTAACCACAAAAGCTGAAATAAGAAGCTTTTGTTCGCCTGAAACCAAAACTACAATACAGAGGAGTGGGTATGAAATGGGTGTATAAGGATTTCTCCCACCCGTATCGAGGTCAGTCGCCCTGTTTACCACGAGGCATTCCAACCAAGGTGGCGGTGAAAATTTATTGCTAGATATCGTTTCTTTCTTTAATTTTGATACTTTTTTTATGTGCCAGTTGCTGTCACGAACACTGAAATGTCTGATATTACACTCCCTCCAAATCTTAACAACATACACTGAATGTTTGAACGGTTCAACAAAGGATCAAGAACAGTAACTCGTCACTGCAGTTCCGATTTTATGGCATAGGACCAACCGATTAGAGTAGGTACCTCCACTAAATCGCTGAAAAGACAGCATAGTATGAAGAAAAAAGGTCTCAAACTTAATAAAAACGAACTTTTACTATCAAAATTTTCATGTTATTAAGAGTATTTTTTTTACATTTTTAACCATTTCTAACACGTTCGAAATTTTGGTAACAATCTTGTTTTGATTTTCGTTGACGGAGAGCAAAATTGTTTACGAGAGTTTACAATAGAAAACGTAATATTGCATAACATACTTTTTCTGGTGACAAACATGAATTTGGAAACTCTTGCAAAAATCAAGTAATTGTTGGATTTTAGTGAAAATTTCAGAACTTATTCACAAGTGAACGAAATTATTTTTGAAATCATTATTTTTAAAAAATATTGTTAAATGTTTTTACATATGTTACACCCAACCTCCACGTAAATTCATGAAATATCAAGAAATTAAATCCTGTAAGCAAAATTGGTTTTAGTTATAAACTCAGGACTCATGGGCATATAAATCATGTATTACTTTTTAAACCATTTAGCTCCTTTTACCAAAGATTTGCTCCGAATAGTAAAATAAAAAATGCTATAAAACTATGACAGTATTTAATTAGATAAGCTTGCTTTTAATCGCTGTAGTAAATAATATAAATTTCAGACATTATAGTTTGACGAAAAAAAATATTTTCGATTATTAATGAAATTTTAAAAGAATTGCTTTCATTTTTGTTTTTTTAATTTATAAAGTTTAAAAAATATTTTTTAAATATTTCCAAGACATGTAGACGCTAGATTGGTAGGTTATAAAGTGAAGGCTATATCTACTAATCGAAAATTGAAAAGTTTAATACAAATCATCTAGCCATCCTATTTTAAAATAATTTTTGTGTGTATGTGTGTGTTTGTATATTTGAAGTTCTTTCTTTTTTTTTTCTTCTTTTTTGTGTGGTAATTTCTATTTGTAGAATAAAAGGTCATGTGTTGCAAGGTTTCTTCCCCTTACCGGAAAAAAAAAATTGTAAAGTTATGTCACTTGGGATCGCCATACACTTATCGTATCTCTCATCTGTTAACACATTTCAAATAAGGACAAGTCAAAAAGTTCAACTCTGTGATTATAAAATAGTTTTATTCTAAATTTTATGCTATAAATCAGTAACACTTGTGTAAATCAGATTAATTTAACATTAAATTTGCTAATTTTTCAAAAATAATGTCACAAATGAATATTTTTTTGCAAGACTTTTTAAAAACGAGAATTGACTTTTGTTTACAAATTTGTCGATCGTTCAAAAATGGCCGAATAATTAAAAGCTTTAAAAAAATCTCAAAATTTTGTATCCCAATCAATATAAACTTTGTTTGAAAAACACCAGAGTATTTTGATATTGAAAATAGTAAATTTAATCATTTAGCTTGCAATTAAAAGTAAAATATGTTTCAAGAAAACAGTTTTATTTTGAAAACTTCAGTTTAAAAATTAGTTATCGAAAATGAGTGGGGTACATAGATAAGAGTGGGGTACATAGATAAGAGTGGGGTACATAGATAAGAGTATTCTGACGTGCTGATAAACGCTGTATCCATGTGATTCCTCAGTTTGGCGATATATTTAATTCTTTACATTTACAGGTTTTTAGTGTCAGTAACGAGTGAGACAACACGTTACCAACAAAATCTTCTCTGAATAGTACTGGTAATATTATCCGTTTTCTTATAAGGAAGCAATACGGCATTTATTGATTGTGCAGCCAATGCTACAGCCGGTTAAAATTTACAAAATCTTTCTATTAACCATTTTTTTTTTTATATATTAGGAAGTTATTTATTTAATAAAGGGAGACTGCTTAACACACCGAGCAGGAATACGTAATCACTTTGAATGCAAAATCGAATGTAAAAAAACTAAAAAAGATTTGAGTAAAATATATGCGAGATTTTTTATTATTTTAATTTCCTCGGTTAAGGGCCATACGTGATACACGCTTGGGTGATCATGTCTCGAAAGAGACATGACTGACTGGACAGAAGATTTTCCCGCAGTAGATTGCCATTACTTTCTGTAGTAGACCGGTTCCAAGATTATGGATGTAAAAAACATGAACAACTGTTAACAGCAAACTCACTTACTGTTTCTTTTGAAAAATAATGCAAAAAAAAAAAATCATGCAAATATGCAGTATTTGTCATACACAGTCGAGAAATGCTTTTTTTTTCTTTTAAAAAACACTACTAGGAAATGGATGTGCGTTGTGGTGCAGTAGATATCGACTCGGAACGAGAAATCGGCGAACCGAGTTCAATTTCCAGTTGATATTTATTGCATTCACTTACACACAAATACCCTTAAGAAAGGTATTAATCCCTTTCTTTCCTCCAGCTATGGGTCAGATAGCAGGACAGATTAGATTCTATAGCCTTGGTTGGTAACCAGTCTACTACAGAAAGCAACCTACGGCGGTAAAACTTCCACCCAGTCAGTCATATCTTTTCCGAGACATGATCATCTAAGTGTGTATCACGTATGGCAATTAACTGACTGACTTTATCAACTTCTGCAATAATGACTCACCTCTTAAAAATTGATGTTTAGCAAACTTGTCTCCCTAAAGCAATAGCAACTGAATAGTAAGTTGGATACTCATTGGGTTCCTCATACTATCAGCCTTGTGAATACATTACATTAGAAAATCATTTGGATACTTGTCCATGGTGTAATGGTTAGAACGCCTTGCTAGATTAATTACGACCGAGTAGCGAGTTCAATCCACACGGGGTGTCCAATACTTCCGGCTTTGTCCCCTATCTAAACTGCGCTTAGAAAATGACCATATACACTTGAATGTGGCGTAATTGTTAGCAACTTTGTCATGCTTAATCAATTACGACTTCAATCCTCACTCAGTGGCCCGTAATTTCGGCCTTATGCCACAACTAAGCTACGATTAGTAAATCATCATAAAAATGACATTGTAGTTTTTACAAGTACACAAATAGTCTTCAGCATTTTATTATCTGCTCTGTAATCTAATATCTTAACCTCTACCAAGGCCACGACAATGACGAGAACTTAGTTTATATGCAACGCTACAAAATATGCGACTTGAACAAAGTTTTTATATATATATATATATATATATATATATATATATATATATATATATATATATATAAATAAGACGCAGCAGAATATTAAGAGTTTCAAGAAACAAAAGATCCATTTGTTGTAAGAGAACGCCTGAGAAGGTTAACAATACGCTTTCTTTTTTCTTTTTCTTTTTTTTTTTTTTTTTTTTTTTTTTGCTAAAATTAGGGACGAGGAAAACACGCCGGCCTTCATTTTAAAAGAGAGCCACTGACGCCTGACGACTAATTTCAAGTGTTCGGTCATGCATAAGAAGTATTCGCTGAGGTCAGCTGAGCAAAACGATGGACGACATTCAACAAGTGACCTGGAGATTGGAGTTTCGGTTACAGAGAAAAATTTTAAATGGAGGATATAATCTCAAAACTGAAGATGTAGTTTCAAGTTAAGGAAAATTTGTAAAGTGCCTTTTCTGATTGGACAAACGAAAAAGCAAATATTTGAAAAAACATTTGATCCTGTTTGAAATAAACCTATATACATTTAATATCGTAAATATATGTATATATACTTGTGTGAGACAGGAAAAGAGTTACTGGTTAGACTAGTGGTCGGTTACTTTTAAAACCAGCTCAGTGCAAAATCTAAAGAACTGAACGCGTAGAGCCAACAATATGTTAAAAAACGATATATTCTCCACTCACTTACTACCCAGGTTTCAACCATGAAGGTCTCATCAGGCAGTAAAGGGCGAATCGTATTTTTTAACATTTTCTTTTCTTTAATTTATACAAGAATTTATACACACATGAATTCCATCAAGGGGGAGGGATCGAGCAAGAGTGAGGGCAATTAAATGTGAAGGTTAGGAAGAAACTCACACGCGCACATATAAGTATATATCAGTCAGATAAGTGTCATAAGTAATACACGCTTGGGCAATCATGTCTCGAAAGAGACATAACTAACTCGGCAGAAGGTTTTCCCGCATTACTTTCTGCGATATAGAACATAAGCTATCCTGCTATTTAACCCATAGTTTGAGGGAGAAGCGGATTCATATATATATATATATATATATATATATATATATATATGTGTGTGTGTGTGTGTGTGTGTTCAGTAAAATGAATTAGAGCGCTCTGGCTATTGGGCGCGAATAATGATAATATACGCACTAAAAGGTCTGCCTTCATCCACCGAACGCCCCTAGCCCAGAGATGGAATCGCCGACTGACGCCAATTCGGTCGGGTTCCAATCCTGGGTTAAAAAGCAATCGGAGTCTAACCGTACTGATGAGCTGTGATAGAGCGAAATAGATCTGTCTGCTGATGACATATATATATATATATATATATATATATATATATATATATATATATATTCGAGTATAGGGTAGGTAAAGATGGAATAATGTTCTTTACCCCAAAAATACTATTCTTAAAAACGTGCTCAATACAAAGTCGAGCAAATAATAAAAAATCAACTCTTCAACTTGAAATCGGCATTATCACTTGATAAGACACAAGTAGTGTCGACACAAAATAGACACTTTTGTAGTGATATAACATTCACGCTCAGCCGGGTTTGTACCGGTCTTTACCTCAGACCTCATTCGGTATATTCTCCCGGTTCGGGTATTTTACTATAGCCAGTTTTGATTTTTGGTACAACCTGCAGACGTTATCCCCCAATGCTGTAAGGCATGACTTTCTTCTATATATATCCCATTTCACATTAGACCTGTTTTTGTTTTTTTTAGGTTTTTTGTTTTTCAATTCCTACACATTGTTGGAGATTTCTGTGCTTTCCTAACTTGAACGTCAATTTATAATTGTATCATCTCCTTTTGAAATTGCCTTCTGTGCATCCCACATAAACCTTTTTCTGTCGATTAGAATCTTCCACTTTCGCTTTATAAATCACTCCTTTCATTTTACAAGCTCCATCCACCGGGCCTTGTTTAGGGTAATTCATCCCCCTCCCCTTTTTTTCATTTCATTATCATTAAATCTTTTAAATATATTTTTGTACTGTTATATATATTAGCATTTTTACCTCATGTGTTTATTTCCTCATTTTAGTTGCCCTTTGTAAATATGTGGTATTGTGGTGTTTGAAGGATTAGGAGGTGATGGATGGGTTCTTGTGGTGTATATGCAAATTGATAATGAATGATACGTTCGTGGAAATGTTTAGCTAGGCATAGGATAGATAGTGTTGACCAACCTCAAACCCGCTTTTTTCGGCCACGTGCCACATTTTGTAGATTTTCACAAATAAATATTTATTTACCAAACCTTTACTTTTTTTCTCGCAGTTAAACGGATTCCTTTTTACGATCATTTTGAAATTTCTGGCGTTTTATTTATTTATAGCATTTTATAATCTAAACTTATTTATAAATGAAATTTTGTCTCTGTGTGTGTGCGTGTGTGTGTGTCTGTGTGTGTGTGTGTGTACCCGTTACCTATAGACTCCGAAACGGCTGAACCGAATTTCTTGAAAATTTACACAGTTGTACTATAAGCGTCTGCGAGTGTTCTTAGCTAGATTTTGTGTCGAGTTACCCTCGATAAATATCGAAAATCGATAATCGAAAAAATCGAGTTATCGAAGGAGTGGTCCGATTTTAATCAAATTTGATACACTCATAGACAAAGACATAAGAAACCATATTCAGAAGTTTCAAGGTTGCAGTTCTTACAATAGTGCAGAAAATTTGATATCGATACCAGGAAATCAAAATTTCCCTTACATCCATTCGTCTTTCTTTCAGTCTACGATTTCGCTTTAACTGGAAACAACTATTGCTTTTTAGTCTTTCGTGCCAACATCCAAAGAGTCCGAGCTCCAGGACCATGGATTAGTTTTAAAGCTTTCATTACACCCGAGCAACGCCGGGCTATACTGCTAGTTTGCCAATACAGCTATAGCGTAATTTTGCCGCGTTCTTATTAAACATTTTATGTAGTTCAGAAGATTGGAAGTGTTTGTTCACCATTTTAAAATATCTTCCCTCTATTAGATTTCACCTTCAAATTGAAAGTGGGGGAAGAAATAATATTTGTTACTCTATTGTTCCCCATTTGCTGATTCATTTAAGGTTTAAATACAAACTTGGTTTTATGCTCCACGTCTTTTAACGCTCTTTCATGTTTTTTTTCAAATATTTCTTTAGAAGAGTTTTTAGATAGTCTGCAATTACGCACGCAATGTGGTTGAGCATGGCGTCCACATATATCAGTTTTGTGTTGAGCTTTATGTACTGAAAGACTGCCGGTATTAAGTTTAAGATATTTATTTTGTATAAAAATAAAAAAAAATGGGGCACATGGCCGAAAAGGTGGGTAGGTAGAGGGTGGTCTTCCGTAACTATCCTATAACTACCTAAATACTTTCACGACCAAATCACTCATTAACAATTTGTATATTCACCACAATAACACATCCACCATCTCCCAATCCTACACGCACCACAATACCGCATATTTACAAGGAACCCCTAAAAAGATGTAAAAATGCAAATTAAGTTCAACAGCCAAATTTTGCTCTACTTTCTGATTTATGTCAACCTAAATATCAAACCCGAGGCTCTTAAAGAGGTTGCAAAGTTGTTTTCTGGTTTTGTCATTGGTTCTTCTATTATCAGGCACTACTATTAGTCTGTCGTCCCTATACAGGCTGTGTGTCAATTTTTGTCAATTTGTTGATCCTGCTCAATATATATATATATATATATATATATATATATATATATATATATATTGGTATATTAAGGATTTCATATTCTGAAGGAGAAAAACAAATTCGTTGAATAATGAATTTTTACAAGAATTGTTTTTATTTTTTCGTTGCTAATTATGATGTATAAAGTTTCAAATATCTTTTAAATTTCTGTTCTTTCATTTAGTAATTATGTGAAACCATACCAACAAATACCTATTAGAACCATACAATCACGGATGAAAATGTTTTAACTTCTAATTTTTATAATTGCGCGTTCATAAAAAATCCCTGTTACGTCAGTGTTTTAACCTGGGCTGCGTAATAATTCGTTTACAAATGAAAAAGATTCAAAAGTTCAACAATATAATTTTATTGAACACTTTTAATACAACTGTGTAGTGGCCTAATTTAATTATGACCAAAAGTAAATAATTATATATCTATCTATCTATATATATATATATATATATATATATATATATTATAAACAAAGAACAAATAGGAAACGTATCTCAATCTAACATGTTTCATTCTTATTAATGCTTTCTTCAGAGATCGAGAGAAAAATACTTTTTATTTTAGTAATGACGAAATTAATAAAAGTTAAATATGATCAATTGTTATACGTTTCTTCATTATTTTTATCCTATAATCTTCAAAGTAAAAGGAGTTGGGTATTATTGCCATACAATATCAATTTTAAACTTTGAAATTGCTGATTTATTGATTTATTTGTTTACGGCTTATCAGCCTTTTGGGGATTATTTCAAAGTGAAACGTATTTGGGATTATAAGAATATATTTTTTTTTTTTTTCTTTTTGCATTAACAATTTTTTTTTTTTTTTTTTTTTAGAAAAGTTATGATTTTCACTAGATACACGTTCCACTATTTAACCCATAGCTAGGGTTGAAGAGGTTTCCAAAGATATCTGCATGTAAGTGGATATAACAAAAGCAACTGATCAAACTTTTCAAGAAGTGAAGTTTTACTTTTTAAAATAAAGTTGCTTCGAAAAATTTGAACCTTGCTTCACGCTTAGAATATTATTATTATTATTATTATTATTATTATTATTATTATTACCAGACTGAAGTTTGTCATGCGTATCGTGTTCATGCTAAAAACAAGAGACAGAAAAAGACCATGTATCTGATAAAGTGATTAGTCCACAGATACATTTTCAAGTCTACATTTTGTAAGACAGGCGCGTGCGCACACACGCACGAGATAAGTGCTTCGTCATTATTAGCTGTGTGTCTTGGTTGGTAAATGAAAGAGTCACTTCCCGTCATCAGTTATACACAGCCGTCCTCTCGTCCGCCTGACTGGGTTTGCCATTAGAGCCCAGGTAAATATTTTAAACTTTTAGGTATGTGGGTGATGACGCACCTACACATACATCTGCTCTCTCAAACACACACACGCACACACACACACACACACACACACACACACACAGTAGTGTGGGCACCCTCACGTGGTGTGATGGTTAGCAAGTCCCCAACTAAAATTGATTAAATATTGAAATTTTCCCATTTTTTTTTTTTTTTGATAATCGGAAACTTTATGTAATAATCGATAAGACTGCGCTGAAAAAAAGTTTTTAAAAAAAATGAAAACAACAAATTGAAAGGCAGTGGTAGTCGCCTTCAGGTCCGCCGAAATTTTTTCTAAACTGATTTTTTAAAACATTGAACACGTTAGATCCTCATTGCTATATCTTCTGGTCATGGCTACAAGGAAATCAACTTTCAGAGTTAGTTTTAAGCTACAAATTTTCATCGTTTCTTTTTTGTTAACTGCTAAAAATAAAATCAATCTTGCACACTATCACTCTCTTACGTTCTATTTCCTAGAATCGAACGCTGGCCATTAGATTTAACAGAATGAACGCCAAGAATTCGAAGAGAGAAACTGTACGAAACAAACACCTGACAAACAATCTTGCGGGTTTCTTTTATATATGATTTTTTTTTTTTTTAGATGGTGGGCGTTTAAAACGTTCTTATTTTAATGTGAAAATGATAAAAGGGGACTAGGCGCAACCAAAGAAAGTACGCATTAAGGGTGTCAGAGTAGCAGGTATTTTTTTTAATCATATCACCCCAAGCAAGGCGATAACGCCACTGATGCGCAGGGGGTTACGTAAGGGTAAAAAGAATGGAAAAGAGAAAGCCGGAAACCACATCCTAAACAGGGAACAAGGGAGGAGCCTCTTCACCTGTTCAATAGACGTTGGTGGAGTGTGAACCGGGCGATAGTTTAGTCTATCTACTCCAACTGAAAAAAAAAGGAGTAAAAAGATTGGAAAAGAGAAAACCGGAAACCGCATCCTAAACAGGAAACAAGGGATGAGCCTCTTCATCTGTTCAATAGATGTGGGTGGAGTGTGAACCGGGCGATAGTTTTGTCTATCTACTCCAATTAGATATAATTAGGTATAAAAAGAAAGAAAAGAAAAACAACGAATAGAAAGGGTAGTTACTTTGTGGGGTAAAATGTGAGGTGCTTGTTAGTCGATACATCACTTATTACAACCGGTCTAGATGTTCGCAGCTAAGGCCTATCATGCCAAGTACAGAGAGTCGAATCATCCACATCCAATTCGTATTTCATTAATAAAAAGGAAGTTTCTTTAAGACAGTTTATTCGTCATAGTTATTACACGTTTTGAATTGAAATCCTGAACGGACTCCGATCATTAACTTTCCACCTTTATCTATCTTACATATCCTCATAATACGAAACTCTTACACCTCTCCTTGTATGTCTGTAAAACGACCTTGTTTAGTAACGCTCTACCTTGTGTGGCTCTTGGGTTTTGTATCGTATGGACAATAGTATAAAGAAACACAAACTTCGATAACTGCAGTATTTTATGGTTTAACCCACGACACTGAGAAAAAGTTAGACTGAATAAAAATAATCAGAATATTTCATGACTCATCGACTGCTACAAAGTGGAAAAGCTGGGTTAAATTTAAAAGTACATGTCCGTTAGAATGAAAAAAAATTTAACACCTCATTCCCTTAAAGTATATTAGCACCAACTTTTTTTTTTAATTTCCCGTTTTTTATTCGCTAATTCATTAAATAGTAGTATTTCATGGGACACTGACTTCTACATAATGATCAGTTTGTAGCTAACGATGATTTAAAATTAAATTAAATTTATTCAAGTGAACGCGTGATTAAAACATTTTTTCTTAATTACTTTTTTTAAAGGCCGCACTTTAAAATAACTATAACTCGTTGGCGAACTTTAATAAGGAAAAATCAGTCCTGAAATTTGAAAATATAATAGTTTGGTTTAGCGTAAGCAAAGAAGATAAGACGTGCAGTTTTCATTTAAAAGGATTCATGAAGAATCTACTATGCATTTTTTCTTTAAATTTTTTTCAGAGAGGTTGATAATGACGAATTTTCTATCCCTTGAGGAAAGTAAAAGGGAAAGGATTATCCATTCCTATTTGAAGATTAAGGAATTTGGCAGTTTTTGACAATATAACCCGGATATAAGAGACCCGGATATACGAGAAACACGGATATAAGAGAGATTTTATCTGGTCCCAAGTTAAAGCCTGTGGTAATGTATATAAAATAGACCAAACCCGGATATAAGAGCTGTCGCAGCGGATAGACATAATCTCGCTGCTGACCTTGAACAGTATCTACACTCTGTGGTGAATTGGGGCAAGAAGTGGCTTGTCAACTTCAATGCGTCTAAGACCAAGCTGTTGTCTGTCAACCCTCACAGGCAACCTCTCCTGCCTCCCAAGCGGTTCTCCCTGAGAGCAATACACTGTACCTCCTAGGCCTTACCCTCTCTTCAGATCTCAAATGGAACCACTATATCGAATCCATAGCTAAATCCACTGCTAAGAAGGTTGGGTCATTATGCCGATCCAGTATATTTTTTCCGCCTGAATCCATCCTGCATATATGCAAGTCAACCATCCGTCCGTGCATGGAGTACTGCTGCCATTTATGGTCAGGCGCCCCTGCCGTTCACCTCAGTGTTCTTGACAGGCTCCAAAGGAGAGTCTGTAATGTGATAGGTACTGATTCGGCGGCTCGACTGTAGCCACTTCCCCACCAACGAAATGTGGCCTCCCTTTGTCTGTTCTATAATTACTTTCATGGCTTCTGCTCGGACGAACTTAAGTCACTGGTGCCTCCTCGACAGGTGTTTACTCGTGCAACCAGATTGGCAACTGGGTCCCACCCATTCACAGTTAGGTTAGCCAAATGCAGACGACAATTCTACTCCTGCAGCTTCTTCTCTCGCACTTCCTCCCTGTGGAACTCACTCCCATATTCTTGCTTTCCTGATGGCTACAACCTCCAAGAATTTAAATGCAATGTCAATACTCATCTATTAACCACTAGACTCTAGCTCTCTCTCCACCCCGTATATCCTTCCCTTTCCCTCCACCTATGTAACTGTCATCACACCTGCATTCTCATCTTTCTATTGCTCTTTTCTAACTGATCTGTATTCTTCACTCTCTTCTAATTAATCTTTTTACAGTTATATAGATAAATGTTGAAAGTTGTAGATTATAATGATCCGTGTCTGTTCAGGATTTCAATCCACAATGTGTAATAATTATGGCATTTCCGCCTTGCTCGGGGTGAAATGATAAAAAAATAAAAATAATAAAAAAAAAACTTTTATCCGGTCCCGACAACTTTCTTATATCAGGGTTACACTGATTTTGAAATATCAAATGACAATGAACTGATATAGACATGGAAAGGAGAAAGTTTCATTAAGACAGATTATTACACATTGTGGATTGAAATCCTGAACAGACACGGATCATTATAATCTACAACTTTCAACATTTATCTATCCTACATATCCTCATAATACGAACCTTTTACTACCCTTCTTTTTAAAAATAAAGACTGTTTTTTAATATAAAAATAATTCATAAATTACTCTTTTGTTGACTTGGGGTGCACTTCCTTAGCTTTCACGATATGTTAATACCCCCGGGTGGACTGGTTAAAACGTTAACGTTCCGATCATGAGACCCGCGTTCGAATTTCACCAATACTTTTTGATAATATCGAACCGAGTATACATCAACGCTGAGAAGTGCCATACAATATCACTTATCAGTGAAATTGCTTAACTCTTCTGAAATTTGTGATAGCACGAAGTCATAAGTCATTGTGACCGAGTTTTTGAGGATACTGGCCTTGTTGAAACTCTATAGTCGCGGTATAAACCGCATGTCAGTTTTTGAGGTGTTGAAAAGTACAATGTGCCTGAGCAGGCGAGTGCAAAAGATAAATCAGTTACCCTTGCAGGCAGGCGTACTTGGATGTCACCGATAAGCCATACTATGTTTATTTATAAATATTGCGCCATATATATGCATATATATAAATATTTTCCTCCTGACACGCTCATGGGGAGAAAGATAATAGCGAGGTAGTCTCGGCTCAGTTCATTCACTTTAGTAACATTTATCAAACTTTATTACCAGTTATGAAAGCTCTTGCCGCATGTTTTCTCTTTAACAGTGCCTTATTATTATTATTATTATTATTATTATTATTATTTCTTGGTAATAATTATGCCGTTGAATAATGATGAGTAATGATATATATATATATTTGCTCTATATGTATTTATATACATATATATTTAGAGCTCTCCTAGAGAGTTATCCTACCACTTTATGTACAGGAGACTACTTTGAATTCTTCTATATCTACACCGAATATATATATATATGTATATATATATATATATATATATATTCTGTATCATAATATAACCTGTTGTGTATTTATTTGTGTATATTAGCTGTTTCCACACAAATTGTCCCACCTTCGCGTGGCAGGGGGAAACAGCTAATAATCCTCCCAAATATTTTGATGGCAAGGGCAAGCTTGCTTTTTGAGCAACCAATATTTAAAATTAATAAAGGGTTATAATAACTTTAGAGGACACCTTGATAGACGTGCTTCAGTGGTTAACAAGCTTGTCTCGCTTACAAGTTAGTAGTGAATTCGATCCTCACTGGGTGCCCCATACGTTCCTCCTTGCCTCACATCTAAACTACGCTTAGAAAATTGCTATGTCTTTTAAGCGTCAGAGAAAATTTAGTTAACACCTGCCCAAAGAAATAAAATGCTGAGAAAAAAAAACAAAAAACAAAAAAAAAAAAACGAGAAAAAAGAACCCAACTTCGGCAAACATTCTTCGAAATCTGTTATTGGTGACTTCCAGTCCCACGACTTAACCATCAAGCTACCATTTTAACCTTGTTTCTCTTGTCCTTCTCAAGGACTCGAACGATAGTAACTTGTTCGACCAGTTTTCTGTTTTGTGACTCTGTCATGTGTGACCAATACATTACTTTTGTGACTCAATACTGTCACCAGGGGGTGGACATTCTTTGAAAAGAAGGCTAAATGTGCTCCTTCTTCACATGTAGCCACCCACAAAAGGCATTCCTGATTTAAGATTAATCTCTACGTATTATAAACCGTCACTTGTGTGGTAACATTCGGTGTTCAAATTAGTAAGAGAGGATCTAGAAAAGGCGACTTTTAAATTGTTACTTATTTGGCATTCTATGTACAAAGGCTTGAAAGAAGGGAAGAGAGAGGGGAAAAAGATAGAAGTAAAAAAAGAGGCAAGAAACTAGGTCAATAATTGATTTGTGTAATAAAAGAAAAGAACACTGGCAAAATAGTTTTCTTTGTGTGAATGATTTTATTATATATATATAATGAGAGAGAGTGGTGGTTATAGAGTATTTTAGGGTAAATTTAAGCCCTTGGAAAAACAAAGAATATCTTTAAAAAAAAAAGGAAGGAAGTGGGAGGATATAGGGTATTTTAGGACAATTTTAGGCATTTTGAAAAACAAGCATATCTTTAAAAAAAAGGAAGGAAGTGGGAGGATATAGGGTATTTTAGGACAATTTTAGGCATTTTGAAAAACAAGCATATCTTTAAAAAAAAGGAAGGAAGTGGGAGGATATAGGGTATTTTAGGACAATTTTAGGCATTTTGAAAAACAAGCATATCTTTAAAAAAAAGGAAGGAAGTGGGAGGATATAGGGTATTTTAGGACAATTTTAGGCATTTTGAAAAACAAGCATATCTTTAAAAAAAAGGAAGGAAGTGGGAGGATATAGGGTATTTTAGGACAATTTTAGGCATTTTGAAAAACAAGCATATCTTTAAAAAAAAGGAAGGAAGTGGGAGGATATAGGGTATTTTAGGACAATTTTAGGCATTTTGAAAAACAAGCATATCTTTAAAAAAAGGAAGGAAGTGGGAGGATATAGGGTATTTTAGGACAATTTTAGGCATTTTGAAAAACAAGCATATCTTTAAAAAAAGTAAGGAAGTGGGAGGATATAGGGTATTTTAGGACAATTTTAGGCATTTTGAAAAACAAGCATATCTTTAAAAAAAAGGAAGGAAGTGGGAGGATATAGGGTATTTTAGGACAATTTTAGGCATTTTGAAAAACAAGCATATCTTTAAAAAAAGTAAGGAAGTGGGAGGATATAGGGTATTTTAGGACAATTTTAGGCATTTTGAAAAACAAGCATATCTTTAAAAAAAAGGAAGGAAGTGGGAGGATATAGGGTATTTTAGGACAATTTTAGGCATTTTGAAAAACAAGCATATCTTTAAAAAAAAGGAAGGAAGTGGGAGGATATAGGGTATTTTAGGACAATTTTAGGCATTTTGAAAAACAAGCATATCTTTAAAAAAAAGGAAGGAAGTGGGAGGATATAGGGTATTTTAGGACAATTTTAGGCATTTTGAAAAACAAGCATATCTTGAGAGAGAGAGAGTGGGGGAGGGAGACATTGTCAAAAAGATTTATATACTTGAAAGAAATAGTATAATTCTTCGTAACTTAGAAAGAATGGAGCTTGTAGGCGTTAGCAAGGACTGGCCTCCTTTGAACCTTGCGGACTTGTCGCTACAGAATCGCAATAAATGAACTGTACAAAATGATAGAAAGTACATCACTAAGAGCAGCAATAACTACAAATGGACGTTGATTTCCACACTACTTCAATGAAACGGTTAGGAGAAAGTCTCTGTCAATACTCGGAACAGCGATCACCAAGAGCAGCAATAACTACAAATGGACGTTGATTTCCACACTACTTCAAAGAAAAGGTTAGGAGAAAGTCTCTGTCAATACTCGGAACAGCGATCACCAAGAGCAGCAATAACTACAAATGGACGTTGATTTCTACACTACTTCAAAGAAAAGGTTAGGAGAAAGTCTCTGTCAATACTCGGAACAGCGATAACAATGGTTTGGAGAAAACTATTTCCCTTGGATGTGCGTTGTGGTGCAGTGGATATCGCCTCCGAACGACAAATCGAGGTGCTGAGTTCGAATTCCAGTTGAATCCCTTGCATTCACTTAGGCACAAATACCCTTGGAAAAGATATTAATCCCTCTCTTCCCTCCAGTTATGGATTCAATAATGGGACAGATTGGGTTCTATAGCCTTGTTTGGCAACCAGTCTACCGCAGAAAGCAATGACAACCTACTGTGGGATAACTTTCTGCCCAGCCAGTCATGTCTTTTTCAAGACATGATCACCCAAAGCTTGTATCACGTATGGCACCTGACTGACTGATTTTTATAAATTTCAATTGAAAACAGAACAAGCTGCTCGGTCAGTGAATGTTAAAGTCCTTATGAGGAAATGGCTTATATCACTATTACACTCATCATCAATGACTGAGTTGATACGGGATTGGAAGTACTGGATTTGTTCATTTCAGATATTATCTTGACAATGGCAACTTTCAAAGAAGCCTTAGGCTTACTGACACATCACTTTAAAACACCGGTTTTCGTACAATCAAAACCATATCAAGAGCCGTAAACACAATTACTGACCCAAACATACGACGTTCTTCATTACACCAACATCACTTATCATTATTACTACAGCCACCATAATACCTCAAAGTCTCTATAAACTAGTTTCCATGGCGTACAAATTGTCTATGAAGAAGAAAGTTCATCAGAATAATTACCATGAAATTTTTTCTAGAAAAATACAAGAAAGCTACATGAAGAATTGTTGAAACTGAGATGCAAGGCCAGGACAGATAACATTGCAGATTCCACTTTGGATTTTGTCAAGAAACTCGATACGTAGCAGAGACACCATACGAGCTGCGGGAACAATGTTCAATACATTGTCAAGTATCTGTATCAGCTCTAGTAGAGGTTAGGGTACGCTATACTGAATATTTGCAAACATTCTCGGAAGAATTCAACGCAGAAGAGTTCGATGTTTTTGTCTTATTTAATTTTGTAAATATTTTCAGAAGCAGTCTCATAAAAAAACATATTAGCCTTGGTGTCATTTTTGACCCTAGATGGACAATATTATATTTTTTGACCCTAGATGGACAATATTATATTGTATAAAATATAAAAATATGCTATGAGCAGTGGAAGAAAAGCTCTGGTCTTAACTGACATATCATATTTTAACTAGACACATTTTTAGATCGAATACATTTCCTTTCATCAAAACATCCCATTTACACATCGAAAGTCTTACAACAGACACCACAATATTGAATTCACTCCATAAATTCTTAACAGCGAAGTTCGAGCTGTTACGCTGGATATCTCCAAAGCATTTCACAGTGTGGCACATTGGCCTTCTGCGCAAGCTACAGAAATATGGTAGCTGTTTCCTGTTTAGGATGCGGCTTCCGGTTTTCTCTTTTCCAATCTTTTCACTCTTTTCTTTTCTTTATTTTTTTTTCAATTAGAGTAGATAGAGTAAACTATCGCCCGGTTCACACTCCACCCATGTCTATTGAACAGGTGAAGAGGCTCATCCCTTGTTTCCTGTTTAGGATGCGGTTTCCGGCTTTCTCTTTTCCAATCTTTTTACTCTTACGTAGCCCCCTGCGCATCAGTGGCGTTAACGCCTTGCTTGGGGTGATATGATTAAAAAATATATCTGGACGCTTGTCCTACTATCATACGAACGTGGGTGTCCCCCCAAGGCTCTATCCTAGGTCCAGCGCCTTTTCTGATTTTCATCAACGATCTCCCTGATGTAATCAGATCTTAAGTAGGCATCTACGCTGACGACACAACCATGTACTCTGCCGAGGCTTACAAAAGAAACTTTGCTGTTGCTCTCGAAAAGGACCACCAGTCAGTGGTAGACTGGGGTAAGAAATACCTCGTAAATTTTGATGCTTCCAAAACGAAAAAAAAAAAACCTGCTAAAAACCACCATAGACGATCTTTCCTACCCACCATCAGCATAGATCACGTTAGTCTCCCTGAAAGCAATACACGGCACCTTCTCGGCCTCACTCTCTCAGCTGACCTTAAGGAGAAGGACTACATTGAATTAATAGCTAAATTTACTGCTAGGAAGGTCGGGCCCCTGTGTCGGGCCAAGAAGCTTTTCTCTTCTGAATCCATCATGCACATATGCATATCTAGCATCCGCCCGTGCATTGAATACTGCTGTCATATCTATCTGATTGGGCCCCCCTGCTGTTCATCTTTAGGGTTCTCGACAAAATCCAAAAGAGAATCTGTAATGTAGTCGATTTCGAGCTCGCGGCTCGATTTCAGTCTCTCTCTCTCACCGATGAGATGTGACTTAACTCTTGGCCAATCTCTGCCTCTCAACCTGCTATTTTCTGACTGTTTCGCCGATACTGATGGACGGCTCGTCAGCCGACTGTGGTCAGTGCTTAATCGCTGTTTCGTTACCTACTATAAGCGCATCGTAACTAACTTAATTTGATAGTTACTCTGCTTAGGTAGGCAATTCTAATCATAAAAACGAACCTACGACCGGAATACCTTTACTTCTGTTCATGTGGCAATTTATACCGAAAGTTTTCATGTGTTTATTTTACTGTAAAAACAATCAAGTGTAGCCATAGCTTCTATTTTATCAACTTCTTTTCTCGCACTTCCCGCCTGTGGAACTCCCTAACAGCTACAGTTTTTTTTTTTATCATATCACCCCAAGCAAGGCGGTGACGCCACTGATGCGCATGGGGCTACTTAAGAGTAGAATGATTGAAAAAAAGAAAGCCGGGAACCACATCCTAAACAGGAAACAAGGGACGAGCCTCTTCACCTGTTCAAAAGACGTGGGTGGAGTGTGAACCGGGCGATAGTTAAGTCTATCTACTTCAATTGAGAACAAAAAAAAAAAGTGAAAGAAGATTGGGGGGGGGGGGAATAAATGCAACGTCATCGTTTATCTCCTTGAATCCCATCCGTCTTCTCCCGTTACACTTTACTCTCACGCAGCTCTCTTCACATCAATGTTCTCGTCCTTCTCTTACCTATTCTCCGACACCTACTCTGACCAGTTCTCCTCTCTCTTCACTCTCCTATTATGTAACCCCCTACGCACCAGTGGTAGTTCTTCCTTGCTTGGGATGAGACGATTATAGAAAAAAAAAAAAAATCCAATATGTACAATTTTTGTGGTTGCATTTTAAACATCTAACAACATTTCATTCTTTATCCCAACGATTATATACAACGAGTTTTTACGTGTGAAAATTTAATGTTTGTCCCTTTTAGAATTTCTGATAATTCTAATTTTTCTATTAATGATTCAGTAAATCTATGTCGAGTCCTATGACAATAAAAAATTCGCAGAAATTTCCCTATTGCATCGTTAAATGCTTGAGCTTAACTTTAGCAAAACGTTACAATATCAATCATCAATCATAGATTACAAATGGAACTTTGTGTGTGTGTGTGTATCCGTTACCTATAGACTCCGAAACGGCTGAACCGATTTTCTTGAAAACTTACACAGTTGTACTATAAGCGTCCGCCAGTGTTCTTAGCTAGGTTTTGTGTCGAGGTACCTCCGATAAATATCGAAAATCGATAATCGAAAAAATCGGGTTATAGAAGGAGTGGTCCGATTTTAATCAAATTTGATTCACTCATAGACAAAGACATAAGAAACGATATTCAGAAGTTTCAAGGTTGCAGTTCTTACAGTAGTGCAGAAAATCGATAATATATATACATATATAAATCGATACCAGGAAATCAAAATTTGACTTATTCATTTTTCTTTCAATCTACGGTTTCGCTTTAACTGGAAACAACTATTGCTTTTTAGTCTTTCGTACCAACGTCCAAAGAGTCTGAGCTCCAGGACCATGGATTAATTTTAACAGTTTCATTACACCCGAGCAACGCCGGGCTATACTGCTAGTCAATCATAGATATGAATGCTGGCCGTTATTTTAAGATGTGGGTAGAAATGAAAAGATTTGAAATTGACAACATCTTCCATTTCATTAAAAAAGCCGTTAAACACTTCTTTCTTTCATTTTGTCACTGAAACCAAGTAGTGTCTTTCCCCCCTCCTTTCCTTGTGATTATTTATGAGTTATTGGCAGGAGACGTTAAACACTTCTTTCTTTCATTTTATCACTGAAGAAATATCTTTTCCCCTCTTTCCACACGATCAAAACTGAATAGTTCCTTATATTGGAGATATTAACAAGACGTAACTGTCGTGCGAACTAACGAAGGAAGAGTCAAACACCATTATAATAGACTGACACAACATAATTACAAGACCAAATGATAGTAATCCTAAACGTGGCAGAAATATAGTTAAAAGTCAGTTGGATCTCGGCTGAATCATTTTTCGACGTTCCCGTCTTATTTTCTTTATGATTCCTTAGTGAACCACTTGATTCTGCCGAAAGTCAGAATACAGTGGCCGCTCTTGGTTTTTTTGTGGAGAGGACGAGACCTACTATCATATTTTACTTTAGTTTGTGTTTCAGGTTCATCACCTTCCCTCAACCGATTCATCGTGTAGATTTTTATATATTTTGGACTTTTAAAATTTTAAAACTTTTATTTCATGGAGATTTTAGAGGTTCTCTGCTGACATGTGGCATTGTGATACATGTAGATTTAAATGTTGAATGAAGATGGTGAATTTCTGTGGTGAATGGTCCAAATGGAAGGGACGTGATTCTGATTAGTTAGGTATAATATAGTTAGTGACTACCAACCTCAGCTTTTGTTCCCCCCACACTTTGGCCTTGTGCCACAATTGTAAATAAAATTACAGTAAATCTCAACATCACCCGATATCCACCTAGGCCTTATTCACTTTTAGCAAGAAAAAGATTCTTTTTTTTTCTTAGTGAGTAAGCTTCTTGATTCTGTCTATAGTCAGAATACAGTGGCCGCTCTTATTTTTCTGGGGTGAATTCGTCCTACTAATATTTTATTTTACTGTGTCCTTTTTGTTATATTTTAATTTGTTTTTCTGGTTCATTCCCTTTCTGGTTGACTAAGTAAAGGATAGTTAGTATCGACTAGTCTCTCCCCACGCCCCCTAGGCTTTTGTGTCACATTTTGAATAATAAATACATAATAATTATAACACCAATATGGTGAGTTACTTAGCGTAGCTTACATATGACACAAGCCCGTAAGTATGAAGCATGCAGTGAGGATTGAACTCATTACTCAATTGTAACTGATCCATCAAGACATGCCTACTAACCATTGCATCCCCTCAACCGCACTTTTATAGGGTGTCGGCGTTAGCAATAAATATTGCTGAAGGTTAGTTTTTTTTTTTTTTTTTACTGCCATATTTATTTATCTACCACTGTGGGCGCGAAAGTTATTAACTTTATTTTTTTCGTTTATCGCGGGATTTTCCGTAAGTTATTTGTCTTGTGTTAAACCTTTAATCTTGGTTAGAGATGTCCGTAGAAGGTGGCTGTTTAAATCAAGTGATAACTCTTTTTTTTCTGTACTAACTTTTCATTCTAATTTGTTTTTTTTTTTCTTTTTTTTTTCTCGTATCTGTTTTACTAAATTTGACTCTTTCTCTTTTTCTTTCAGAGTTTCGTTTGGAGACTGTCGTCATATCACGTGGTGGAATTTGAACTCGACTGTTTAATGTTTGACTGACAATATTCCATGTCTTTATGGCTGCCTCTGAACCATCCAGTGACCACCGGATAACTAAACTCGATCTTTGGAAGATTTCGATTGAGTGATGTTTACCCGGCTGGTGTTTTTGAACTGTCATCACCGGGTAAACATTCATTCGCTTGACTTTTTCGCTATCCTCCCCACTGTTAATATTTTACCATCTAAGCTAGCTTAATTTTTGTATTCAAGCGTTTGTATTAGTTTTGTGCTGTTCGATTCTGAAGAACATCTCTTAACCGACGAGGCTTTGAATAACGCCGAAAAAATTAAATTCCGCACTTTTTCTTTTTTTTTCTCCCTACTTTAAACGTGAATATTTTTCTATTCCTACATCTCTCGCGTATTGGCTTCCTTTTATATTAATATTGTACTAGTAAATGGTGCAGGCTTAATGCTACGTATTTCGCTTCTGTTGCTTGATAACAACGCTTGTTAGTGGAAGTGAGTCGTGGCGACGAGCCAAGATGCAGGTCTTTGCTCCAGGCATTACTTTTGTGGACGTTAATCCTTTAAAGCAAACTATTTGGCTCCTATTTACTATAGGAATATTCATGATGTTGCTAAACTCTCGGCAATTAACACATGATTCTTGATACTTAATCTGCAAGTTTAATTTTTAACTATAACATACTAGCAACCATTTTGTATTGTTTTGGTGCGACTTTTTTTTTCTCTCATTAAAGATAGGACAGTCTTTGTATAAACACTAATTTTTGTAAATTTATATTGATCTATATTTCAGTCAGTTAAGTTCCATACGTGATGCACGCCTGGGCGATCATGTCTCGAAAGAGTCGTGATTGACTGGGCAGAAGGATGCTATTACTGCGGTAGATTAGTTGCCAACCAACACTGTAGAACAGTCTGTTCTATTTAGTCCATAACTGGGAAAAACTGATTATTTCTCCTAAGGATATTTGCGCGTAAGTGAATGCAAGAAATTGATCGGAACTCGACTGTACAATTTCTCGTTTTGAGCCGATATCACAACGCACATCCATATATTTAAAACTCTTCGTATTCAAGTTCTCATTTTTCATAATTGGGCGCTTACTACTTGTCGAAAGCGGCTGCTATTTCTTTTTTTTTTTTTTTTTTTTCTTATTCGGATTTTATTTCTCGAACTTGTTTATTAGTCAATTTCTTTTGTCTTAAAATGAGAATGTGGTGCAATGGCACTCTGCTTAGAATGAGTGCAGAGTTCGACTTCAGTTGAATTCAGTGCATTCATTTATGTGCAAATACCATTGGTAAATATATTAATCCGTCTCCTCTTTCCAGCTATAGGTTAAATAGCAGGGCAGGTTGGGTTCTATAGCTTTAGTTGGCGACTAGTTTACTGCAGAAAGTAATCGCAACCTACTGTGAGAAAATCTTCTCCCAGTCGGACATGTCTTTTTCGAGACATGATCTCCCAAGTGTGTACCACGCATGACACTTGAGAATTTCAAATTTTTAACCATCTCTAGCCAACAGTCTCTAACTTACGAAGATGTTATTTAGTGTAAAAATACATCTTCATACTGCATATAGACAGTATCAATTATTTCAACTTGCCGGCCTTGTCCAAATTTATGGATTTTACTTCAGTACTTAACGTTGATTAGAATGTTGATTTTGCTCAGTTGGATCCATGGAGGAGGAGCTTTCGTCAGGTGAAGTTTAACCCGGTACATGTGGTTGCATTGCATCACCGGGTAAACATTCATCTAATGAAGGTTCCACTTGACGCCTCCACCGCGGCATAGCCGGTCTGAATGGTGAAACCAGACTCTAGTAAGTATAATATTTTTTATATTAAGAAAATCCTGATTCTACATTGACTTGACCAGTTTCGATCTGGTAATTATATCGGTTGATGCGTCCCAAGCACTAAAAGTAACCAGTTGTAATGCCAATTAGAATTTGGTATGATCGAAAATGGAATTTGAAAAAAAGGCTGTTTTGACATCAACTCAGCGGAAACGAAATGTTCCAGTCGTGTAATGTGAAGTATTAAGGGGGGGGGGGAGTTCTGTTTATTTTTTCCAATTTTAAGAAATAAAAAAAAAATTATTACTTATATTTTACCTGTGTTGTTTTTTTTTTTGTATTTATTTTAATTATTTTATTTTATTCTTTTTTTAAGCGCATCTTCCATGTTGTGCATTCTAATTCTAAAATGGTATGTGTAGGAAAAAAAATACCTGTGCAGAAATTGGTGCAAATATTGTACTCAGAACAATTGCTTAACTAAAGATCGATCATGGCAGTGTGCAACCGTTCTAGGAGATTCACACTAGTAAGCTATGAATACGAGTAGTGGTATTTATATAAAACTTGTCAATTTTTCTTTTCTATATATATATACCCCCCCCCCACACACACACACACACTAGTGGGCCCATGCCGTCTAAAAACAAGGCAACATATATATTGATGTACCTACTATTGAGTATCTTACTTTAAGACAAGAAAAAGCCAAACCCCTGAGTCTGAGAGGAGATCACACACACACACATACATACATACATACATACATATATATTTCTTCATTACTCGACGACATAATTATTGCAAATAAGGCACTGTTAAAGAGCAAGCACGCTGTAAGAGCTTTCATAACTGGCAGTAAAGAGAATGAACTGATTCTCTCCTCTTCCTTTACATCAGTCTGTCGTCCTCATGTTACTGGAGACTAGGAAGAACGTTCGCCCTTAAACCTGGGTAAAATATTCAAATAAAATATCAAACAGGGAAGTGATAACCGAACTTGAAAAGTGAGAGGAGAAAAAAAAAATACGCCATATTCAATGATGATCCTGCCTCGAGATTATATATATATATATATATATATATATATATAACGGTTTTTATTATAGTAGGGAGAATGATTATGTATTGTCTTGGGATAGAATATTCAATTTTACTGCCTGATTGGTGGAAGCGGGAAGCTATACATATGATAACAAAGAGCAAATAGGAAACATTTATTAATCCAATTTGGCTTCATCTCCTTCTACACTCATTTTAATATTATTGTATGTTTACATATATTTTTCTACGTAGATTTTGTCATGTCTTTTTTTCTTTTTAGGTCCCCCCTGTGAATATGCTGTATTGCGTGTTATATGTAATATTAGATGGCGATGGATGAGTTCATGTGGTGAATGAGCAAATTGTCACGAGTGATTGAGTTCTGAATCTGATTGGTTAGGTTTTATGGTAGAAAATGATGACCAGACTCACTCCACTTTTACCTTCGGCCTTTTGTTTCAAGTTCTATATTTTGACAGCAATAAATATTCATTTACTAATCTAACTTAAATGTTATTAAAGCTTCTTCAGAAAATAAAAGGGAAACATATTAGATTGATAAATGTTTCTTATTTGTTCTTTAATTTATTTTTTCGGATTCCGATATATATTTAATCCCCCTTCCCACAAACATATTACACTATTGAAAAAAAAAAAAATGAAATGGTATCAAGAAACCAAACACCTGTTTTTAGCTACTTTGAGGGTTTCAATTCTGAAAATGACTTAACTTTTTCTTGGTTAGCTACCTTTTTTTTTTTTTTTTTTTTTTTTGTACAGAAATGCCTCAAAAAAAAAAAAAAAATATTTTCTCTATACAGATATTGACCGATATTTCTCAAAGTAGAATCGTAGAAACCTTTGAATTCATATTTAAACCAAGAAATATTGCTCTGCTGATTGAGAAATACTATTTTTCAATATTAATCAAACCCTCAACCTTTAAAAATAACACGATTGAATATACGAAGACAAACAAGTATTTTTATCAAATCATTCAATAAAATAACAATAGAAATAAAATCTTCGTGAACATAAGAACGATGGTAAAAAAAAAAATTTCTTGTCTGTCATGTTCAATGTTATTTAAGTCCCTTTTGATACTCCAGCAGTAGTCAGCCATCATTGGTTTGTCCCACCGTCCCTGGTAGCGCTCTTTCATTGTTTTGATATCCTGATGGCATAATTCTCCTTGCTTATCACTCACATCACTGCAATTATCTGGAAATTTATCGAGATGGCAATGTAAAAAAATGAACCTTAGTACTAATATTTGCGTATTACTGATAAAATTCATCAGATAATTTGAATTCTGGCGATAAACTGGTACTTGTATTTAAATTTATTTTTCAAAAACACTTTTTCTTATAAAAATAGTTTATTTCAGAGCAGTTCTATTTAAAAAAAAAATTTACTCAGAAACATTTTTTTCTTATAAAAATAGTTTATTTCAGGTGGCTGACATAAATTGCTCAGCCTACCTGAAAAATGATGGATTTCTACAACCTTTAACTAAATGTGATCGGCCAAGATTCTAAATTGATTTTTTTTCCAAAAATGAGAAATTTCAAAACAGCAAAAACGGTAACCAATCATGAAGGTTCATTTTCGGAATCAGCACCACCAAATTAGCTATAAAATGTGTTTTGTTTCTCGGCACCAAAAATCGTCTTGACCAGTATTATAAATTAAAAAAAAAGAAGAGCAAAAATTTAAATTAAACCAAACACCACTGAAAGCTTGATACTATGCGACCTTTCTTTCCGCACCTATCTAAGCGTAGAATGCCTGCTGTTTTGTGAGTTGGAGGTCGGGTGTATTTTCATCTACATCTGTCTGTCGTCCTCATTTTACTGGAGACTAGGAAAATCATTCGCCCTCAAACATGGGGAAAATATTCAAATGAAATATCAAACAGGGACATGATAATTGACCTTGAAAAGCCAGGGGAAAAAAAGGAGAATAACCTAATTTTATCTAAATCTAAACTTATTTATAAACGGAACTTATATGGTCTGCGAGTGTTCTTAGCTAGGTTTTGTGTTGAGGTACCCCCGATAAATATCGATAATCGAAAAAATCGGTTTATAGAAGGAGTGGTCCGATTTTGATCAAATTTGATACACTCGTAGACAAAGACATAAGAAACGATATTCAGAAGTTTCAAGGTTGCAGATCTTACAATAGTGCAGAAAATCGTTAAGATATATATATGTATAAATCGATACCAGTAAGTCAAGATTTGACTTACATCCATTCATTTTTCTTTCAGTCTACGGTTTCGATTTAACTGGAAATATTTTAGTCTTTTGTGCCAACGTCCAAAGAGTCTGAGTTCCAGGACCATGGATTAGTTTTAAAGCTTTCATTACACCCGAGCAACGCCGGGCTATACTGCTAGTATGCCATATTCAATGAGGATTTGTTTTTATATCTTTTTGGAGTGGTTTGTCGTTGCCATTTTCACAATTTTTGAATTCAGTGTAATCGTTCTCCTAGAAGCTGCTCCTCAAGGCTAGAGATACCAGTTAACTCTGTTATCTCATAGGTAGGGAAAGAAGAGTTGGAGTCAAGGCTTTTTGAATGACATTGGTGCGAAAGTGAAGGCAACAGGTTTGGTCAGAATTTGAACTCTCAATAATTTTCGCGTTCGTACGTGTTCGGGATCCCCACATTATACCTGGCCTTGTGTCACATCCACGTTTTAGTGGGGAGACGAGATAAATATTTTTGCTGCTAAATGTGACCACCCCCGTCGGTAAATGTTCGTTTTAGGTGCCGACAGCTTTTCCCCTTCAAATTTATCCAAAATAGCATTATTTCTGTGCAAATGTATATGCTGAACTCAAATCAACAATTAGTTATTGAAGAAACTTACCTTTTTTGCTTTGAAAGTCCATAAAGAAACGAACTATATCTCGCAATTTTTCTCTCCCGTAACTCTCACGAAGTTATGTAATTAACTGCAGAATGACGTTCTACGTAGGCAGCAATTTTCTGTTGAATTTTGGTCGTTTTTCTTCCTTTACTGAAACTTCCGGCGATGTACTTCCTGTTCTGAAAGTAACAAGCGAAGAAATACAATAGCGCATTACTTTTATTACCGGAAGTACATCACCGGAAGTATCAGTAAATGAAGAAAAATCGACCAAAAATCTGCCAAAATTCGTTGCATTACGCAGTAGGTCATTCTGCAGTTAATTACATGACTTCGTGAGAGTTACAGGAAAGAAAAAGTGCAAGATATAGTTCGTTTTTTTATGGACATTTAGATAAAAAAAAGGTAAGTTTCTTCAATAACTAACAGTTGATTTGAGTTCAGCATATACATTTGCACAGAGGTAATGCTATTTTGAATAAATTTGAAAGGGAAAAGCGTCGGGATTTACAATGAAAAATTCCCCCACCCCCACCCCGTCATATCCTGTGGCTTCTGAAACTTAAAAAATAAAATAAAAACACGCTTGAGCCATTATCCATTGCACTAACCGCACATCCAATTTTAAAGTAACTGTTTTTCCCAAGTGGTCACCCATCTGGGTACTGACAAGGTTCGACGTTGGTTAACTTTGTTGATCGTAAGGGGACCCGGTGTTTCAACAGGATAAACACGTAGGCGTGATGAAACAAAGTTCTACAGAAGGATGCTGAGAATATTCTGGCTTAAACATCTGAGATGGAGTTAATAATGGTTTTAGTGATACTAAAATTTATTTTGTACTTAACCTATAGCTGAAGGGAGACGTGATGGATTCATGCCTGACCAGAATTTGATAAACAATAAATTTTAATGAGGATATAAAGCAGGGAATCAGTTCTATATTACAATCAATATATAAACTGATCTCTCACTTTGAGGTAACGGTAGTTTCTATACATTTATATTTCAGAGAATGTAAATAAATCGAAGACATGTCCGTGTAACTAATTAGTATTTCATTGATTGATTTGTTTTGACAATATCACCAAAGACGAAGGAAAGATTTGAAGCAACTGAAATTTGGTTCTACAGAAGGATGCTGAGGATATCATTGATCGAGCATGTCAGCAATGATGAGGTTTTAGAAAGGATGGAAACGAAAAAGAAATTAATACAGAGCATCAGGAAGAGACAGCTAAAGTTCCTGGGACATGTGCTAAAGAAGGAAGGTTTGGAGAATCTGATACTCGAGGGTCATTGATATTTCAAAGAATGTAAATAATTCTAAGAAATGTTTGTGTAACTAATTAGTTTGATTGATTTGTTTTCTTCTTATAAACAGAATAATTTATAATTTGGATATAAAGTGGGAGATCAATAACATATTAGAATCTCTATATAAACTGATCCCTCACTTCAGTTTCTATACATTTATATTTTAGAGATTGGGAAGCAGCGGATAACATATTTGAAGGGCATGAGCAGGTGGATGGCAGAGCGGGGTTTAGGTGGAGCAACAGGAGAAAGTGTGCTAAGAGATACCAGGGATAGGGAGACGCGGAAGGCCACGATTGCTTACGCCCTGAAGGGACACAGCACATAGAAGAATATGTGAAGGATTTTTTAAATTGAAGCTTTAAAAACAGTAATTCTAAGAGTATATATGAATATATATAAAATAAAATGGTGGACAAGAGTATGAAGGATCGAAAAATATATCATCAAAGATTACTTTAAAAAATACCAGTGTAATATAACAATCTGGCCCCACCCGAGGAAGTGATGCAAGCGATGGTGTTTCCCGTCGGTGAAGGGGGCGGCGAAGCGACAAGACAGGTGTTTGTGAAATACATCCTGTCGAGGCCGGAGCGGATGTCATTTGACCTTATTTCCGACAGCGGCGGAAATGGCTACAGAGGCAAACAGATCAGGTGTCTCTTAGAATTGCGTGGGCGAGGCAGGACCGGAAGGAAAGTCCCGGTTCTAGAAGACTATATAAAGACCTCGACACATGGATTCGCCAGCAGAGAACGGCCAGTGGAAGCAGAGAAACACCACGGCAAGACTACACTCCCGTCAACCATTCTATGTGCCTCTCACCCTTCCGTTCTCTATTCCACACGGTTCGTCGTCATTAATAAAAATATAACCTTATATTTTTATATATGCGTGTTTGTTGTTTTGTCGTCGTACGGCGATATATAACACCAGGTCTTATGAACAGTAGACGTTTGTTTATCACTTGTTTGGGTTATGTTTCTGGTTCCTTCCAATTTCTTTCCTTTATTTTCTCTTTCAATAACCTCTTGTGTTGTAGTAGTATTATCACCTAGCTTGGGGTGTCTTGATAAAAAAAAAAACAAAAAAAAAAAAAATTAGGGTTTAACCGGTTATCGATTTTCGCTGTTCAGAGCCAATAGAAAATAAAAATAAGTGCACAACGACTAAAAAGTGGAGAAAAACATTACTATATGAGAATCAGCAGTAGAAATTACAGGCATATTAATTTTAGACCCAACTGCCATTCCTTCTGCTTACAAAAGGGAAGGTAGATTAGACTTAGTATAAATGCTCTAAAGAATTTTCAGGTGGTAATCTGAACGTGTTGGATACACCGGTTCCCGTTCGATCACCGAAGTTAAACAACATCGAGCCTGGTCAGTACTTAAATGGGTGACCATTTGGGAATATCAAGTGCTGTAAACGAAAGGACCAAGTAATGGTCCACCGGTCCTCCAGTTTTGGGGGTTGGGTGCAGGGCTAACAACCCTGCCCCGTAAAAAGCAGTTTGTTACAGCAACAAAAAGTTGCTACCCAATGCACCATCTGGGTGTGATGGATAAATGATGATGAATCTGAACGTACTATGCTGATTATGGGGGAAATCTTCGGTGAAAGACGAGGCACAAATCTGATTATTAAGTGTTTTGCAATCGTTGAAACGGAAATTTCCACAAGCGTATGTATATTTCCACCTTCGACAGATCTTATTATATTTGTTGATCTATCCTCGTTTAATCAGTAATGCTAATATATTTAGCATCACATTGATATTTGTAATAACAGATCTCTGAAATAACATGGTGGTCTGGATAAATTATATTTACGGATAAAGTTTAGCATAGGTTGGGAATTGAAGGTTTTTTAGTCGTTATGTACATATGTTTTGTCCCCGATTGGCTCGGGGAGCGGAAAGCGATAATCGATTAACAGTAAAAATAATTACACCACATAATTAAACTTTAAGTATTGTAAGAGTCACATATTCTATTTCATTTTAAGAAGTAGAAACCGACGTTAAATTTAACACCCCAAGTTTCCCACCACAACTCATAGCCTAATGGTTGAGAGTGTTGGTTCAGTCAGTTAAGTGCCATACGTGAAACACGCTTGAGCGATCACGTCTCTTTCGAGACGTGACTGACTGGGCAGATGATTATCTCGCAGTAGGTTGCCGTTGCTTTCTGCCGTAGATTGATTGCCAGCCAACGCTATAGAACCCAATCTGTCCAGATATTTAACCCATAACTGGAGGGAAGAGACGGGTTAATACCTTTCCCGAGGGTATTTGTGCGCAAGTGAGTGCAATGGATTCAACTTGAATTTCGAACTCGGCTCCCCCGATTTCTTGTTCCGAGCCGACATCCACTGCACCACAACGCACATCGGTCGAATGTTTACTCTCTGTGATGGATAGCAGAAAAAATGAGAAATGGAATCATTAGGTGGTGGAGATAGATTAGCGACATCAAATAGATGAATTCTGGAGCTGATATTTTCAAGTATGAACCAAAGAATAAAAACAATCGAATCACCTGGATGGAAAAAAGGTTTCGGCTCAAAATTTACAAGGAATTTACTAACGATACTTCCTGATATAATCAGTTCCCAATTAGGCATCGGTGCAGATGATGCCACCATTTACTACCGATTCAACAAGAAACTTGCCAAGGTTAACAAAAGCTCGCTGCTGCTCTTGGAAGGAACCTCCAGTCTGTGGTCGATTAAGGTTATGAAATAGCTCTTAAACGTTAATGCTTCTAAGATGAAGCTGCTCTCCTTTAACCACCACAGAGAAACTTTCCTACCTTCCATCAATATGGATCACGCTAGTCTCTCAGAAAACAATACACTGCGCCTCCTCGGCCTCACTATCTCAGTCGACTCCAAGTAGAACGACTATATCGAATTAATAGCTTTATCTACTGCTAGAAAGTTTGGGTCACTGAGCCGTGCCAGGAAGTTTTTCTCGTCCAGAATCTTTCTTGCACATTTACAAATCTACCATTCGTCTGTGCATTGAGTTTTGTTGCTATGTCTGGTCAAACACTCCTGCTAATCATGTCGGGGTTCTCGACAAAATCCAAAGGAGGGTCTACAATGTAATTGATCCCGATTTCGCAGCTCGACTTCAGTCACTCTCTCACCGTCGGAATGTAGCTTCCCTCTGTCTTTTCTACAAGTATTTTCGCGGTTTCTGCTCTGATGAGCTTATCTCCCTGGTACTTCGACTACAGGAATTTACTTGTGCTACTAAATTCGCAGCTGAGTCCCACTCTTTCACCGTCTAAACAATCAAATGTTACCATCACTTCTAACAGTTTCTTTTCTCACACTTCCCGTCTGCAGAACTTCTTTGCTTCTCTGATAGCTACAATCGCCAAAAGTTCAAGTGACAACTCAAAATACCAAAATCTTTAAGAATTTTGGGGTTTTTGGCTAAAGAAAATGAAAGAGAGAAAGAAGAGAGAGTTTCCCTCTCTGCTGAAGAAGCAGAGACTAGCTAACGACTCCCCAACGGCTCTCTCGTATGTGCGTGATCTCTCTCCGGTTACCCTTCTACTCCACACAACTGTCAACGACGAAAAATAATAAAATAAGTTCATATTTATATATATATATATGCTTTTTACCCAGGATTGAAACCCGACCTGATTGGCGTCAGTCGGCGATGCTACCTTTGACCTATATATATATATATATATATATATATATATATATGCGTTCTTGCCCGTCGTTGTTCGTTAGGATGATCATTTTTTATCCAGCGATCCAAAGGATGAAATTTATAAAATCTTTTTATTAAAATTTCTATTTTTATTTTCTTTCAAAAATAGGTTTCTTAACTACAGTAGCTTATCGCTCTTTTTAGTATTTATGTAATATATTACCTTGAACATCAGAGGTTATTGACTGGTACATCCGCCCACGGTGAGGTCAACAAAAGACAAGGTGATTGACAGATATATCCGGCCGTAGATGATGTCAAAATGCAATGAAAAAAAGCAACAACCGGCTTGAAAAGCAATTGGCAGCCGGGTGTGGTTGACAGATGCATCCGACCGTATAAGTCAACAAAGTGTCAACTCCCAAAAAAGCAAAAATACGTGTGGGTTTTAAGATTAAATAAAATCCAGAATTTTTTGGTTGAAGAGACAGAGAACTTCCGCTGACTTCCGACTCTCGACAGCTCCTTCGTTTGCGCGACTCTCTCCGGTTGCCCTCCTGCTCCAGCAAGCGACACCAAAAAATAAAAAAAAATACAAGATTATTTATATATATATATATATAAGGCAATCTGCAATCATTTTGGCCAATGGAGCCGATTGTTTACATTTGCGCGTAAAATATCTAAGATCTAAGTTGGTTGCTAGATTACGTCACAGAAATCAAATCACACGTGTCAAACGCGACTAAAGGGGGGAAAATGAACCTTTATATTTAATTTTTATTCCGACGTTTTAAAAATTCATTTGGTCAACAAAAAAATGTGAAAATTCTTCCCTGTAATTTTGAAACAAAAGAAATATTTTTTAAAAAAGTGTTTTTTCAAACAAAAACAAAATATGTAAAAAACAAAGTACCAATGGTTAATTTAATTATTAAAATCTTTTTTTTTTTTCAGATTTAATATTTCATATTTCAGAAAATAAAATTAAAAAAAAATAAAGCTTTTTTTTCGCTAAATATTTCATGCAAGAAATCAACTGTCTGTAATTCGTGTGGCATTAATGTAACTTTTTCCTCTAAAATTAAATGTCTACATTTTTAAATATTCTTCGAAAATTTCTTAAATTCATTTAATCAACAAAAAATGTAAATATTTTCCCCGTAATTTTGAAACAAAAACTAACGCAATGTTGCTTACAATGTCACACGAAACATCAACTCACGTTTACGCAAAACAAAAGAAAATACATGTTTTTAATGGAATTGTTTAACAATTTTTAAGCAACAATTTTTTATATAATTATTTTTTATATAACTGAGTTTTAAAGTGAGGCGGCGCTCGGAAATCACAACAGGCTGCATTAATCATCAAATTAAAAAATGTTCTGAGTTGCACGGGCAACGCCGGGCTATGATGCTAGTATTTTTATATGCGTGTTCCTCGTTGTTACCACATATCCACCGGTAATAGTATGGAAAGTAAGCATTTAGATTATGTCATTATTGACTCTTTAAGTTATATGTGATATCCATTTAGCAGTTCTTACTGTTGATAGTCCACAAATAATGTGGTTTCGATTATTTAATACAGTTCACACACACACACACACACACACACACACACACACACACACACACACACACACACACACACACAGAGAGAAAGAGAGAGAGAGAGTGTGTGTGTGTCACAACTATTATGACGATCACAATTAGATGAGACCGCTAGTCCGATTAAATCAATGTATACTAAAGTCAGTTACTATATTAGTGGTACTGGAGTTATTGGAGATGCATTGTGGCGCAGTGGTTATCTGCTCGGAACGAGAAATCAGAGACCCGAGTTCGAGCTTCAGTTGAATTCGAGATGATTTAACTAATTGGAGTAGATAGCCTAAGCTATCGCCCAGTTCACACTCCAACCACGTCTATTGAACAGGTGAAGAGGCTCATCCCTTGTTCCCTGTTTAGGATGTGGTTTCCGGCTTTCTCTTTTCACTCTTACGTAGCCCCCTGCACATCAGTGGTCTTACCACCTTGCTCGGGGTGATATGATTAAAAAAAAAACCTTTGGGAATCCGTCTCTTCCCTCCAGCTATGGGCCAAAAACAGGATGGAGTGGGTTCTGGAGCCTTGCTTGGCAATCAGTCTACCGCAGAAAATAATGGCAACCTACTGCGGGAAAATTTTCTACGCAGTCTTGTCTCTTTCGAGATATGATTGCTCAAGCTTATATCACGTATGGCTATTAATTGACTTACTTTGAATTTGAGTTTTGTTTAATGGCATATTAACCGCTGTGGGCACATTTAATGCCAACAGGGTTTTAAGGTATTTTTTTTAATATTCAGTTATAGTGAGTAGGTTGATTTAGTAAGATTTTGATTGAAAAAAAAAATTTATTAGTAATTTTTTATTTTAGAAAACTGAAGACGTCTTCTAGATTTGTATTAAAAATGTATTGCTGGTAATAATTTTTTCCTTAAAAATGTATTGTTGGTAATATTTTTCCTTCAAAAATGTATATTTTATATAAAAGTCTATTCTTATATATATATATATATATATATATATATATATATATATACTTTTGTCCTCAGTTTGGGGATAAACTATTTCCCATAGCTGGGACCCTATCAGGTGCTACCACCCGGGGATCTGGGAACAACAGCAATTAAGAGGTGGTTCCATGCTCCTCACAACCTCCCAATCAGAGGCCTTGCTGCCGGTTGTAGTTTATTGTGATACCAAGGACCATCGTACATCCGAACAAAAATAAAACATAAATCATCAGCCTTAATTTAAACAGCATGACATACGAAGATTACATTTTTTGATGAAGAAAAACTGCATTAATTCCTAGACCGGGTAAAAAACAATGAGAAAGATTAATTTATTAATTGACTTACTGATAGTAAAGTACTAAAGTTTCTAAAATAAAAAAGTCATTCGAGTGTGCAACAATTACTGTGTATGTGATTGGAAAAGGTCAATGATTCCTTCAAAACCAGTCGCGGATTTTACGTAGGCTAAATTACAAAAGAGGAAACATTACTATACTTGTAGGTTCACTGCATCAGTGAAACCTACCCGTCTAAAGATAAAATTAACGATACCTGTGTTCAATGATGATTATATTCGAACAGATACTAGACAGGAATAAACAGGAAAAAACCAATGTCTTCACACCTTATATGATGTCTTCATACCAAACATCTGTAAGCAAAAAAGTTTGAATAATAGATTTAGACCTAATCTTAAATGAAATAAATGTCGTTCGAGAAGACAGAAACAGGTATACCTAGGGTTACGTCATTTCAGGTTAAGTCGTTCTTAATTAAACATCGCTTGTCAGAAAGAAAAAAAATATGGAAAAATTAAAATCAAGCTCAAGTCATTTATTCGACCTTACCTCTCTCCGTTACAAATATTGAAGATGTAAAAAAAAGTGTTTAAAAAAGTGAAAGTAAGGAAAAGGAGTTGGCGTTATACTGAATAAAGATACAAGGAAATGAATTATGGGATACATAAGTATTTAAAAAAGTGTTAAAAACACATAAAATCATGTTACTGCGCAATAAAGAAGAATAAAAGCATATAAAATCTTATTAAAATACGTACATTTACAGTAAATGTTTATATAATCAACATAAATCCTAGAGAACGAATATGAAAACATCTGTAATCTTTGAAGAAAAGAAGAATGCAGTTCAATGAACTTTCGATCAGTTTCTTATTAAAAACAACAACGGCCAGAATCAGTTGTTGATGCTGACGATTCACAATCATCTCCGTCCGTAATGAATGTAAATATTGGTAAATTTTACGTAAATTAGTTGATTTTCTACGATCGCAAAATCATTTTAATAACTGTATTTGTTATTTAACCCAACAAAATCATTTTATAATAATTTCAAAAATAATTTCATTCATTTGTGAATAAGTTCTGGAACAAACAACGTTGAAACAAACATATGATTGTAGAGGAGAGGACATAGAAAAAATTATGTACATGTTCTAAAACATAATTTATAATATATATATATATATATAGGAAAAACTACTAAAAAGTTGTAAGTTTAAAAATGTATTTTTCTGACAGTATTTATTTATTTCTATTATTTAATAATAGAAATAAATAAATACTGTCAGAAAAATACATTTTTAAACTTACAACCTTTTAGTAGCTTTTCCGATACATATTATTAAGATACGTGGATCATCACTATGTTATATATATATATATATATATATATATATATATATATATATATATATATATATATATGGAAAAATAAAAATCACGTTTAAGTCATTTTACGTCTGTCCGCCACAAATATTGAAGTCGTAATATCACTAAAAAGCGTTAAAAGCACATAAAATCACATATTACTTTACAATAAATTAGAATAAAAGTATATAAAACTGTTATGGTGTCCTATCTATAGGAAAGGACTCTTCCTCCGTCAATACCCGTGTGACTTCCCGAACGCAGCTGTGACATAGTCGTAAGGCAGTCTGAGAGAGAGAGAGTCGAGACACAGCGTAACTATATCGTTCGGACTTCTCTTTTGCTGATTACTAACACTTATTACAAACACTAGATAAGGAAATATGAAAACATCTGTAAGAAAAGAAGAATGCAGTTCATTGAACTTTCGATCAGTTTCTTATTAAAAAGCGTATCGAACAACAACGGCCAGAATCAGTTGTTGATGCTGACGATTCACAATCATCTCCGTCCGCGACGTAAATAAAGAAATTGAATGTAAATATTGGTAAATTTTACGTAAATTAGTTGATTTTCTACTAGGTACCTCCACTTTTCGGCATAAATTTTCGATACATAATTTAATAATGAAATTTTTAAAATGAAAAAAAACATTCTTGAAGATTTCATTTTAAATTTAATTAAAAGCTTAATGATTAAATTTATTTCCATTAAGTAAAAAATTCTATGCATTTCAGATAGAAATTATATAGATTTGAAAGTCACAATTAATTTAGATTTCTTAAATTTTCTTAAAAATGGCTATTTCCTTAATTTTAAGAAATTTGTTAACAAAGAAAAAATCATCGATTTTAAAAGTATTTCAAAAGATTTCTAACACTTTATTTGAGTACAATTAGAAAATTGAAATTTAAATTAAACTGATTTTAAAAAATATTACTTACTTATAGCATAAAAAAGTAATATACAACAAATTATTAACGACTGGTCGTGTTCATCTGATCGAAGGTTTGACGGACTCTTGACTGATTAGGCGATGACAGGTTCTATGCATGCCCAAAAGCAAAACTTTTCATAAATCTAGGTGAAAGGACAAAACTCTTAAATTACTTAACCATTTCATAATAATGCCGATTTCAGTCTACCATACATGAAAATAAGGTATTATTAATAAAAAAAAAAAAGGTGGGGAAGCGTAACTACGTTTATTAATCTTTGCAATTTTGGACTCGTAAATTTCGTTTCCACTTAATTATTATATCACATCCAATAAATACCCCAATAAATACTCCAATATAGAATTTTAGACGATTTTAACCTATTATAAATTATTATAATTAAAATGTAAAAAAATAAAAATAAAAACATTCTTGTAAAATTTCATTATTCATCAGAAAAGTTTTATTTCTTCAGACAATAATGTCCTTAATATTACTTATTTACAAAAACAATTAAAAGCTTTTCTAATTAAGTAATGTCATAGTTTTATTGGATTCATTATTTTTCAATTCTGAGCTGATTTTCAGTTAAGTAGTACAAATTTGAAAAGAAAGGAGGTGATTTACAATCTCCAATGACTCCTGCTTTTAACAAAAAAAATAATTTCAAGAAATGAGAAGGTTCTGTGAGAAATTTAATGAAATTAATTAAGTGGGGGAGGGGAATAACACATTTAAAGAAATTTTTTACCAATATTTTCTAAAAAAACATTTAAAAATACTTTCCTTCATTTGTGAATAAGTTCTGAAAATTTCATTAAAATCGCACAATTATTTGATTTGTACAAGAATTTTCAAATTAATGTGTTTTCAACGGAAAAAAATCGCAAAAAATCAATGTTAAACTTTGTAGAAGGCGATGACGTAAACAAAACAAACAATTTGACCGAAATTTCCAACGTGTTAGAAAGGATTAAAAAAATTCTAAAAAATAATTAAAACATTCTTTGATCTTTCCTATTACTAATAAGATCAACATTTTGACGATAAAACTTTATTTTCGTTAAGTCTGTGGCCTTTTTCATTACGCTATGCAGTTTTTCCTGCAATTTAAGGGAGGTATCTATTTCTACTATCGCAAAATCATTTCAGTAATTGTATCTGTTATTTAACCTTACAAAATCATTTTCTTTTATAATATATTAGAGAAAATCACATTCACAAATAAAGAGTCCGCGATGTACTATAAATATCGCCGAATTGTAAACGTCTACATTTAAAATTATGTATGTACATGTATTCGTAATAATTTAGATTACCTTTTTCTGGACTATATTAAAAACTAATATTTATTTCTTTAAAAGCTTTAAATATATTCTTATTGACCATAAATTATTAAAAATGCATTTATAAACAAAATACAGAACTGGGAATGGTTATTTGTGGTTTAGCCTAGTGACAAGTAAATTCGGAGATTTAAGTCGAAAAACGACTTATGTGCTTTTCCTGAAACGAATTACCGACGTAAGGTGAGTTATACCTTTTTATAGCCGTTAGAAAGAAAAATAAACAAAGACATAAGTTTCAATTTCGAGACATCAGAATTAGCAGAGAAATTTAGAGTAGTGTAATAAAAGACAAAGAAACGTGTGACACAGGCACCCGGAAACGTATAGGAGTAGTGAAGGACGTCACCCAGAAACTGAGCAAAGTCTTAAAACAGAGACATTTCGTTAGAAGCAAAGAAAAGAGTTCTATCCTGCCTTCCATTCATACAAGCTCCTTAGTCACCGCACTATTATAATTTGCTTTGATACGACTTATGAGTATTAGCTTTTCCAAGCCGTTCTTCTTCGTAATTTGTCCCAGAAATTTTAATTCTCCTTTTCAGATTTTAAGTATGAGTATATTTCGATCAATGAATGCCGAATATTTCCTTAGAATGAAACGGTTATATTACCACTATCATCTAATAGAAGAAACTTTATCAGATCACAAAATCTTACAAGTTTGTCTAGGGCCCAATAAGGAAACTTCACCAGGAATACGACAAGAAGGAAAATTAATAATTTCCTAGACAATGTCTTTCGCATTTACAAACACAGATGTAAAGAGATGAGCACTGATCATTAAGGCATTCCATAGAATTTAAAGGATTTAGCCCATAGGTTCCCCAAGTTTTTGCTGCGATTACCCCAAAATACAATTTCACTATTATCCATTACCCCAATGAACAAATACCCATAATATAGGAAAAGAAGTAATTATATTTTCATACATCAAAAGCAGACAAAGTTAATGGAAATTATTCAATACAAAAGTACAAATCTATAATAATCAGAGCTATAGTAGACGTAACTTAGCTGTGATTTTTATGTGAGTGTTGAGCTTATATTGCCTGTGCCAGTTTAGTTATTCTTGGTTTTGTGACTGAAAGGGCTATTTGGGCGTCGTTTGCCACGTTGAGTCTGCTACGTTTCTTGGTCTTCATTCGAAGGGCAGTAGAAAAAGCACATAGATAAGTGGTTGAAAATCCTATGAGAATTTGTACTGCTCTAGGGGCTAGTGTTGGTATATCCTGCAGACGAGAGATCCAAAAGGTGTCTAGACCAGACTTGGTCTCAAAGAAAAGCTTCCATGCATTGTTCATCCTGAGTGTGAGAAATTCTTCTTTTGATGGATAGTCTTCATCAGGAATGATATCTTCACTCACAAGATATGAATTTCTTACCCATTCATTGTTGGAATTATTCAAGTTTGGAAAGTACTTAAGTAAGTTTTCCAAGAGGCCATTTAGGTGATCACTGATGTCTGTCTTCATGTGGTTGAAGATGTCTTCAGAATTAACATTAATCAGAAGGCATCCAATGCAGAAAATTGTGCAAAATTTCCCTTTCCAATACGTCTGGTCCATAGTTCCAATTTCCCACAAAATGAAGCAATATTATCCTGAAGTTCCCAAACCAAACATCCATTACCCCCAAAATATGGGCTCATTACCCCACTGGGGTAATTTACCCCGGGGTTGGGAACAATGGATTTAGTCGGATTAATCAATACTTGAATCGAATAGTCATCCTGTCTGTGTTTATCTAAAAGTATCTCGAGTGAAGAATGCATTTTCTCTGGGTACAGATCTTCATCATCAACATGCCGAGTTTTTTCACAACGTGGGCGATCATGACCTCTCACGGTTTCTAGTCCTTTGAGCGGACCTGAAGCAGACTACTACCACGTTTAATTTCATTGTTTTATTTTTTATTTTTACTTTTTTCAGCGCAGACTTGACTCACTAAATCATTATTATCTACAAAAAATAATGATAATAAAAATAAAATAAAAAATAAAATAAAATAAATAACTAAATAAAATAAAATAAAATAAGGATTTACTATCTAACAATATTTTCTGATTTGAAATAACCGTCAAAGTGTTGATAAGCCGTGAAAAACGAACCAATAAATCAATCTTCTGTGAGGAAATTATCCCGCATTCATAGCCATAGAAGGATTAATATGACGTCGCAGTTTACTACTTTTCACTGGGCCGAATAGAAAGAAAAATACCCGGGGTTGATGGGTGATCTATCCAGATTGACCTCCGCTTTTTTTCTGTCTGGGTTACTCTATTCGAATTATTTTGGACTTCTCTTGAGGTCATGACGAGCGGACAGTCTCCATATTTATCCAACACATTTTTTTGTAACAGACCTTGATTGATGTTTTACAGTGTCAGTCATTTAAGTGCAATGCGTGATACACGCTTGGGCAATCATGTTTCGAAAGAGACATGACTAACCGGACAGAAGATTTTCTATCCTGCTCTTGAAACTATTTCTGAAGGGAAAAGAGACGGATTGAATTAATTAGTAATTAGTGGGGGATTAGTTTATTACTTAATAGCAACAGAAAACCGATCTCCCACTTTTTGTCCAATAGAAGCTTTACTTATGTTTCCAACTATTATCTTCATTCAGTCATTTAAGTGCTATATGTGATACACGCTTTGGGTGATCATGTCTCGAAAGAGACATGACTGACTGGGCAGAAGATTTTCTTTTCCCTCAGTTGGTTGCTATTACTTTCTGCTATAGACTGATTGCCAACTAAGGAACGCAATCTGTCCTGCAAGTTAACCCGTAGAGGGAAGGAGAAGCGACAGATTAATACGTTTCCCAAGGGTATTTGCGCGTGGGTGAATGCAACGAATTCAACTGGAATTTGAACTCGGCTCTCTGATTGCTCTTTCCGAGCCGATATCCACTGCACCACAAAGCAAATCCGGTTCACAGTGTATACGATATCGGATTTGGGTCATTAGCTTTTCATTGTGATAACAGAGATACGTATAATTCTTTAGTGGAAAAAAAAAAAAGAAAAAAGGAAGATTACTGTTATGTAGAGAACTGTCGACCAATGTGATTGTGAATAAATAGTTGGGGGTTATGATAAGACCATGTGCAGCAAGATGTCTGACCTCAAAATATTGACTCGGTTTAAAGAAGAATTTAAAAGGAAAATAAAGGTGAAGGAGTCGTGGTACTCGAGTAGAACACGCGTTCTTGTCTATGATGACAGAGTTTCATGAGTTTGATGTCGATTTAGACAAATTTTTTCACATTGAGGCGGCTGAAGCGACCAAGTTCAAGTTACTGGTAATGATAATATTAGCCGCTACCATATAAGGAAACATTTGACTTTCATGGTAATATTAGCTGTTTCCGTATAAGGAAATATTAGTCTTTCATGGTAATATTAACCGTTATCGTGTAAGGAAACATTCGACATTCATGGTAATATTCGCCGTTTCCGTATGAGGAAACATTCGGCTTTCATGCTAATATTAGCCGTTTCCGCATAAAGAAACATTCAGTTTTCATCGTATTATTAGTCGTTTCCATATGAGGAAACATTCGACATCCATGGTAATATTAGCCGTTTCCGTATAAGGAAACATTCGGCTTTCATGGTAATATTAGCCGTTTCCGCATAAAGAAATATTCGGCTTTTATGGTAATATTAGCCGTTTCTGTATATGGAAACATTCGGCTTTCATGGTAATATTAGCCGTTTCCGCATAAAGAAATATTCGACTTTTATGGTAATATTAGCCGTTTCCGTATATGGAAACATTCGGCTTTTATGGTAATATTAGCTGTTTCTGTATAAGTAAACATTCGGCTTTCATGGTAATATTAGCCGTTTCCGCATAAGGAAACATTCGGCTTTCATGGTAATATTAGCCATTTCCGCATAAAGAAATATTTGGCTTTCATGGTAATATTAGCCTTTTCAGCATAAGTAAACATTCGGCTTTTATGGTAATATTAGCCGTTTCCGCATAAAGAAATATTCGGCTTTTATGGTAATATTAGCCGTTTCTGTATATGGAAACATTCGGCTTTCATGGTAATATTAGCCGTTTCCGCATAAAGAAATATTCGACTTTTATGGTAATATTAGCCGTTTCCGTATATGGAAACATTCGGCTTTTATGGTAATATTAGCTGTTTCTGTATAAGTAAACATTCGGCTTTCATGGTAATATTAGCCGTTTCCGCATAAGGAAACATTCGGCTTTCATGGTAATATTAGCCATTTCCGCATAAAGAAATATTTGGCTTTCATGGTAATATTAGCCTTTTCAGCATAAGTAAACATTCGGCTTTTATGGTAATATTAGCCGTTTCCGCATAAAGAAATATTCGGCTTTTATGGTAATATTAGCCGTTTCTGTATATGGAAACATTCGGCTTTCATGGTAATATTAGCCGTTTCCGCATAAAGAAATATTCGACTTTTATGGTAATATTAGCCGTTTCCGTATATGGAAACATTCGGCTTTTATGGTAATATTAGCCGTTTCCGCATAAGGAAACATTCGGCTTTCATGGTAATATTAGCCATTTCCGCATAAAGAAATATTTGGCTTTCATGGTAATATTAGCCTTTTCAGCATAAGTAAACATTCGGCTTTTATGGTAATATTAGCCGTTTCCGCATAAAGAAATATTCGGCTTTTATGGTAATATTAGCCGTTTCCGGATGAGGAGATATTCAGCATTCATTGACGGAGAATGCTAATCACGCCCGGCTTTCTTTCACTCTCTGATCATCGGGCTGTGATTAAAGAGTAGAATCTGTTCTCTTAATTTTTAATGGCACTAGAAATATTGGCAGTTTTCTTGTAGGGAAACGGGCGGCATTTATTGACCGAGGCGCCTGTATTATTGGAGTTTTGCTTTGATTTACTGCCTGGTCAGTAAGCTGAGATTAATAATGTGTTATATGTTATATGTATGTAATGACAATGGTAACATTAGCCGTTTCCTTATAAAAAAAACATATAGCCTTCATTGACCGTTACGTTTTTATTCACTTCCTGGTCAGTAAGCTCTGATTAAAATGTAGTATCTGTTCTCCTGGATGTACGTTGTGGGGCAGTGGATATCGGCTCGGAACGGGAAATCGGAGAGCTGAGTTCTAATTACAGTTGAATTTTTTGCATTCACTTACGTGTAACTACTTTTGGGAAAGGTATGAATCCTTCTCTTCTCCCTCTATCTATGGGTTAAATAGCAAAACAGATTCAGTTCTATAGCTTTGGTTGGCAACCAGTCTACCGAAGAAAATAATGATAACCCACTGCGAGAAAATCTTCTGACCAGTCAGTCATGTCTCTTTCGAGACATGATCGTCCATGCGTGTATCGCGTTTGGCACTTAACCAACTAATCTGTTCTTTTAATTTCTTATTGCAATGGTGATGTTGTTCCTTTCCTCATAAATAAACAGACATTATTCATTGCCAGAGCAGCCAGTTCTACTCGAGAAAGGTTTTTATTTCTTGTTTGCTTAGTCAGTCAGTTAAGTGCCATACGTGATACACGCTTGGGCGATCATGTCTCGAAAGAGACATGACTGACTGGGCAGAAGATTATCCAGCAGTAGGTTGCCATTGCTTTCTTCGGTAGACTGGTTGCCGACCAAGGCTATAGAACCCAATCTGTCATATTATTTAACCCTTAACTGGGGGGAAGAGACGGATTAATACCTTTCCCAAGGGTAAGTGAATACAAGGAATTCAACTGGAATTTGAACACGGCTCTCCGATTTCTCGTTCCGAGCCGATATCCACTGCGCCACATCCTCAGCAAACTAAAACTAAAGTGTAGTATCTGTTCAAATCTTAATCGCAATGGTAATGTTGGTCTTTTCTTTGTACAGAAACATACGGCATTCATTTACAGAGTAGCCAGTGTTAATTATAATTTTTTCTATTTAACCAATTTTTAGGAAATTTGGTTTCTCAAGACCAGTAACTTATTGAACTTTCATCGAAGATTTCTTCTTAAAGTTTTTGTTTGAAACTGTGGGGAACGTCATCTTTTGATTATGCCATTATTTTCTCTTTGTGTTCTATGTATTGTCCATTTTAGTTGTTGCTGTTGAATATTCTCCATTGGTATTTCTCTTATATTTTTTTTCTTTTGATTTTATAACGCCAGCCCAAGTGGTTCGAAGCAGGGGCGGACTGAGCCAGCGGTCAATCGGACCATGCCCGATGGCCCGGCACGGAAAGGTGGCCCGCTTGGCTGCCAATAAAATTATCAAGCGTGTCCTTGTTATACACTCTAATACACGCAATCTGACTCGGATCACTCAGCTGCATATATATATATATATATATATATATATATATATATACAACATGTAAGAATTGTTTGTCATGTGCTTTCAAGTTGTTATCAGATTACAGGCCGTGTGCAGCTGCATATGAACATTTATATGCAGCATATAAATTCATTGTAACACTAAGCGTCACACACTGCACACGTGAAAGATGTTTTTCTAAACTAAGACTGAAATCAAGGCTGAGGTCTTCACTCACCCAGAATAACTTGGAGTCGCTTATGCTAATTGTTATTGAAAAAGACATTGCAACGGAAATCAAATCAAAGACAAAATTATTGATAAGATTGCAGAATTCTCTGCTGAAATAAGTACAATGTTGTTACTGTAATCTGTGAATGTTAATATTTGAAACGTTTGGCTCAGTAAAGCATAGTACATCATATATTAGGGTGTGTTAAAATGTAAAAATTTATTTTAAAAAGTATATGTTAACTCATTTCAATATCTGTTTCTAATATCTATTGTTATGAATTTTATAATTTAGTACATTGTTTATATGTTAATTCGTAGTAATTAAATGGAACTTTTGTTTGACATATTATTACGATTTGTTGTTAATATCAGCATGTGTCCATGAACATCTTCACGACCCTGAAGTTTTCAAATCTTTTTATGCATATAAACACACACATATATATATATCTGAAACTAAAGCCCTTACTTAGTTATGCCAATATGCACAGTGCACCTGCTGCACGGCCTCTACATGTGGCATTTAAATGTAAAGAGCGGGGGAGGGGACCCATTGTATTTTCTGCCTGAGAGCCTATAACACTCTCAGCCCACCCCTGGTTCGAAGAAAGATTGACATCGTTAAGTTCTACAATGTTCATTTACATGACGCCATTTCGGTCATTCATCTGAAAAGAACGTTTCTATTCAAATGAGAGTTTAAATATTTCTTAACCGGTTTGTCGCCATGCACGACATCTACTCCCTTGTCTAAATTAATTGAAACAACTGCTTTCCTTTCTTTAACCATACGGTCAGTTTTAGACCCACTGGTGTGACAGGGTGTAATCGATTCCTATTTTCCCCCAGTTTAGGTCGTTTGCAACGTTGTTCAGTAATATGAATCTATCTATCTATCTATCTATCTATCTATCTATCTATCTATCTATCTATCTTTTAAATCCAAAAGGATGGGCGAATAAGTAAGTCCCAAAAAACCGATCCTATTAATATTAATTTTATTAATATTAAAATTGATCAAGGTAGACGGCTCGATGTAAATAGTATATTCTATTTACAGAATATATATATATATATATATATATATATATATATATAAAACAAAAGTTTCGACATTTTTGTTATATATATATATATATATATATATATAAATGATTTTCGATTATTACAATGGATAATACATATTCGACCGCTTTGATGTTATTATCGCGGCTCGTCAGATCCAAAATAAATGTTTTTGTTTTTTTTATCTGACGAGCCGCGATAATAACATCAAAGCGATGAAATATGTATTACCCATTGTAATAATCGAAAATCCTATATAAATTATATTACTCTGTTAAATTAAATAAATGAATTTTACATTGAGTTCTCTTGAGTTCGTCTCTTTTGGAATTTACCTGGATTACATACCAAGTGTACTATGTTTTATATATATATACGCCCTTCTGCAAATCAATCAATACGGTTAGTTCAGTTTTAGACACACTGAAGTGACAGGGCGTAATCGATTTCCATTTCTTTCTCAGATTAGGTCATTTGCAGTGGTGAGCAGTCATATGAATATAGTTTTGGAGTGTATGATGAAATTTGTTCGGCTTTGAAAAATACTGCGTTATCCGTGATTGCATCCGATTTTTATCATGCATCAGACTTTTATCCTTGACTGTCGATTAGTTTTCCTACGGCCAGTGTCTGCGATGGACATTACTTTAAGGAAGAGTACGAACATTCTAATAGGGCACGAACACACTGGCAAGCCTTACAGAGAGATCACAGATATTGTTGGTGTCAGCCTTTCAACTGTCAGTCGTGTCATTAAGTCGATAGAACAAAACTGGATTCATCAGCCCAAAACATAAAGGAAAATGAGGTTGGAAGAGAAAAACAACACCAAAAGACGACGTATACGTAATTACGGAAAGTGTGAAAGATCCTAGGAAGACACTATTCGTTTTGTTTTAATTAATTTGCACAAGGTGTATATGAAGCGAGGCTATTAAAGAACACGACTCGAATTTATAAGTTAATGTTTTGATTTTATAGAAATTTGTTTTGTTGTGCGAATCAATTCCGAGTGCAGCGTCGAGTATGCTAAGGAGCATCAAATCTGATTAATTATATTTGAGGCTATCATACCTGTTTGTTCATTTGGTAAAGGTCATCTATAAAAACTGATTGGCACAGAGGAGTACCCCCCACTAACGATCTTACTGGGGATAGAATTAGTAATCTTTAGCCTTTCAATATTTACAGGAATCCCTAGATTAGTGCATCTAGTCACTATAATAAAATCAGTTTTCAATTACTATGGTTAAGCTTAAGAATATTTTGTTGCATTTATCGCGTATTATGCATGTACTAATCAAAGTTTGGTATATACAAATTTTAGTTCACTAATCAAATGCGCATTAGCCGAGGGATTTCCTGTACATAGTTAAATCATATCACTTGGCTTGTCAAACAATTTGCTTCGTATTTTAAGTATGAGACACCAACAACATCCGTGATCTCTCTGTAAGGCTTGCCATTGTATTCGTGCAGTATTAGAATTTAATATGAGTGGCCAGCCAGGAGTTCTGATGTAACACCCTGTGACTTTTTCTTTGGAGTTTGTTAAAGGAGAAAGTCTGCTAAAACTAAACCTAGACTTTGGAAGAAGTTGAAAGTCGAATTCAATGAGTTTTGTTTCCATAACATAAGATTTCCTGGTGAAATCAGTTGTCGCGATTCCTGAGCGGCTACAGAAGCTGGTAGCAAAATCTTGTGCCCATATCGAATTTTAAGTAAAACCTCATGATAAACGCTTTCCTCTCATATTCATTTCTTGTAAAACTTATTGTTAATAAATAAATTATAAGTATTTTAAAATGGGCTGTTATCTATCTATCTATCTATCTATCTATCTATCTATCTATCTATCTATCTATCTATCTATCTATCTATCTATCCCATTCGTTCATATCTATCTATCTATCTATCTATCTATCTATCTATCTATCTATCTATCTATCTATCTATCTATCTATCCCATTCTGTTCATATCTATCTATCTATCTATCTATCTATCTATCTATCTATCGATATTATATAGATATTATATATATTATATATTATATATAGATATTAGCTTGGTAGTTGCGTGTGAACAGGCTCTGCTTCTGTGCAGCAAGTATGTAACCTTCAGTCTCACCCTTGTGTCCTGAACGACACGCTACTAACAATCCAATGTCTTTCGTGGAAATGTAGGTTCTGGAACCAATACATTAAACTATTGACCACCTTATCTCAGGATGCTAAACGCCCAGAAATCAGTTGCCGCGATTCCTGGCCGGCTAGAGAAGCTGGTCGCGAAATCTTGTGCCCATATCGAATTTTAAGTAAAACCTCATGTTAAACGCTTTCCTCTCATATTCATTTCTTGTAAAAGTTATAGTTAACAAATAAATTATAAGTATTTTAAAATGGGCAGTTACTTTTCAATAACCATGTATTTACATTGTTCGGACTGTTGTCGTCATCATTTTTTGCCATCTTCACGACCGATCGAACATTGTACGCTCCGGCCTTCTTCACACACTGATGTCCTTAAGGACACATGGTTTAGTGACTAAAAGCGTTGGTTGAATCTAATGACTTGACCCAAAGTGTTGTGAGTCCAATGTCTGGATACAGCAGTGGTAAACAAAACCTTGAACAGTTGAGTTAAAAGGGAGATAACTGATATTGAAATATCTAGAATAGGCATAGCACGGGGAACTAGAACATTCTACCTTGGTGGACGAAATAAAGGGTTCAGTTAAAAATTTCCAAACGCCTGAAGAAGGACGGTGCGCATAATGGTCGAAGCGTCAAAAATATGGCAACAAGATGAGGACAATAGTCTGAACTGTGTAAGGAGTGTAAATAATTACAATTCCTCATTTCAGAAATATAGACAGAATTTGCATGTTCTGATTAATTTGGGAGTGGAGGGGGCGAATATTCAAGACAAATTGCACATGTTTTACACGATCAGGGTGCCCCGAAAAAAAAAAGATTGAAAATTGACGGTGATTAATTTAGGCGTCAGGTGAAAATGAATAACGTTCATCCTGTACAATGCCAGAGAGCCACCCGAGGTAGAGGGTTACAGAATAAGAGGCAAACTTTATGCAGATATGTGGGTAAGATAACAATCATCACAAGACTAAATTGTAGTGATTGTGTAAGCATCATTTTGAGAGTAAGTTCCACAGCTGAACATTTGCCATAAAAATAGCAATAAAGTACCTATGACGTTATGTGTGTTGGAAAGAGATTGCAGAGCAGGGAATAAGTATCCCTCCACGACATGAATTATTTTCTTCTTCCCCTCTCCCCGGTTATGGGTTAAATATTTAAGCAGACTGAGCTCTTTTGCTTTGGTTGGCAACTAGTCTAAGTCAAGAACAACCTAAGTCAAAACTGGGAAGAAGTAGATGTCCAACTAGAATTCACTATTGGCGGTCACGATATTAGTCAATTAAGTGCCATACGCGATACACGCTTGGGAGATCATGTCTCAAAAGAGACATGAATGACTGGGCAGAAGATTATACCGTAGTAGGTTGCCATTGTTTTCTGCGGTAGCCAATCACGGCTATAGAACCCAATCTGTCCTGTTATTTATACATAACTGGAGGGAAGTGACGGATTAATACCTTTCCCGAGGGTATTTGCGCGTAAGTGAATGCAATAAATTCAACTGGAATTCGAACTCGGCTACCTGATTTGTCGTTCCGAGTCGATATCCACTGCACCACAACGCACATACACGACATAAAATCTACAGATGACACAGTGTTGATAGCAAACAAAGAAAGAAACTCCTACAGAATGTTGTAAGGATTAAACATCAATTGTAAGAAGACAATGTATGGCTGTCAGTAAAAGGAACAACCCAAGAAGCAAACTAGGAATCGAAGACTCCAAAATCAAGTAAGTACAAAAGTTTAAAGATCTAGGAAATGTTTCAACGGAGGTTGTAAAAATATGACACCGAAATCCGAAGGTGCATTCAGATGGCAAATGATACCTTCCAAAGTGTAATTAAAAAACTTAGAAACAAAAAGTAGTTAGCAGCTATATACTACCAGTTCTCCTATGTGGCAGTGAATGCTGGGCAATCTCCTTACTGATGAAGATGAGACCAGAGGAAATGTGGCTCTACAGAATGATGCTGAGGATACCATCGATTGAACATCATTATTCATAATTACGAAGTTTTAAACGAAAAAGGAAATAAAAAGGACACTATTATTTACAATCAGAAAGAGTCGGTTGAAATTTTTGGTACACATAATGAGGAAAAGGGCTTGGAGAATTTGACACTCACAGGACATATTGAAAGCAAGAGGAACAGAGGAAATCAGCTATTAACCTACTTAATGATTATTTGCAAATAAAAAACAAAAAAAAACAACAAATATTACTAAGAGTTAGAAAGGAAGAAATGTTGTAGAGAGTGGTGATACCTCACGTCCTGAAGGGACACGGTATATAGTAGAAAAAAATTTTGGTCGTCGGTTTCTTCATTTGTCTTCATATTTGTGTGGTTACATGTAAAAAAAACGGTAAGAATAAATAAAGAAACAATTATATAAGCTTAATGCGTTTTGTGTTCATTCAAATAAAATGAAATAAATTTTCATCCTCATATATATTTGGACTTAATTCGCGCGCGCGCGTCTGTGTGTGTGTACATACACGCGTGTGGATATATCGTTATGTATGGATATGTGTTAGTACGAAGGACGATTGAAAATTCATTGCTCGACCAAAAAACGATTAATGAGAAAAAAAAAAGACTTGAAGAATTTGACACCCACAGGACATATTGAAAGCAATAGATAGACTTAACAATTGGAGCAGAAATACTTAACTATCGCCCGGTTCACACTCCACCCACGTCTTTTGAACAGGTAAAGAGGCTCATCCCTTGTTTCCTATTTAGGATGTGGTTCCCGGCTTTTTTTTTTTTCCAATCTTCTTTCACTTTTTTCTTTTCTCTTTTTTTTTTGTTCTCAATTGGAGTAGATAGACTTAACTATCGCCCGGTTCACACTCCACCCACGTCTTTTGAACAGGTAAAGAGGCTCACCCCTTGTTTCCTGTTTAGGATGTGGTTCCCGGCTTTTTTTTTTTTTCCAATCTTCTTTCACTTTTTTTTCTTTTCTCTTTTTTTTGTTCTCAATTGAAGTAGATAGACTTAACAATCACCCGGTTCACACTCCACACACGTCTTTTGAACAGGTAAAGAGGCTCATCCCTTGTTTCCTGCTCAGGATGTGGTTCACGGCTTTCTTTTTTTTTTTTTTACAATCTTCTTTCACTTTTTTTTCTTTTCTCTTTTTTTTTTGTTCTCAATTGGAGTAGATAGACTTAACTATCGCTCGGTTCACACTCCATCCACGTATTTTGAACAGGTGAAGGGACTCATCCCTTGTTTCCTGTTTAGGATGTGGTTCACGGCTTTCTCTTTTCCAATCATTTTACTCTTAAGTAGCCCCATGCGCATCAGTGGCGTCACTGCCTTGCTTGGGGTAATATGATTAAAAAAAAAAAGAAAAAAAAGAAAAAGAGGGACAGAAGTAAAATAGGAATAATCCAGCAAACGATCTTGTGTAAATGGTTGGCAAAACAGGGATTAGGAGAGATAGTGAAAAGATGAAATTTATAAAGAGCTAGAAAGGATAAAGCCATGACCGCCTACGTCCTGAAAGGACACGGCACATAAAAGGATCTGCAATGTGATTACACTGTAGATGCGTTTATGCGCCGTGTCCCTACGGTATCTTAACTTCAGTCACTTTGTGAATCCTCACATCACCGGTCCTTTGCGTCGACACCCAAAATCTCGTGGCCGATCGGTAGTCGATCACTTCGTTCCAAATCGGGCTCTGCCCACGTTGTGCTTGATTGATCACAAAGCCGATCTGGGTTGAAAGTCGCCGAAAATCCGTTATATCGATGATCCAAACAGAGTTTGAAGCCACAATAAAAGAGGAAATCTTTGTTGAATTAACAACAAGGAGTTTATATACATCCGTTCTGTTCAGTACGGTATTTGGTTAGAGTTTATCACTCTTGCATGCAAACAACTATAATTCCAACGCACGTCTTGTATAGAATGTAACACTAATTTGCTTGGTTTCGCACCAGGTTAAAATTGGAGTTTCTTCTAAGGCAGGCAGTTCCGTGACAACCTTTCTCTCGTGTTGACTCGCTCCGTAGCGGTCAAACTCTAAGGTACTCAATTCTACTCTTCTCTCAACTCACTCATGTGTTTATATTAATTTTCGGGGTGTTTGTGATGCACCCCTGGGCACACTTAGCATCCGCAAATGACCAATAAGGGATCCTCTTTTGGGTCAGCTAATAAACCTCCTCTTCCTCTTTCTTGTGTGAGTGGTTCCCATTATTGTTTGAGGAGCGTGGAACGTTTCTTCGACTTTCCCCAAAATCTATCGGAGCGCTTACTATGCGGGGAGGGGGTTCATTTCAACGGTCAAATTTTTAATATAGAAATGGTATGAATGCAAAAATATAATGAAAGAAATGTAGAAATGAAGTGAATGCAAAAATATAATGAAAAGAATGTAGAAATGGTATGAATGCAAAAATATTACAAAGAAATGTAGAAATGGTATAAATGCAAAAATATAATGAAAGAAATGTAGAAATGGTATAAATGCAAAAATATAATGAAAGAAATGTAGAAATGGTATAAATGCAAAAATATAATGAAAGAAATGTAGAAATGGTATGAATGCAAAAATATAATGAAAGAAATGTAGAAATGGTATGAATGCAAAAATATAATGAAAGAAATGTAGAAATGGTATAAATGCAAAAATATACGAGAATGAATGGTATAAATGCAAAAATATAATGAAAGAAATGTAGAAATGGTAAGTGTTTCAAAATATAATGAAAGAAATGTAGAAATGGTATGAATGCAAAAATATAATGAAAGAAATGTAGAAATGGTATGAATGCAAAAATATAACGAAAAGAATGAATGAAAGAATGCAAAAATATATCGAAAGAAATGTAGAAATGGTATGAATGCAAAAATATAATGAAAGAAATGTAGAAATGGTATGAGTGCAAAAATATAACGAAAGAAATGTAGAAATGGTATGAATGCAAAAATATAACGAAAGAAATGTAGAAATGGTATGAATGCAAAAATATAACGAAAGAAATGTAGAAATGGTATGAATGCAAAAATATAATGAAAGAAATGTAGAAATGGTATGAATGCAAAAATATAACGAAAGAAATGTAGAAATGGTATGAATGCAAAAATATAACGAAAAGAATGAGAATGATATGAATGCAAATATAACGAAAGAAATGTAGAAATGGTATGAATGCAAAAATATAACGAAAGAAATGTAGAAACGGTATGAATGCAAAAATATAATGAAAAGAATGTAGAAATGATATGAATGCAAAAATATAATGAAAGAAATGTAGAAATGGTATGAATGCAAAACATAACGAAAGAAATGTAGAAGTGGTATGAATGCAAAAATATAACGAAAAGAATGTAGAAATGGTATGAATGCAAAAATATAACGAAAGAAATGTAGAAGTGGTATGAATGCAAAAATATAACGAAAAGAATGTAGAACTGGTATGGAATGCAAAAATATAACGAAAGGAATGTAGAAGTGGTATCAATGCAAAAATATAACGAAAGGAATGTAGAAATGGTGAATGCAAAAAAAAATATAACGAAAAGAATGTAGAAATGATATGAATGCAAAAATATAACGAAAGAAATGTAGAAATGGTATGAATGCAAAAATATAACGAAAGAAATGTAGAAATGGTATGAATGCAAAAAAATATAACGAAAAGAATGTAGAAATGATATGAATGCAAAAATATAACGAAAGAAATGTATAGAAATGGTATGAATGCAAAAATATAACGAAAGGAATGTAGAAGTGGTATGAATGCAAAAATATAACGAAAAGAATGTAGAAATGGTATGAATGCAAAAATATAACGAAAGAAATGTAGAAGTGGTATGAATGCAAAAATATAACGAAAAGAATGTAGAAATGGTATGAATGCAAAAATATAACGAAAAGAATGTAGAACTGGTATGAATGCAAAAATAAAAACTAAAGGAATGTAGAAGTGGTATGAATGCAAAAATATAACGAAAAGAATGTAGAACTGGTATGAATGCAAAAATATAACGAAAGGAATGTAGAAGTGGTATGAATGCAAAAATATAACGAAAAGAATGTAGAACTGGTATGAATGCAAAAATATAACCAATGTAATGTAGAAGTGGTATCAATGCGAAAATATAACGAGAGGAATGTCGAAGTGGTATGAATATAGAATTGCGGCGAAATGTATGTGGACGTGGTATGAATAAATGTGGAAATGGTATGAACACTGTCTATTCTACACTTAGCTAATACGACTCGCAACTCATTCACTCTAACAATTGAGGCAATCAACACAAAAACGCATTCTTTTCCATTCAATCCTTACATATGCCACAGTATCTCATTTTCACAGGGACGTAGTAAATCTCTCTTGATGCTAACAAGATTTTTCTATGTTAAAAGTTTCTGGATATATCTGTGCAAACATTTTTTTTTTTACAAAATAATATAGAATTTGTAGTGTGCGTTAGAATATTTACAATGGTATTAGAGTGGAGGGGATAAACCACTTCAATCAAATAAAAGATAAGCTAAGCATTTAAAATAAATTAGTGTTAGAAATGGGAGTTGTGGGGCAGTGAATATATGCTTGGAACGAAATATCTGGGAGCCGAGTTCGAATTCCAGTTGAATGCCCTGCATTCATTTTCGCGCAAATACCCTTCGGAAAGGTATTAATCCATTCCTTCTCTTCAGTTAACAGACAGATTCGCTTCTATAGCCTTGGCTGGCAACCAGTCTACCACAGAAGTAATGGTAAATTATTTCGGGATAATCTTCTGTCCAGGTAGCCATGTCTCTCTTGAGACATGATCGCCCAAACATGTAACACTTAACTGACTGACTGAGTGTTAGAAAGGCACCGTCCATCCAACAAAAAAAAAAAAAATTAAAAAAAGAAAAAGAAAATGGTGCTTTTATTCTTGCGACAGATAGAGTAAAGGAGCTCAATCGCTTGTAATCCACATTATAGAGCACCCCCCGTGAAACGTGAAATGCTAATAAAGTTTTAACGTAATTAGTCGCGGGTGATAACAATTTGAAAAGCGGATATTGTGATGCTGGTGAGTGAAACCCACTAGCTAAAAGGTTAAAGTCACTAACGCTATGACCAAGTAAATGTGACCATAAGTTCTTTGTGATAGTAAGAAATTTCTCAAATAAAAAGATTTGACAGTAATCAGGACCAGGAATAATACCAGAATCTCTACCCATGCTGTTTATCTTAAAATGTTATTCCTCGAAATAGTCAACACTACCTTCGAAAATTTTCAATTGAATGATATTTATTCGTGTAGTGTATTTTTTAACTGCCATCAACCTGTTAAATATTCATTAGCTTGTCTTTTGTCGCTGTCTACTTTCAACAGCCCAGATTTGCTTTCAGTTGCAGGAAATATTTAAAGAAAGCGGAAAGAAAGAACTACATATGAACGTCAAGAAAACTGAATGCATAGTCATCAGTAAAAAGAGGAGACTAAAATGCCAACTACAGGTCGGTAATCCTAAAATCAAGCAGGTATAGAAACTGGAATATGTGGGAAGTGTTCTAACAGAAGACGGTAAGTACGACATTGAGATCCGAAGATGTATTGGCATGGCCATTTACGTATGCCAGAAGCTCAGTAGAGTATTGAGAGACAGGAAGATGTCACTGGAAACAAAGAAAAGAGTACTTTGTTTTTAATCGTTTCACCCTAAGAAAAACAGTACTGCCACTGGTTCTAAGGGGCTTACATAAAGAAGAGCGAAAGGTTACGTAGGAGGAGGGCGAAAAATAGGAGGAACCGGTTACAGGGAGTGTCAGAGAATGGGTGAGAGGAGGATGGGAATAATGGTGTGGAGAGAGTTGCGTGAGAGTAGAGGGGAAAGGGGTAAGAACAAGATACAGAGGGTGTTCGGGAAAGGATAAGAAAAGGATGGGAGTCAAGTGAGGGTAAGAGATGACAATTGACGTTACATTTAAACTCTTGGAGAGTGTAGTTATCAGGGAAGCAGGTATACAGATGACAGTTTTATTAGTGGGAAGTGCAAAAAAGAAGCTGATAGAGCAGAAGTGACGACTGCATTTGGTTGTTTTGACTGTAAAAAGGTGGGACCTTGATGTCAGTCTTTTTGCTCATGTAAATTCATGTGGAGGGGGCTCCAGGGAGCTAAGCTCGTCAAAGTAGAAACCATGAAAATATTTGTAGAAGAGACAAAGGGAAGCCACATGCTGTCGATGAGAAAATGGCTGGAGTCGAGCTGCCAGGTCGGGATCGATTACATTGCAGATTCTCCTCTGGATTCTGTCGAGAACCCCAAGATGAACGCCGGGCTATACTGCTAGTAACAAATATTAGTAAGATCCGTCCAGCTCACCAGAGAACTTGTAATGAATGCTGATAAGGTGGTACCTCTACTTACGAGAGGCTATGCATACGAAATTTTCAGATTACGAAACGCATCTCCGGCGTTGCTCGGGTGTAATGAAAGCTTTAAAACTAATCCATGGTCATGGAGCTCAGACTCTTTGGACGTTGGCACGAAAGACTAAAAAGCAATAGTTGTTTCTATTTAAAGCGAAACCGTAGACTGAAAGAAAAATGAATGGATGTAAGTAAAATTTTGATTTCCTGGTATCGATATCAAATAAGTTTTTTTCGTCGTAAACTGAATTTTGAAGGCTAAATAAGTCCACTGAGTATATGGTATCATGGCTGAGACTAAGAACTACATTTATACCTACTTAGAGCCAAACCCAGAGCAGAAACTAAAATAAAAGGGCTGAAAAAAATGCAGACATACAGGCAGATAAACAGACACACACACAAATGTCTTACCTTATATATATATATATATATATATATATATATATATATATATATATATATATTATCGATTTTCTGCACTATTGTAAGAACCGCAACCTTGAAACTTCTGAATATCGTTTCTTATGTCTTTTCTATGAGTGCATCAAATTTGATTAAAATCGGACCACTCCTTCTATAACCCGAGTTTTTAGATTATCGATTTTCGATATTTATCGGGGGTTTCTCGACACAAAACCTAGCTAAGAACACTCGCAGACGCTTATTTACTGGTAAATTTTCAAGAAAATCGGTTCAGCCGTTTCGGAGTCTATAGGTAACACACACACAGACACACACACACAGACAATGTTCCATTTATAAATAAGTTTAGATAGTGTGTTTATTTTAACCTGTCTGTCTTTAATATAAATAGTATATAGATATATAAATATTAATATAAGATTTAAATAAATATATATACACATACAATATATTATAGTTTCACGCTGCTGTAGACATCACGCTATATTAGCACCATGAACACTTCTATCTCTGCTTATTAAATATTATTACTACGTTAATTATTATTTCTGTGTGTGTTGAAGATATGATTCTTCTTGTTCCGATAAACTTAGCTCACTGGTGCGCCCTTTTTATGAATTTACTCGAGTAACAAGGTTAGAAACTAGGTCCCAGCCTTTTACTGTGAAACCAATAAAATGTAAACGCAAATTCTACTCTAACAGCTTCTTTTCTCGCACTTTCCGCCTGTGAAATTTTCTTCTGTTTACTTGCTTCCCCGACGGCTACAATCTCCAGGAGTTTAAATGTAAAGTCAATAGTCATCTCCTATCTCACTAACTTGCATCCTCTCTCTCACACTCCTTTCTCCGTCCACTCCACTGTCATCAGTATTCTCATCCTTCTCTTATCCATTTTCTGACACCCCCTATAACCTGTCACTCTTTCTCATAACTTTCCTCCTATGTAACCCCCTGGTCACCAGTGGTAGTAGACTGCCTTGCTTGGGGCGATATGATTAAAAGAAATTATTCGCTAAACTGAGGCAAAACACAAAAAGTCCTTCGATAAATCCCATCTGCCAATTCTAATTAAACAAGGAGCAGTTACCTGTTGTTACTTAAAGCAGAGCGTTAGACAATAAATATTAAAACCAACAGACTACATTTAGAATACCGCTTAGATTTAAGATTTAGATTTACGGTCGAAACGTCGTACAAATGGCAACAAAGATGAAGACAATAGTCCGAATAATATAAATCCTGTAAATACTACCTTATCTCAGAAATTTAGACAATTAATTCAGTCGGGTATTCACATTGACGTGTACATATCAGAGAGCCTGTATATCGATATGAACAAAATTTTCTTTCAATATGACCAACCAAGTTATGTTTTTCAATTTTTTTTCGAAACAAAACATTCTATGAAAGTAAGCTGCTAAAATTGTGCTGTTTTTAGAGAAATAATTTTTTTTTCACTTTAATTTTCAAAATAACTAGCCAGTATCGTTAATAGATTTTCAATTTCAAACTATATTTTTTTTTAATCATATCACCCCAAGCAAGGCGATAACGCCACTGATGCGCAGGGGGCTACGTAAGAGTAAAAAGATTGGAAAAGAGAAAGCCGGAAACCACATCCTAAACAGGGAACAAGGAATGAGCCTCTTCACCAGTTCAATAGACGTGGGTGGAGTGTGAACCGGGTGATAGTTTAGTCTATCTACGCCAATTGCATTGATTGTTATCTTATGAAAATGTACTGTTGGATTTTTGTTAGAAGGTTCAATATTTGCCCATAGCTGGGACCCTAACAATTGCTACCATCCTGAGTGAGAGTGAACATGAGAACAACAGCAATTAAGAGGTGGTTCCAAACTTACAAAAAACCTCCAATCTCCTGATCAGAGCCCTTGCTTCCAGATGTAGTTTATCGTCATACCCAGGACACCTTAACTTAACAATTGTACAGGAACGGGTGTTTCAAGTTGATGTCGCCATAAACCTCAAAATGTAGAGATAACAAAAATGAAAACAATAGTCTGAATATAAAATAGTGTAAAAAAGTTTTTAAAATTATAATTTTTAAAATTATAACAATTCCTTGAAGAAATAAAAACTAAAACCCATTGTTTATTCCCGAATATAAAATTCAGTAATGGGGGTAACTAGGTATTGACTCACTCTCCCTCCACTATGGTCGTTAACTAAGCGTAGCTCAGATGTGGCACTAGGCCGAAAACATGGGGTACCTAGTGAGGATCAAACTTGCTATTCAGTCGTAATGGATCTATCGATATAAGTTTACTATCCGTTATACCAAATCGAGGTGTTCCTTCCTCAAACGATGTGGTACAAGGTCGGTATAAATAGGATGCTAAAGTAAAAAAAAAAAAAAAAAAACTTGGTTCGTTAAAATAATGGGGGTGCTTCTGTGGGGTTAGGGTCGCTGACAACAGATGTCTTCGATGATCTTTTTTGGGATCCGTCCGAAGACAGCAATTGAATTGAAATAGTTTAGCCAGTTATCAAGATGTCAAAGCTAATAAAATGGAAGAATCTATTAGAACTGTTTAGGGTTTCCCTATTGCAAGCATTTGTTACAAACCGGTTGAGGATCTTCCGTCCGATGAAGTTTAATCCACTGCATGTACTTGGATGGCATCACCGGGTAACTCTTCATATAACGAAGGTTTCACTTAGCGACAGCGAACATTGCAATATGACCGGCGCTACGACACTTTAAGTTTACCAATAACTTACTAAACATGTGGTACAGAACTGGAAGTATGGAGCAACCAATGAGGAATCTTCCAAATATTTAAGAAATTTTATTTGTAAAAAAAAAAAATAAATAAATGGTGAACGTAATTTTGGAGCCCATTAATCTGGAATTAATATAATTCATAAGCTAAATCAGTATTTAACATTTGAATTTTAGTCGCAGCTTTGAGTCCAGACTATTTGCAATTCACTCCCAAAAAGTTCGTAAGTCATCAAAATTAAGCAAAAAATTACTACGCTTAAAAATTCGTATCTTTTCTTTTAATTCACCATAAAATATAGAATTTATACTTCCTAAAATTCACACCAAATTCTTCAAAAACGATGCCCTTGCACTCCGGTTGGCTAATCTTAGCAATCGCCCAAAATGTGGGCGACTAAGTGCGCTTTTTTTAAAGTGTGGAGTCTACGTTTGCCTTTCACCCCGATTAACAGCCAGATTTTAATTTTTTATTTTTTTCAATTGTAAAAAAAAAAAAATCCTTCTATATCCCTCGAATATCCTTCGCACTTACGAAATAATGAATAACTCCCTGATATTTTGGTGATTTTTATTGAGGGTTGGGGTTGTCACGAGGTAGGCTAAACAAATTTTGATTTATAATTTCAAGAGTTCTAAAAATTTAATTAAAAACACGAGCAAATTTGACTTAAAATTTATGATTTCTTTGCGAATTGATATTCGCGATGAGTGAATTTACATTATTTGGGTGGAATTAACAAAAAAGATCCAGTTCTTGTTTTTTAACATCGGAATGTCTTTTCTATTTATTAAATATGAGCATAAGAATCCTCTTGATTGCTTATATGAAAAAAAGAAAAACGAAAGTTTCTTACCACTAAAAGTAGAAAAGTAGAAATTTTGAATGATGTCAAGCAAACCATCCTCCTTGCTTTCTTAGTTAGGCTAACGCATTTCTGACTTAATTTTCCTTCGACATCAAGTTTTCAGTTGTACCAAGTTGACGAAATCTCGACTATTGAAAACACGACCGAATTCTTAAAATGTAAATCTTTTACCCTTTTGATCGTATTATTTTAAAATAATTTATTCCCTAAAACGAACGGATGATTGGTAATTAGTCCTCCACATAAAACAATTCCATTGTGTAATATATTACCTTGAACGGTGGAGGTAATTGACAGATACTTCCAACCGTAGGTAAGGTCAACAGAGAACAAGGATGGTTGACAGATATATCCGGTCGTAGATGATATCAACAAAGTACAAGAATACAAAACACACACAAGCAATATATAGGGCCGCAGATAACGTCAATAAAGCGAAACCCGAAGAAGCAAAAATGCGTGGGAGTTTTAAGACTATATAATGTCTAACATTTTTGGCTGAAGGAACTGAAACCTTCCACTGACATCCGATTCCCGACGGCCTCTTCGTGTGCGCAACTTACTCCGACTGTTTTACTTATCCACATAACCGTCGCCATCGAAGAATAAAAATATAAGACTATATTTTTATATATATACGTGTTCCTCGTTGTTTCTCCAGATCCAACAGTGTAATATATAACAACTGTACTAATGTTGTTAAAGCTCGATTTTCTATTGTTACGAGTTTTAGCAATACTGAGTACTCCCATAAATTTCGTCTTTGTTTTCAGGCGGGGGGACAAATGGAGTTGTCCAGAGAGCTTGATACCAGAAACGATGAAAGGCTTTTTGTCGGGTTTATGTTTTTGATATGTGCGTGTGTGCAATCGAATAAATAGAGTGATTAAAATAAAGTTTCAAAAATCAATTTGTTTTTGTTGTTTTCTTTTTAGTAGGAATGTAATTCTTGCAAATTCTGTCACTTTTGTCTGCTATAAAAATTCGAATAAAACGGCCGAAAATAATGAAAAGGTGCCATGACTTGATGTCGATTCCAGGTGGGTAGGAGAATTAATAAGTAAAACAACCCCGACTCCCAACTATGTAAAATAAAGTTTCAAGGACGTGAGTATAGTAGAATGGTTATTAGCGCAAAAGTGAAATTTGAGGGCAGAGTTCAAATTTCTTGACCAAAGTGTCGCTGAGAGATGACCGCAGCCAGACACTTTTGGAATCATTGTGTGTTTAGGGAAATCATTTTTAAAATTCGTTTCTTAAATTCTTATGAATATCAACATACAAACCGTGAAAGAAAGTCGCAGTCTAGAACAAAAGAATAAATAAAAAAAGGTAACCAAGACATTCGCTGGAATGTAAATATCTTGAAGGCACACGGAGTCCTGAAGGCGGCCATTGAAGAGGACAGTAGTCTAACGCGTGATGAAACAGTTGGACTTCACCTGCTCCGCCTAGGTAAGACGTTCAAACTGAGCAAGTGGGTTTCCCAAACGCTGTTGGAGGTCCACAAGGGACAACGAGTGGCAGCCTGCGTATCGCTGCTTTCTCACCACCGCACCGCATCCTTAATCAATCGAGTGCTTACCAGTGATGAAAAGTGGGTTCTGTACGAAACTCCCAAGCGTTCCAGACATTGGTTGTCTCCTCAGGATGCTGTCCCTCACACCGCAAGACCCCATATGCACCCACGCAAGATTATGCTTTGTGTCTGGTAGACAGGTCGTCAAGTGGTTCATTATGAACTGCTTCCAACGGGCCAAACGGTCATTGGAGACCTATACTCGCAGCAATTGAAACGTGTGCTACAGGCATTGCGCCAGAATGAGCCAGCACTGGTGAATCGCAAAGGTGTGCCTTACGTCCATGACAACGCCAGGCCGCATGTCGCGCGAGTGGTCAGGGATACCATACAGTAACTTAGTAACTTACAGTGAGAGACTTTGTGCCATTTACCTTCTTCGCCTGACCATGCGCCATCTGATTACCAGCTCTTCCACTCCATGTATAATTATCTTCGTGGGAAATCCTTCACCAATGAAGCAGACTTGCGCAAATCCCTCACGGACTTCTTTGCGTCAAAAACCCCTGAGTTCTACCGCAAGGGCATTGAACAGCTGGAGACAGGTTGGCAGAAGGCGCTGGATGCCAATGGCGATTATTTTGAAGACTAAATATAAGTTACATATACTGTGAAGCGTTTTCTTTTTTTCCTTTAAAAACGGACAGAACTTTTTTGGTTACCTTGTATATCTGGCTAAAAGTCCGTACGCGTCTTCTATCTATCAAGTGAATTTCACGTAGCATTTAAGATATTGTTTATAGATTTATTCAAACGTGTATATGCCAATATGTTCCATTACTTTTCATTATCTTTGAGGTAACTTCTTGATTCTATCTTTATAGAACTTGCTAACTTTCAGGGCGATAAATTGGTCTACGTGGCTTTCCGAGGATTGATGATCTTCCTAAGAGAACTTTTGATCAACATAAGATGCAAGATCAAGTGAGTACTGCGGATATCATAAAACATCTAACCAAAACGTAACAACTTCGCCCGGATCCTTATAGTTGTCACCATCCTCCCGACTGGTGTATTCCGGACATTTTCTACTTTAATTGTGGTACAGTATCTGTCTGAATTCAATGCCTATTTTTTTGCGCGAAGATTTCCTAATACACAATGCCCATCCAATCTCACCAGATTCACAGTATCATCCTCTAACAAATGCAGATCAACTCTTCAAGTAGTTTTGCCCACAAAGTTGTTCGCTCCACATTAATGTAAACAATCCACTTTTCAATTCTGTGCCGCTTTTGTTACATTTGAACAGACAATTGTAGATATAAATGCCGCGCCTGAATTATTTTCGTTAAATTGTGAGGAACCTAAACATTGTAGCAATTTACATAGTGTTTTAAAATGTCTAAGGTATGTGAAATATTTTTGCGATGACTTGGATCATTTTAATCAGGATTTCAATTTTGGCATCGTCAACGATTTCAGGCCTGTCGGGACGTTCTCAGCCATCCTGATTAATATTTCTGCTTCTGCTTTTGATCCTAGCGGACAACTAACTAATAAACAATTTTCTTGGTTATGGCACGTATCTTCTCACTTTCTTATTTCCGGAAATAAATAATCCCCTTTGGATTTTTAACATCAACATTGAAGTGTCACCTTTCATAATGTCATGAATTTCTATTGTGTGTTCAAATGCTATCTACTGAAAAACGCCGCTTAAAATTTTTGTTTCAAATCTCTCTCTCTCTCTCTTTCTCTCCCTCTCACACACACACACACACACGGAGTGGAACCTGCCGTATGCGACCACCCTGAAACTGGTCGCATTCGGTAGGTGGTCGCTCACAAAAGGCTCATAGTTATGACCTATTTACGCCAGGAACGTATATTTTACTCATCAGAATGTACATATTAGAATTTTGCTATGTAATCTGGTAATAAATAAATGAGAACATAAGAAAATGTCCTAACTTTAAAGAAATTTATTCAGCATAATTCATTTAAAAAAATTTTAAAAACTTATTTACAACGGTCAACATGAAACCAAACATTTATTCACAAGAAATATTTATGAAGTGGACTTTTAAAAAAAGTCAGTTATTGCTTTCCTTTGTGTGCCTGTACTAAAATATGTAGCTTGGAAAAATTCGCGACGTATACAGTTTCAGTTTTTTTCTTAGAAATGAGTGATAGCAAAAGAGAATCTGCGATAATACATGAAAAAAAAAAAACATACAAAAAACTGACTGCGATCGTGGGTGAGGGGAAGAGAAACAGAGAGATAGATATACCCATATATACCCAGATAGAAATAGAGTAGATAGATACACAAAAAATAAAGGAACGAAAGAGTTAAAAAATGAGAAAAGGACATAATTGTGATTTTCTCAATCCCTGAATTTATCCAAGTCAGTACAGAGACTGCGATAAATCCCTTGAACATTTCAAATGCAATACATGTTGTACAAAACAGCCGATGTTTGACCGTGAGGTGAACTCAGGAAATGTACATTTCAACAAGAAATAACAGTTTCATACAACACTACAATAACAAAACAATGAGGAAGTGTTCTTGGCTTAGATCAAATCAAAATGAAATAGATTACTCATTTAGTTTCTCCTGATATAGAAGTTCGCAGTATACGACCAAAATGAATTTTTTTTAAAGCGGTCGCTTGATCAGTGATTTTCACTCGTTGATGTTAGTAGCTGGTTGCGTTCTGGAGGTGGTCGTTCAGTACGGGCCAATTAACATTAGTAAATAGTCTGCGCATAGAGAAACGGTCGTTAACAACAGGTGGTCGCTGACGAAGGTGGTCACATACGGCAGGTTCCACTGTATATATATATAGGTACTAAGAGAACATCATAACGGTGTCCTCACGAAACTTCGAAATCGACATGAATCTGCTCTATTAAACAGGCCTATCTTTGCACCTATCAAGGCTCTATCTACACCTCGATATCGAGCATTTTACGATAAAATACCTGCTTGCCAGAATACATTTTATCAGTAAAACCACTGATAAGCAGCAACCTCGGCGATAAACATTATCACAATTAAACAGTAGAGAAATAAAAGCCTCGCCGGTACTCGTGATTGGCGGCCACAGTATCAACAGTATAAGATACGCGGATGACACGTAGCAGACACGGAAAGGAAGATGCAGGACCTTCTATAGAAGATAAGAAAAAGTAAGGGAAAAGAAAAGACTGGGCATAAACTTCAAGAAAACTGAATCTGTCGTCATCAGCAAAAAAGAAGAGCCCAATATACAAACTACAAGTCGAAGAAACTAAAATAAAACGGGTAAAGAAATTTAAATACCTGGGAGGTGTTCTGACATAGGATGGAAAGTGTGACACTGAGATCCGAAGCACGCATTGGCATGGCGAAGGACACATTTCAAAAGCTAACCAGAAGGAAAATCTCATTGGAAACAAAGAAAAGTGTGCTGGACTGCTATTTGATATCTGTCCTTCTGTATGGCAGCAAATGTTGGACAATCTCTTCAAGGATGAGGCAGAGGCTCGAGGTAGCAGAAATGTGGTTCTACTGAAAGATGTTAAGGATACTATGCACCAAGCACGTGAGCAACGACAAGGTATTGGAGAGAATGCAAACCAGAAGAAAACTTATACTTAACATCAGGAAGAGAAATATGAGATTCCTGGGACATACAATGAGGAATGAGGACTTGGAGAATCTGATACTCACAGGACGGATAGAGATAAAGAGAGAGACACAGGAAATCAACGTGACATACTTGATGGGCTTGAGAAAATGTATAGCGAAGCTGGGTTTAGGAGAGATACCAAAAGGATAAATATTAGGTGTGGCAAGGGGCAGGGGCAAAATTAAGAGACACGATACACGAAGAAGAAGGAAAGGTTTTCAAGGATTTGCTGCGGAAAGTAACTGAAGTGTTAATGTAAATTGGTTACCGGTCCTTAGTCTGGTTATTTCCGTTAGCGTGTGATCTGTGATGATGAGCCTTACACAGTTACTGAGTCTTGATGGGCTTGAGAAAATGTATAGCGAAGCTGGGTTTGGGAGAGATACCAAAAGGATAAATATTAGGTGTGTCATGAGGCAGGGGCAAAATTAAGTCCATGATCGCCTACGTATTGAAGACACACACACACACACACACACACAGTTCCATTATAAATAAGTTTAGATTTACTCGAAAACTTGTTTTATATATCGTCTAAAAACTATGTACAACTCCACTATATTATTATTATAGAGGGATGAACTAAAAAGTTTTCTGTTTTTATAAATCTTTACTTCAAATCTTGTTTAGTGTACCATGTGAACACTATCTACAGATAGCCAATTACATTTTGGGGAAACTAAAATAAAATAAGTAAAGAAATCTAAATACCTAGAAAGCATTCTGTCAAAGCATGGAAAGTGTGACACTGAGATCCGAAGCACGCATTGGCATGGCTAAGGACACATTTCAAAAGCTAACCGGAGTACTGAGAGACAGAAAAATCTCATTGGGAACGAAGTAAAGAGTGCTGGATTGTTATGTGATATCTTTTTTTTTATAATCATATCGCCTCAAACAAGGCATTTTACTGCTACTGTTTTACATAGGAGAAAAGTTGTGAGAAAGAGTGACAGGTTATAGGGGGGTGTCAGGAAGTGTGTAAGAGGAGGGATGAGAATAATGATGAAAGTGGAGTGGACGGAGAAAGAGGATTGCAGGTTAGTGAGATAGGAGATGACTATTGACGTCTGCAATAGGAATGAGCTAAAGGGGCGTCATCGATACGAGTTTCCAGCCACTTTGTGTGTGCGTGTGTGTATGCGTGTATGCGTGTGTGTGTATGCGTGTATGCGTGTGTGTGCGTGTGTGTGTGTGCGTGTATGCGTGTGTGTATGCGTGTATGCGTGTATGTGTGTGTGTGTATGCGTGTATGCGTGTGTGTGTGTATGCGTGTGTGTGTGTGCGTGTGCGTGTATGCGTGTGTGTGTGTGTGCGTGTATGTGTGTGTGTGTGTATGCGCGTGTGTGTGTATGCGTGTATGCGTGTGTGTGTATGCGTGTATGCGCGCGTGTGTGTGTGTGTATGCGTGTATGCGTGTGTGTGTGTGTGTGCGCGTGTGCGTCAGATGCGATGGATAAATTGCCGCTCTTCTGAGCTTTTAATTCAGTGCATGCGGGTTTGAATTTTGTCGACTGGACAGTATTATAGGGATTGTTGGTCAACGTCTGTAAGTAAAAGTCCACCATGACGAAATTCACTTCGCCAGAAATTTATAAATAGAATAGTGCACTACTTAGTATTCAGCCTGGTAGCTCCAATACGAACATTTCAGAGTATTTGGTTGTCAATCTGAGGATAGTGCAGGCGATTCGGAAGGGGTTGAATGATATATCCAGTCAACATCATGGGGCTTGGAGTGAACACTAGTGATGGCGACATTATACCTCGATTCAGCCTCAACACGGAAACCATGAGTAGGTGGTGCTGCCCAGGGTCAAATTAATTTTCACTAAAAATGAGTTTCCTCGTTATTGAAAAATTTAACGACCATTGAGAGAAGCGACAACCGCCTTCGGGCAGGCTTGTCTGGTGGCATGATGGATTTTGTGATCCTGGTGGCAGTCGTCTTTCACTGAGAAGGAGACAAAATTCCCGGAAACAAAATCTCCTGGTCCTTTTGTGGAATTTTGTGACGTTCAGAATTAAAGGATTTTCTTTTCGACCAAAGCGAGGTAATTTCTTACAGTGATTGAAATGATGAAAACACAAATGCAAAACGACAACACACAACCGAAAGCGGTAAAGCGAAAAGAACGATGCTTAAAATTTGACCGTTGGGCCCCTCGGGCGGTGGAGAGAGACAATTACTCAGAAGAGAAAGAAACGGGGTTGATCAGATCGCCAATGAAAAAGCGTCCCGGTGGATTTTGGGGAAAGTCGAAGGAACGTTCCACGCCCCTCGAAGCATAGTGAGAAGCACTCACACAGGAAAGAAAGAGACGAGATTGATCAAGTGACCAAAAGGATGATTTCTTATTGGTCATTTGAAAATGTATCCAAAAGTGCGTCACAATCACCCCGAGGATCAAAATAAACGGATGAGTTAGTTGAGAGAAGACAGTAGAGTTGAGTACCGTCGAGTTGGACCGGTACATAGCGAGTTAACACGAGAGATGTGTTGCGACGTGACTGCCTGCCTTAGAAGAAACTCCGATTTCAGCCTAGTCAGGATGCTGCGGATATCATGGATCGAGCATCTGAACAACGATGAGGTGTTGGAAAGAATGGAAACGAAAAGAAAATTAATAGTGAGCACCAGGAAGAGACAACTAAAGTTCCTGGGACATGCAATGAAGAAGGAGGGCTTGGAGACCCTGATACTGACAGGTCAGATAGAAGGAAAAAGAGACAGAGGAAGGCACCGGGTAACATATTTGAAGGGCTTGATCAGGTGGATGACGGAACGAGGGTTACATGGTGTAACAGGAGAAAACGTACTAAGAGCCACCAGGGATAGGGAGGAGTAGAAAGCCATGAGAGCCTATTTCCTGAAGGGACAGGGCACATAGAAGAGACGATATATGCCAACTGTTTATAAGAAATTATAATGTGGATAAAAAAGGGGGATCAATTCTTTATAATAATCAATATATAAACAGAACCCTCATTTTATGGCCATGCTAGTTTCTATACATTTATATTCTAGATTTATGGGCTTGAGCTAGTGGATGGTAGAGCGGGGTTTGGGTGGTGTAACAGGAGAAGTCGTGCTAAGAGCCACTAGGGATAAGGAGGCGTGGAAAGCTATGATCGCCTACGTCCTGAAAGGACATGGCACATAAAAGAAGAAGAAGAAAAAGAAGCGGTACCAACCAACAGTGTTTCGTCTACTAAAAGACATAGGTTTGAATTTTAGTTGTCTGCATGCAAGAGTGATAAACTAACCAAATACTGTACTGAACATAATGTATGTATATAAACTCCTTGTTAATTTTACAAAGGTTTCATTTTCTGGATCATTGATGCAGTGAATATTTGGCAACTTTCGACCCAGACCGGCTTTGTGATCAATCAAGAACAATGTGGGCAGAACCCAGTTTGGAACGAAGTGATTGACTATCGATTGATTGCGAGATTTTGGGCCGCGATGCAAAGGACAGGTGGCGCGCGGGTTCACAATAGTACTGACTATTTAAGTGTAGAATTATTTCAGTTAGAAATTAGTTGAAATTATTCTAGTTAGAAATGAGTCAGTTGGTAGAATGAGTCAGTTGGTAGTACTATAGTGTTGGACCAGTACAGAGCTAGTTAACATGAGAGATGTGTTGTCACATGACTGCCTGCTTTAGAAAAAACTCCAATTTTAGCCAGGGGCCAGACCAACCAACTTAGTGTTATATCCTGCAGAAGACGAAGGTTGGAATTATAGGTTTTCTGCATGCAAGAGTGATAAACTAACCCAGTGCTACTCAAAATGGGGTACGCGTACCGTCGCCGGTACGTGAGCCATCATCTGCCGGTACGCGGAGATTTTCCAGAAAAGAAAGAAACAATAGTAAAGCTCTATGGCCTTATTAACTTCAAATTGCTTACGAAGTATTAATATTAACTTTAAATATTTTTTCTGGGTTTTTAAAAATACATACCCTCGAAACCAGTGGCCATAATTAATATAGCACAAATATGGTACCGGTCAATGGCACACTGGGAAGACTTGTTACGTCAATGATGACTGCACTTAGAATGAACAAGATATCATGTCTTCATGTTTATTACAGATAGTCTCAAAACGTTCCTGAAATAGTCAGTCAGTCAGTTAAGTGCCATACGTGATACACGCTTGGGCGATCATGTCTCGAAAGAGACATGACTGACCGGGCAGAAGATTATCCTGCAGTAGGTTGCCATTGCTTTCTGTGGTAGACTGGTTGCCGACCAAGGCTATAGAACCCAATCTGTCCTGTTATTTAACCCATAACTAGAAGGAATGGACGGATTAATACCGTTCCCAAGGGTATTTGCGCGTAAGTGAATGCAATGAATTCGGCTGGAATTCGAACTCGGCTCCCCGATTTCTCGCTCCGAGCCGATATCCAATGAACAGTACATATCACAAAAAACAAAAAAAACAAAAACAAAAAAAATTCCGGGGTTCACAGTGCCCACCTCTTACTCAGCTGGATTGGCGTGCTCTGCTTACCGGTCCAGCCACATCAGATAGTTTGAGAAGCACTGAACTAACCAAATACTGTATTGAACAGAACGTATATATATAAAGTCCTTGTTGTTAATTTTACAAAGATTTCCTTTTTTTTTATTGTGGCTCTCAGCTCTGTCTGGATCATTGATTCAGCGACCTTGAACTCAGGCTAGCTTTATGATCAATCAAGCACAACGTGGGCAGAGCCCGGTTTAGAACGAAGTGATCGACTATCGATCGGCCGCGAGATTTTGGGCATCGACGCCAAAAAGTCTAACAGACTAAACGTTGCTTGCCTCTCGCTATTCTATCGCTATTTTCATGGGAATTTCGGCGTGGTGTAATGATTAACAAGCTTGTCTTGCTAGAACCTATTACAACTGAGTAGTGAGTTCGATCCTCACTAGGTGCCCCATACTTTCGGCCTTGTGCCACATCTAAGCGGCGCTTAGAAAATCAACTATCACTATTTTTATGGCAGATGTTCATTCTTTATTTTCACCTGTTCCTTACGGCTAGGATCCGCCATACTACATCCACAGACTTGCCTAATCCTCATTTTTTTCATATTCCATTGGTAATGAAGAAGTTCTATTCAGAACTGTTACATTGTGGAACAGACTCATGAAGGATTTTACTATCTTAATCTTTTTAACAATCTCATTCAGATTTTTACGGCTAGGACCCGCCATACCTCGTACACAAACATGCCTCATCCTCCTTTTTTCGTATTCCATTGGTAATGAAGAAGATTGGGCCGCCTTGAATAAAATGGATGTAATGTGGAAATCTGATCTATCAAACAACCTCAAACGGAGATCCTTTCGCTCCACTGTAGAGGCGGTTTGAATGTGACACTGCTTGGCTATTAATTAAAACCCCAGAGTCTAAACTTGATGAAACCTACACAGGATGATGTGGGTTATATTTAACATCTCTTGAAGATAACATCCAACTAAATCACAACTCTATCGACCCATCGCTGATATTTGTACAATATTTTGCGAACACAGGCGGTGATGGTGAGAGGTGTTCACACAAACCAAGCAGGAGATGAGTTTGATCATGTGACAAAAAGAAGAAGAGGGCTCAGGTAAGATTCCAAGGAGGGAAAAGATTTCGGTTTTCGGGAAAGACACACAGACTGCAAAAAGTTTAAATGAAGGAACACAAAGACAAAAAGACTGATAAAGGGATGAAAGCGACTTAGAAAAATAAAAGAGAGGAAGTTGCGGAGAGTTATGACCTTCCACTTGCTGAGCGAACATGACATCTGAAAGAATAAGCATGTCTTGCGAAAATGACCTGATTATATATTTAGTTTGTCATCACAATCTGCGTTTTATTTTATCACCAAGGAAGTTGACTACTGTTGATTAGGCAGATGACTTAGCTATCACTACAGACACGACTACCAATGTCACGATTCGTTTAGATTATCTAGAAAATGCTTCTAACGAGGTTCGTTTCATGTATCAATGCTTCTAAACTGAATTCATAGGCTTCAACCAGCAAGGATTTATAAAAACTGTCCCAGGAGAATCAATAAAAGCTGCTGACGCAGTTTTAATGTATAGTGATACTGCTTGGACATTTACTAAAACCCTGGAGTCTGAGCTTGATGGCACCTACACTCGGATGTTGAACGCTATACTTAACATCTGTTGGAGACAAAACCAAATAAACCACAGCTCTATGGACCAATCTCTGATATTTCTTCAGTCTTAAACCCTAGAATCTAAGCTTGATGGAACCTACACTCGGATGCTGAGAGCTATACTTAGCATCTGTTGGTGACACCATCCAACTAAATCACAGCTCTAAGGACCCATCTCTGATATTTCTTCAGTCTTAAACCCTAGAATCTAAGCTTGATGGAACCTACACTCGGATGCTGAGAGCTATACTTAGCATCTGTTGGTGACACCATCCAACTGAATCACAGCTTTATGCACCCATCTCTGATATTTCTTCAGTCTTAAACCCTAGAATCTAAGCTTGATGGAACCCACACTCGGATGCTGAGAGCTATACTTAGCATCTGTTGGAGACACAAACCAAATAAATCACAGCTCCATGGACCAATCTCTGATATTTCTTCAGTCATAAACCCTAGAATCTAAGCTTGATGGAACCTACACTGGATGCTGAGAGCTATACTTAGCATCTGTTGGTGACACCATCCAACTAAATCACAGCTTAATGGACCAATCTCTGATATTTCTTCAGTCTTAAACCCTAGAATCTAAGCTTGATGGAACCTACACCCGGATGCTGAGAGCTATACTTAGCATCTGTTGGTGACACCATCCAACTAAATCACAGCTTAATGGACCCATCTCTGATATTTCTTCAGTCTTAAACCCTAGAATCTAAGCTTGATGGAACCTACACTCGGATGCTGAGAGCTATACTTAGCATCTGTTGGTGACACCATCCAACTGACTCACAGCTTTATGGACCAATCTCTGATATTTCTTCAGTCTTAAACCCTAGAATCTAAGCTTGATGGAACCTACACTCGGATGCTGAGAGCTATACTTAGCATCTGTTGGTGACACCATCCAACTAAATCACAGCTCTAAGGACCCATTTCTGATATTTCTTCAGTCTTAAACCCTAGAATCTAAGCTTGATGGAACCTACACCTGGATGCTGTTAGCTATACTTAGCATCTGTTGGTGACACCATCCAACTAAATCACAGCTCTAAGGACCCATCTCTGATATTTCTTCAGTCTTAAACCCTAGAATCTAAGCTTGATGGAACCTACACTCGGATGCTGAGAGCTATACTTAGCATCTGTTGGTGACACCATCCAACTAAATCACAGCTTAATGGACCCATCTCTGATATTTCTTCAGTCTTAAACCCTAGAATCTAAGCTTGATGGAACCTACACTCGGATGCTGAGAGCTATACTTAGCATCTGTTGGTGACACCATCCAACTAAATCACAGCTTTATGGACTCATCCCTGATTATTTTGCAAGCTTATGCGAGTAATGAACTTGCGAGTGATTTACTGTTCTGGACACTTAGCCGTGGCGCAAGACGGGCTGGTCGCCCGGCAACCACCTACATTAGCCAGCTATATGAAGACGTCCTAATGATCATCCGACCTGAATGACAGGGCTGTGGTGGTTGGCGTGATGGACTCTTGAATGAACAAGAGAGCTCGTCCGAATAAAAAGAATCGTAAATGGATATTTAGATATTTGTCTATTCATCTGAGATAAGGCAGTATTTACATTATTTAAACTGTTTGGGTTGTTGTCCTCATCTATATTGCCATTTTTATGACGTTTCGGCTTCAAGGACACATGACCCAGGATGTAGGCATTGGTTTGTACCAGTGATTTGACCCGAAGAGTTGTGAGTTCAGTATCTGGCCACAGGAGTTTGGTGAACAAATAACTTAGAGAGCTGAGTAACTACATGGTATCTGGAAGTAGCATCGCACATGGAATAAGAACAATATACCTTAGTGATAGAAATAAAGGGTTTGGTTCAAAATACCTAGCATCTGAAGAAGGCCGGAGCGAACAACGGCGGAAACGTCGTAAGTCAGTTAGTCGCTTGAGTGATCATGTCTCGAAAGAGACATGACTGTCTGGACAAAAGATTTTCCCACAGTAGGTTGCCATTATTGTCTGCGGTAGACTGATTTCCAAGGCTATAGAACCCAGTCTGTTCAGTAACTTGACCCATAGCTGGAGGGATAAGGCGGATTCAGACATTTCGCAAAGGGTATTTGTGCAAAAGTGAAAGCAACGAATTCAACTGGATTTTGAACTCGGCTCTTCAATTTCACGTTCCACTGCACCACACGCACAAACGTCGTAAACATGGCAATAAAGATAAAGACAACAGTCCGAACAGTGTCAATAATGGATATTTAGATGTGTAATATGCCATTCTAAATATTTTTGGATAAATATTTTTGGATCATACTTTCATGGCTTCTGTTCCGATGAACTTAGCTCACTCGTGCCCCCTATATATATAAATTTACTCGAGCCACAAGATTAGCAACTAGGTCCCACCTTTTTACTGTGAAACCAATAAATTGTAAACGCAAGTTCTTCTCCAGCAGCTTCTTTTCTCGCATTTTCCGCCTGTGGAATTCCCTTCCATTTACTTGCTTTCCCAACAGCTATAATCTCCAAGAATTTAAATGTAAAGTCAATAGTCATCTCCTATCTTACTAACCTGCATCCTCTCTCTCGTGCATCTTTCTCCGCCCACTCCACTCTCATCAGTATTCTCATCCTTCTCTTCCTACCCACTTCCTGACACCCCCCTATAACCTGTCACGCTTTCTCGTAAAATTACTCCTATGTAACCCCCTGCAAAACAGTGGCAGGAAAAATGCCTTGCTTGGAGCGATATGATTATATATATATAAAATAATAATAAGTATATCTCTTTCAAACTTCTCCTCTCCTCCGCCTGGTGTTTAAGAACTCTGTCAAAAGTATTTTCAAACTATATAGCAAATAATCGTGCATATATAATTTATTTCTGACGTCAGGTGAATAAACTGTTCATAAATTAATCTAAATATTAATATTATAAAAACCCCGTGGAATTTCCACGAGTACAGATAGTATTTTTTTTAAATGTGACAAATTATCTTTCAAAGAACTGTGTGGGTGGGTGTTCTGCATATTCTTGGAAGGACTGGTGCTATGCACATAACGATATTGCAGTGACTTGCTGCCACCCAGTCTCCAGCCAGTGGGAAGATTGATATGGCGATCGGGTGTGACTTATGACGTGTTGTTACGTTCGTTAACTTTGGTAGTTTTTCTACCTTCTACCCACTTCCAGTCGACCGCCCTCCCCAACCTCTAGCTATTTTCAAAAGATAAGAAAAAGGTGACAGTGCGAACAATCTTGGCCTACAAAAAGTGGGTCTCATTCTTTCGTAAATATTGGGCGTTGTCATGGCGACACAGCAATTCTCGTGGTGACAAACGAAATCTCTCTCTCTCTCTCTCTCTCTCTCTTTCTCTCTCTTTTTCTTTTTTCCTTTCGTTTTCGTTCTTTCTCTTTGTCTCGGTTTCGTTCTCTTTATCTCGCTTTTGTTTTATCTCTCTCTCTGCCTCTCGTTCTCGTCCGTTTTCGTTCTCTCTCGCTTTCGTTCTCTTTCTCTCTCTCTCTCTCTTGCTTTCGTTCTCTTTCTGTCTCTCACTTTCGTTCTCTCGCTTTCGTTCTCTGTCTTTCCTTCTCTCTCTCTTTCGCTTTCGTTCTTTATCTCTCTCTCTCTCTTTCGCTTTCGTTCTCTCGCTTACGTTCACTCTCCATCTCTTTCGCTTTCTTTCTCTCTCTCCCTGTGTCTATCTTGTTTTCGTTCTCTCTCTCTCTCTCTCTCACACACACACAAACAGCCGAAGCGTTCACACGGAAATGCCCTCTCCAGTTCCTTTGCTTGAACCTGACTGACGAGTATTTCTATCAGGAATTTGATTAAAACACACACACGCACACACACGCACACACACACACACACACACACACGCTCGCGCCCCCCCCCCCCCCACATACACACAAAACAAAAAAACAAAAACAAAAAAAACAACCAAACCTGAAGATAACAATACAGGTGCGTCTACAAATTACACACTCAGTTGTGGAGGTAGTCAATGATTTTCACTAGCCGTTGGTGTTCGAGTTCAAGTAAAGGGTCGATTGTCCACTCAATAGATATAGAATTCAGCCAGATTCTATATATTCGGAAGACTGTAGCACTAAAATTATCTTATCACCATATTTTGCGCAACATTAATTTAAGCTCAATGAACACTGATGCATATTTTTAAATAGGACATCAACTGGTTAAAAAGCTAATTTTTTTTTAACCCAAAAAGCTTCTCTTGCGTAATCGAGCCTCGTTGTTTTATTGAAATCTATTTTTATATTTCTATTTGTATAAAATTTAACTGGCACATGGCTGAGAGGTTAGGATGTTAGCTTTACGACCGTTAAATTTGGGTTCGAATCTTACCAGGCTCGATTTGACAAGGAGGCGACTACTTGATGATATCAGCCTGCCGAGGTGATCACAGCCTGCAGCTTTATGCCAAGTGTTCAGTGTAACTGGGTAGATGAAATTTTTTGTCTATGGTACTGTAAGTTCGATTTCATAAGTCATCGTGACCGAGGGTCCGAGCGGACTGGATTTATTCAAAATGGTGATCAAACCAGATTAAGCGGCCTATCCTCAGGATCGCTCAGCATAATACCTTGGGAAAGGTATTAATCCGTCTCTTCCTTCCAGTTATGGGTTAAATAATAGGACAGATTGGGTTCTATCCTTGGTCGGCAACCAGTCTACCGCAGAAAGCAATGGCAACCTACTGCGAGATAATCTTCTGCCCTGTCAGTCACTCATGTCTATTTCAAGACATGATCGCTCAAGCGTGTTACACGTATGGCACTTAACTGATTGATTGTCCACTTAGTAGGTATACAAGTCAGTCATATTCGGAAGATTGTTGCACTAAAATTATCTTATCACCATATTTTGCGCTACATTAATTTAAACACAATGAATACTGATGCATATTTTTTTTTAAATAGGACACCAACTGTAGTGTTCTGGTTAAAAAGCTACTTTTTTAAACCAAAAAAGCTGCACTTGTGTAATCGAGTCTCGTTGTTTTATTTATATCTATATTTCTATTGTGTAAAATTTAACTGGCACATGGCCGAGAGGTTAGGACGTTAGCTTTACGACCGTAATGCCTGGGTTCGAATCTTACCATGCTCGATTGGACAAGGAGGCGACTACTTGATGATATCAGCCTGCCGAGGTGATCACAGCCTGCAGCTTCATACCAGGTGTTCTGTGTAATTGGGTAGACGGAATTATTCGTCGATGGTACTGTTAGTTCGATTTCAAAGTCATCGTGACCGAGGGTTCGAGCGGATTGGGTTTCGGTGGTGCAGTGGATATTGACTCAGAACGAGAAATCGGTGAGCCGAGTTCGAATTCCAGTCAAATTCGTTGCATTCACTTATGCGCAAATACCCTTGAGAAATGTATTAATCCGTCTCTTCTCTCCAGCTATGGGTCAAATAACAGGACAGATTGGGTTCTATGGCCTTGGTTGGCAACCAGTCTATTGCAGAAAATAATGGCAACCTACTGTGGGAAAAACTTCTGCCCAGTCAGTCATGTTTCTTTCAAGACATGATTGCCTAAGCGTGTATCACGTATGGCACCAAATTAAGCAGTTTATCTCCAGGGTTGCTCAGCATAATTGCAAGCTAAACCCGTGGGTGATTTTGCTATAGAGTAGAGTAGACTCAGCTTTCTAACCTTAGGTGGTAACCATTAAAGGATATAAGCACGACGCTGAATTAAAAAAAAAATTAAAAGACTGTGGAGAAAGCAATGAGAAACCGCTATCTTTTTAAATAAGTTATGACAATTCAGATTTTCTGAAATCATTTCATCCTAAACAAGGCAATAAAGCCACTAATACGCAGGATTTTTAGCAAGATATTTAAAAAGTAGTTATTTCAAAAATAATTTCATTCAGTTGTACTGACAGTTTCATTAAAATCCGACAACTATTTGATTTTTGCGAGGATTTCTAAATTAATGTGTTTGTCACTGGACAAAAAGTGGATGATATTACATTTTCCATTGTAAACAGTCGTAACGTTTTAGGCTTAGGTTACCCGCTAACTCAAATCAAAACAAGATTTTCTGCCCAAATTTCGAACATGTTAGAAGAAATTCAAAATTTTAAAAAAATAATTAAAAATTACTTTGATCTTTCTTCTTAATAATCATATAAACATTTTGATGGAAAAATTCGTTTTTATTAGGTTTGGGGCCTTTTTTTTAATTCATACTATGCTGGTTTTTTAGCGATTTAGTGGAAGATATCTGAGCTTCAGATATATATATAAAATCTCACTAGCAGATTAGAAAGTGATGATCAATCTTTTCAATAGAAGATGGCTGACAATATTATTTTCAAAATTAGTGAGAATTGGGTAATTTTTAGTTTTTGCATCTTATAAAACGTTATAATATTAGTGTTTAGGTAGAAGAGAAAAGATTTTACGAGCGAAGGAGAAGTTACAAATTAAAAATATATCTTTCCAAAAACTGCGTTATGAATTAGATTATCAGTTTCATTTTGCGGATTTTTATGACTGTAGTGAATTAAAATTTCACTGGTGGCTACATTAATGTGGCTTTGTGTCAGACTAAAATATATGTTTATAAATTAATGTGTTTGTCACTGGACAAAAAGTGGGTGATGTCATTACATTTTCCATTGTAAACAGTCGTAACGTTTTAGGCTTAGGTTACCCGCTAACTCAAATCAAAAGAAGAATCTCTGCAAAAATTTCGAAAATGTTAGAAGAAATTAAAAAACTTGAAAAAATAATTAAAAATTACTTTGATTTTTCCTCTTAATAATAAATATAAACTTTTTGATGGAAAAGTTCGTTTTTATTAGGTTTGGGGCCTTTTTTTTTATTCATACTCTGCTGGTTTTTCTTTAGGGATTAAGTCGAGGATATTTGAGCTTCATGTAAAATCTCACTAGAAGATTAGAAAGTCAGAACGAGAAATCATGGAGCCGAGTTCGAATTCCAGTTGAATTCATTGTATTCATTTACGCTCAAATACCTTTGGGAAAGGTATTAATCCGCCTCTTCCCTCCAGCTATGGGTAAAAAAACCCCAAAAAGACAGGACTGATTGGGTTCTATAGACTTAGTCGGCAACCGGTTTACCGCAGAAAGTAATGGCAATGCTATACCCCAGTGATCGTAATAAAGGGTTCGGTTCGAAATTCCTGGCACCTGAAGAAGGCTGGAGTGTATAACAGCCGAAACGTCGTACTAATTGCAATAAAGATGAGGACAATAGTTCGAATAATGTAAATAGTGCAAATTTAAATATGAAGATGAAAATTAAGGTTTAAAAATAAAATTTTAAATCTGTATTTTAGACACGAGCTTAGTATGCATTAATTTTTTGAACAGCCGAAACGTCGTACTAATCGCAATAAAGATGAGGACAATAGTTCGAATAATGTAAATAGTGCAAATTTAAATATGAAGATGAAAATTAAGGTTGAAAAACAAAATTTTAAATCTGTATTTTAGACACGGGCCTAGTATGCATTAATTTTTTGAACAGCCGAAACGTCGTACTAATTGCAATAAAGATGAGGACAATAGTTCGAATAATGTAAATAGTGCATTATATGAAGATGAGAATTAAGTTGACATTTACAAGTTTGAAAAACAAAATTTTAAATCTGTATTTTAGACACGGGCTTAGTATTCTTTGAACAAAAACTTGGAATTGGGCAAAATGTTTAAACGAATAAAAAATGTAAAAGATCCCGGAAGTAAAAAAAAAATGAAAGTTCTGACAGAAACAATAATTTGTCTACTTTTAATTATGCCTCTAACTTATTAAATGTATTTCCGAATGTGGTAAAATTCCTGACAAATATTGGCTCAGATAAGGTACTGCCAGTCATTTTCAAGAAAACTTTTTCATTTTAAAAATTCAGTTTTAAAGTTATTAAACTGAATTTTTGAAATGAAAAAATTTCTTGAAACTTTTTTTTTAGTGTTAATTGAAAGTTAAATGATTAAATTTACTATTTCCAGTAAGCAAAATACTCTGGTTTATTTCAAACAGAAATTACAGTGTTTGGAATATAAAAGTTTCTTTTTATTGCAATTTTTGAATTTTGCCGCCATTTTTGAGCGATTGACACATTTGTAAACAAAAGTTAATTCTCTGTTTGAAAAATTTTGCAAAAATAAAATATACATCTGTGACACAATATTTTTTGGAAAAATAGCAAATTTTATCTTAAATTAGTCTGATTTACACAATTATGACTTAGTTATAGCATGAAATTTAGAATAAAACTATTTCTTAATAAAAGAGTTGAACTTTTTGAACTCTCCGCGTATATCACGTGTTGACAAGTTATTGATTAGAGATAAATTAAAAATGTATGGCGTTCATGAGTGATAAAATTGTACGAGGGAGGTAACTCTGACCTTTTAATTTGCACAGAAATTACCATAAAAAATTCAAATGCCAAAAAAAAAAAAAAAACAAATTTTAGAAAAGAGAGGCCAAACGATTTCTATTAAACTTGTTAATTTTCGATTACAAAATATAATCTTCGGTTAATTAAATTTTAATCTAACAGCAACAAATATTTAATTATTTAAAAAAGTATTTTTGAGATTTTATAAATTATTATAATTAGAAAAAATAATAAAAACAATTCTTTTGAAATTTCACTAGAAATCGATAAAATCTTTTTTTCTTCAGACTATAATGTCCTTAATTTTTATTATTTATTCAAGCAATTAAAAGTCTTTCGAACTAAATAGTATCAGAGTTTTCTTACATTTTTTATTTTAATCTTTGAAGCAAATTTTCGAATAAAAAATAGATGATATGTATTCCCCAATGAGTCCTTCGTTTAACTAATGAAACCATAGACCGCAACAAAGTAAATTTTATTTTAAAATTTCATGAATTTAAACGGAGTGGGGTAACAGACGAAAAAAAAAGAAGATTTTTACCAAGTAATTATTTCAAAAATAATTTCATTCAGTTGTACTGACAGTTTCATTAAAATCCAACAATTATTTGATTTTTGCGAGGATTTCTAAATTAATGTGTTTGTCACTGGACAAAAAGTGGGTGATGTCATTACATTTTCCATTGTAAACAGTCGTAACGTTTTAGGCTTAGGTTACCCGCTAACTCAAATCAAAACAAGATTTTCTGCCCAAATTTCGAACATGTTAGAAGAAATTCAAAATTTAAAAAAATAATTAAAAATTACTTTGATCTTTCTTCTTAATAATAATATAAACATTTTGATGGAAAAGTTCGTTTTTATTAGGTTTGGGGTCTTATTTTATTCATACTATGCTGTTTTTTTAGCGATTTAGTGGAAGATATCTGAGCTTTAGATATATATAAAATCTCACTAGCAGATTAGAAAGTGATGATCAATCTTTTCAATAGAAGATGGCTGACAATATTATTTTCAAAATTAGTGAGAATTGGGTAATTTTTAGTTTTTGCATCTTATAAAACGTTATAATATTAGTGTTTAGGTAGAAGAGAAAAGATTTTACGAGCGAAGGAGAAGTTACAAATTAAAAATATATCTTTCCAAAAGCCGCGTTATGAATTAGATTATCAGTTTCATTTTGCGGATTTTTATGACTGTAGTGAATTAAAATTTCACTGGTGGCTACATTAATGTGGCTTTGTGTCAGACTAAAATATATGTTTATAAAACATGAATAATACAATAAATAATACTAACAATCGTAATGTCATTGTTGATTAGCGTTGCAAGGGACGAAACCAAATAGAAAAAATATGCAGAGTTGTTTCCCCTAGTGTAAATTTTAAATCGTTTTCTCTAAAAAGTCAACATCTCTCTCTATATATATATAATTTAATTTATTTGTTTGAACATTGATTTTAATACATATTTGTATTTGAGTAGATTTAATTAAACACTATATATATATATATATATATATATATATATATATATATATATATATTCTTTTGTCATTTGAATTTGATTAAATAAAAAAAATTCATTTCGCCGTTGCTGAAGAAACGAGGAAGTCCTTGTAGAAATGGCTATTCGACGGATTTAAACATCGAAATTTTGTCTTATATATATATATATATATATATATATAAACATCGAAATTTTGTTTTATTTTTATATTTGGCTCTGTAATTAGAATATAATATTTGAATTGAGCCCTCCAACTTGAACAATTTTAATATTAATGAAATTAATATTAATTAGGTCGGGTTTTGGGGATTTCTTTTGGATTAAATATATAAATATATTTTAAATCTCCCCACCCTAAAAAAGGACGAGCAAATAGATAAAATCCCAAAAACCAGATCCTATTAATATTAATTTTATTAAGATTAAAATTGATCAAGGTGGAGGACTCGAAGTTAATATTATTATCTATTTACAGGCAAAGATGTACTCACATATATATATATCAGTTAATGTCTTGCTTGGGGCGATATGATTATAAAAAAACTTAAGTAAATTACTTTCAAATTCCTCCTCTCCTCCGCCTGGTGTTTAAGAACTCAGTCAAAAATATTTGCAAATTAAACAGCAAATAATCGTGTATATATAATTTATTTCTGACGTCAGGTGAGTAAACAGGTGAGTAAACAGTTCATAAATTAATCTAAGTTATTCTGGTTTCTCATTTTCTTTACCCACTTTACCTCGCACACACAAAAAAAAAAATTATCAGTATAAACAAGGAAATTTCTATCTCTTTTCAAAAATAGCGTTTTTTAACTGATGAAACATTATCCTTTCAATGTCAAAACAAAATGTACACTTTGTAGTAGATTGTAATTAGAACATTTTCTAAAGTACAATTCATAATATATATATATATATTTATATATATATAATATTGAAAGTTGCCTCAAATCGTCTTCAGACCGCGGCACAATATGCATCAAGTTGGACTTGGTCCAAAACAAAGAAGTTTTCAGCATGGAGAAAATACACGCGGAACTAGAATTCCCGCCTTGATTACGTAAAAGTCGGTTACTATAAACGCGTAATAACATCAGTCAGTCAGTTAAGTGCCATACGTGATACACGCTTGGGCGATCATGTCTCGAAAGAGACTTGACAGAAAATTATCCCGCAGTAGGTTGCCATTGCTTTCTGCGGTAGACTGGTTGCCGACCAAGGCTATAGAACACAATCTGTCCTGCTATTTAACCCATAACTGGAAGGAAGAGACGGATTAATACCTTTCCCAAGGTTATTTGCGCGTAAGTGAATACAATGGATTCAACTGGAATTCGAACTCGGCACCTCGATTTCTTGTTCCGAGCCGATATCCGCTGTACCACAACGCACAACAACATCAACGGCCGAAATTAAACGCGTTTTTGTTATTTCAAATCACAAACTGCAAAATAAAGATCAACGTCCAATGTAGTCTCTGCTCTTATTTGATCTGGAGTATATATATATATATATATATATATATATATATATATATATATATATATATATATATATATATATATATATATATAAAGAAAGAAAGAAAGGCACATAATATATACAACCACAACAAAAGAAACACTGTTAACAATAATAATCTAAACAATAACAAATACATCATACTACCAACCAATTCCATTACATCCAATATCCAAAACAATCTATCACATATAAAAAACACACACATAGTAACAACTACTTCAAAAACTATTATGGACATTGTGAGATCTAAAAATAACAGAAATCAAAATGACGAACAAGCAGGTGTATACCGAATAAATTGCAGGGACTGTTCCTCCATCTACATCGGAGAAACAAATAGAAATCTAAAAAACGTATATATGAACACAAAAGAGACATCACTAATAATAATCTAACCAATGCATTAGTGATTCACAGAAATAAATTCAACCACAATTTCGATTTTAAAAATGCCACACAAATAAAAAGAGTGGATAGTTTATTCAGAAGGAAGGTTCTTGAGAGCGCCGCTATCCATTACTACCAAAACATCAGTTTGCGCCCCGGATTTTCCCCAATCTCACCATTGCTTGTGGAAACTATATTGAAATAAACTAAAATGCATGGTGGGAATTTCAAAGAAAACGGTTGATTTCCTTTTTTCATTCTAAAATCTCGTGCTTTTGCACTGCACGTGGAGGAGTTCTGGAACATACTAAACGCACAGAATGGACAATTTTCGAAGAAAACTAATAAATTCCCTTCATCTTAACGTCGCGTGACTTTGCAATTACACATGAAGAAATTCTAAAAACTGAAATATTCCGTTAATTTTTTTAAATGATTTGTGAGCGTATTTGTGGTTACCAACACTAATTTTGTTTATAGATACGTAATTTAGAATAAAGCCCATTTCGTCTTTCTGCCTTGAAAAAGTCCATCACGGATGAAACGCGTAGGCGATTTAAAATACAGTTTTCCTCTTGTCTTTATTTTATTTAACAATATATATATATATATAATTCTCTTTCTTAATACCCTGTCTGGTGGCAAAAGCTGCTTGGTAGCGCCGGGAGTGGCAGTACCGCCTTGAGCTACCGAAACTGTGTTATCACCTTGGTTGGCAGCTGATGAGGACAGGGTATCGCACGTTGTATGATATATCCAAATGAATAAGAACGAAGAAAATAATTACAATGTTCAAAATATTAATTTGAAACAGTGCTTAATATAAAAATAGAGCAATGGATATTTATTATTAATTATTACGTTAGAACACGTGAAAACTAGATACTACTACAAAACTACTACGTTTTAAAAATATCTTTTTACCTCGTACGGGAAAAAAAAATTGCAAAAATAAAGGGAAATTTTGTTCTTGAAAGAAAAATCTTTTGAAATAAAAACGTTTATTACCGCCATTGTTAACGACATTGTTCTTTCAATGTCGAAACAAAATTTTGTAGTAGTTAGCAGTTTTCACATGTTCCAACATAAGAATTAATGATTATATATATTATTGATTTGTAAACGAGTTATTACGTGACCTAGGTTTCTACCATATAGTGTATGCAAGCGATTTGCAATAACTGATTTTACCGTTTTTTTTAAAGAGCACTCACGTAACGGGGAGTTTTTGAACGCTCATGTAACGGGGAATATTTGAACGAGCCATTTTCAAAATTCGAAGAAATTATAACTTTTTCATTCGTGGTTTTATGAATCTAATATGCATTTTATGGTATGGTTACACTTAGTCATAATTTCTGTTGTTTCATTCAGTAATTCATTTTTGTTTGCGAATAACATAATAGCTTACTTTTCTTCCTGGCACAGTCTATATATTTTGCCACCGTTGTAAGGTTTGGCTATTTTCACTATACTCCACATTATGTCTGGGTCTTTTCCATATTTTTTAATTTCAATTTCCAGTCTGGTGGCTCGACTACAGTCTCTCTTTCAGCGACGAGATGTGGCTTACCTCTGTCCCTTCTACAAATACTTTCACGGGTTCTGCTTAGGCCCTTGGTGCCTCCTCTACACGAATTTGCCACTAGACTAGCAACAAGGTCCCACCATTTACTGTGAAAACAATGAAGTGTAATAACACCATTACTCTAGTAGCTTCTTTTCTCGTACCTTCCGCTTGTGGAACTCCATTCCGTATTTTGTTTCCCCTGATCGCGACTATCTCGAAGAGTTTAAATGCAATGTCATCATTTATCTCCTTGACTCCCATCCGTCTTCTCCCTTTACACTTTACTCTCACGCAGCACTCTTCACATCAATGTGTTTATTTTTTGTCAATATGCCTCATAAAAGATAAAGCAGTTCTTGTCCTAATACTTTTGCACAGTACTACATATATAAGAAATCTGGTGTCTTTTGTTAAACATTCAACATTACTTCTACACGGCTTCTTTTCCCTCACTTCTCGCCTTTGAAACTCCCTTCCGTATACTTGCTTCCCTGACAGCTACACTCTTCAAGAATTTAAATGCAATGTTAATTGCCATCTCTTATCTCCTTGACTTGCATCATTTCCCCGATAACCCTTGTATCTAGTTCTTCTCCCTTTCCGCTCTACTCTCACGCAGCTCTCTTCACATCAATGTTCTCGTCCTTCTCTTACCTATTCTCCGACACCTACTCTGACCAGTTCTCCTCTCTCTTCACTCTCCTATTATGTAACCCCCTACGCACCAGTGGTAGTTCTGCCTTGCTTGGGATGAGACGATTATAGAAAAATATGTACAGTTTTTGTGGTTGCATTTTAAACATTTAAAATCATTTTATGATTTATCACAACGATTATATATCGTTATTTAAGAAGTGGGTACAAATGAAAATATTTAAAATTGACAACATCTTCCATTTCATTAAAATAGCTGTTAAAAACTTCTTAATTTCTTTCATTTTGTCACTGAAACCAAGTAGTGTCTTTCCCCAACTTTCCTCGTGATTATTTATGAGGTTTTGGCAGGAGACATTAAAGACTTCCTTCTTTCATTTTATCACTGAAGAAGTATCTTTTTCCATCTTTCCACACGATCAAATCTAAATAGTCCCTTATATATTAACAGGACGTAACGGTCGTGCGAACTAACGAAGGAAGGATCAAATACTGTTATCATAGATTGATCTATCTAAATTTATTTATAAATGGAACTTTGTGTGTGTGTATGTGTCTGTGTGTATGTGTCCGTTACCTATAGATTCAGAAACGGCTGAACCGATTTTCTTGAAAATTCACACAGTTGTACTATAAGTGTCTGCGAGTGTTCTTAGCTAGGTTTTGTGTCGAGGTACCTCCCGATAAATATCGAAAATCGATAATCGAAAAAATCGGGTTATAGAAGGAGTGGTCTGATTTTAATCAAATTTGATACATTCATAGACAAAGACATAAGAAACGATATTCAGAAGTTTCAAGATTGCAGTTCTTACAATAGTGCAGAAAATCACACATATATATATATTATCGATTTTCTGCACTATTGTAAGAACTGCAATATATATATATAAAAGGCAAGCTGTTTGTGTGTGTGTCTGTTTATCTGTCTGTATGTCCTTTATAGAAATCCACAATTTTTATCCGATTCTCACCAAACTTCACACAGATATTCTTTAAGCTGAGTCTGAGCTCCGGGACCATGGATTAGTTTTAAAACTTTCATTACACCCGAGCAACGCCGGTCTATACTGCTAGTACAACATAGTTACAAGACCAAATGATATAATCCTAAGCGTGGCAGAAATATAGTTAAAAGTCAGTTGGATCTCGGCTGCATTTTTCGACGTTCCCATCTTACTATTTTCTTTGTGATTCCTTTTTCCTTAGTAAGTGAACCTATAATCAGAAAAAAGGTAACCGCTCTTGTTTTTTGTTGGGTGGACGGGACCTACTATCATATTTTACTTTAGTATTTATTTCAGGTTCATCACCTTCACTCAACCCATTCATCGCGTAAATTTTTATATATTTTGAACTTTCTAAAATTTTAAAGCTTTTACATCACGGAGATTTTTTAAGTTCTCTGTTATGATACATGTCAATTTGTATGTCATGTTGAATGAAGATGGATGCGTTTTTGTAGTGAAAGGTCCAAATGTAACGCATGGAAGGGTCACGATTATGATTAGCTAGGTATAATATAGTTAGTGACGACCAAACTCAACTTTTGTTCCTCCCCCCCGACCCCCCAAAAAAATTTGGCCTTGTGCCACAATTGTAAATAAAATTACAATAAGTCTCAACTTCACCCCACATCCCCCCAGGCCTTATTCACTTTTAGCAATAAATAGTTTTTTTTTTATAATTTTTTTTAAAACTATAATTATTATAATAAAAAAATAATAAAAATGAAAACAATTCTTGTAAAAATTCATTATTCATTGAAATTTTTTATTTTATTTTCAAACTATAATATCCTTCATTTATATTGTTTTAAAAGCAATTAAAAGATTATCTAAATAAAAAAATGGCATAATTTTATTGCATTTTTGTTTTTCGCAGTTCGGAGCAGATTTTCTAAAACTGGGCGAATTTTGAAGAAAAAAAGACAGTTAATTAGCATTCCCCAATGACTCCTGAATTTAATTAATATTAGTTTTATGGAGAAACGATGGCGAATTTCTAGACATTTCCGTAAATTAATTGGTGGGTGGGGGTCAGTCAGTTAAGTGCCATACACGATACACGCTTTAGGCGATCATGTCTCGAAAGAGACATGACTGATTGGACAGAAGATTATCCCGCAGTAGGTTGCCATGACTTTCTGCGGTAGACTGGTTGCCAGCCAAGCCTATAGAACCCAATCTGTCCTGTTATTTAATCCATAACTGGAGAAAAGTTATGGATTAATACCTTTCCCAAGGGTATTTGCGCGTAGGTAAAGGCAAGGAATTCCACTGGAATTCAAACTCGGCTCCCCGAGGGTGGGGGTAACATATGAAAAAAAAACTAGTTTACCAATATTTTCTAAAAGTGATTATTTCAACAATTCAGTTCCCTGTTGATATGCGGCGCTGTGATACATGTCGATTTGAATGTCAGGTTGAATTAATATGGAAGAGTTCTTGTGGTGAATTGTCCCAATGTAACGCATGGAAGGGCCGTGATTCTGGTTAGCTAGGTATAGGATAGTTAGCATCGACCAACCTTAGCTAGGCCTTACTCATTTTTAGCAATAAATAGATTCTTTATATCCTAGTGAGTAACCTTGTTGATTCTGTCTATAGTCAGAATACAGTCAGTCAGTTAAGTGCCATACGCTTGGGTGATCATGTCTCGAAAGAGACATGACTGATTGGGCAGAAGATTATCCCGCAGTAGGTTGCCATGACTTTCTGCGGTAGATTAGTTGCCAGCTCAGGTTGTAGAACCTAATCTATCCTGTTATTTAACCAATAACTGGAAGGAAGAGACGGATTAATATCTTTCGCAAGGATATTTGCCTGTAAGTGAATGCAAGGAATTCGAAGTCGGCTCCCTGATTTCTCGTTCCGAGCCGATATCCACTGCACCACAACAATACAGAATACAGCGGCCGCTTTTATTTTTGGGAGGTTGATGGGTCCTACAAAAGGTTTTTTTTTTAGGTTGTCTTTTTTGTTATATTTTTTTTCGGGTTTATTCCATTTCTGGTTGATTAAGTAAAGGATAGTTAGTATCGACTAGTCTCTCCATAACACCCCCTAGGCTTTGTGTCACAATTATTCATTTTGAATAATAAATACATAATAATTATAACGCCAATATGGTGAGTTACTTAGCGTAGCTTACATATGATACAAGCCCGCAAGTATGAAGCATGCAGTGAGGATTGAACTCATTACTCAATTGTAACTGATCCATCAAGACATGCCTACTAACCATTGCATCCCCTCAATATATATTCATGATTCCACCGTACTTTTATTGTGAGTAGGCGTTAGCAAGTAGTTTATTGCGCTTGAAGTTTAAATTTTTTCGACTAGTGTGGGCATAAAAGCGATTATTTGTTTAATTCTGTAAAGCACCCTATTTTTCCGTTAGTTGTTTATATTGGGCCGAACATTCGGTTAAAGATGTCCGAAGAAGTGTCTGCTAAACCAAGTGATAATTTTCTTTTTCTGTGCCTACTTTTCATTCTAATTTTAATCTTGTTTCTTTCCGTATTTTACTAAATTGAACTTTTTTTTTTCTTAAAGTTCCCTTTGGAGACTGTCGTCATATCACGTGGATTAAACTGAACTCGAATGTTTGACTGACATTATTCCATGTTTTTAAGGCTGACCAGCGGATAACTATACTCGATCTTTGGAAGATTTCGATTGAGTGATGTTTACCCGGCTGGTGTTTTTGAATTGTCATCACAGGGAAAACATTCATTCGCTTGACTTTTTCGCTATCCACTTAACTTTTAATCTCTTAAAAGTCAGTATATATTCAAGATGCCATCACTTTTATAGCGTGTCAGCGTTAGCAGTAAATGACGTTGCTGGAGAGAGAGCTTACGACTATGTGCCCTGTCCTTTTAGAACATAGGTGATCATGGCTTTCCACGTCTCCCTATCCCTGGTGGCTCTTAGCACGCCTTCTGTTACAACATGCAACTCTCGTTCCATCATTCACCTTATTAGGTCCTTCAAATATATTATCCGTTGCTTTCCCCCGTCATTTTTCCTCTCTATCTGGCCTGTTAGTATCAGGTTCGCCAAGCCTTCTTCCTCATTGCAAGTCCCAGAAACTTCAGCTGTCTCTTTCTGATGCTCAGTATTAATTTCCTTGTTTCCAAAACCTCATCATTGCTTACATGCTCGATCCATGATATTGGCAGCATCCTTCTGTAGAACCACATTTCAGTTGCTTCAAGTTTTTCCTTCATCTTTGATACTGTTCTTCATTTACTGCCATATTCAAGAACTGACATCACATAGCAATCCAGTACTCATCCTTCTTTCAAGCAAAATTGTCCTGTTTCTTAATACTTTTCTCAACTTCTGGAATGCTTCCCTCGCCATGCCAATCCGCCTTCGGATCTCGGTGTCGCACTTTCCGTCTTCTGTTATAACGCTTCCAGGTATTTAAAACTTTGTACCTGCTTGATACTAGTATCTCCTACCTGTATTTGGCATATTGGGCTGCCCTTTTTACTGATGACCAAGTATTCGGTTTTCTTGCAGTTTATTTCTAGTCCTTTATCACTTTCTTCAGCTACCATCTGTAGGAGGTATTGTATTTCCTTTCTGTGTCTGCTATCGGCACTGTAAAATTTGCGTACTTTTAGTTTAAATTGTGGCCTCCTATGACAAATCCAGGTATAACTTCTAGGTTCCTTAAAATATTCTCGCTGTACAAGTTGAACAGATCTGGTTAAGACACATCCTTGTATTACGCCTGTTTTTATTTTTGTAAATCTGCTGAATTCATTATCTGTCTGTATACAAGCGGTTTGCTGCCAGTAAAGATTCTTGATTACTCTTAAGTCTTTGAAGTTAATTTTACTGATGTTTTGGCTTTTTCTACTAGCGTCGGCATAAAAGCCTTTAAGTTTTATTTTTCGTTAATCAGTGGACTTTTCTGTAATTTGTTTATATTGGGCATAGCCATCAGTTAAAGATGTCCGTAGGTTTCTGTTTAAACAGTGATAATTTTTTTTCATTCTAATTTTTTAGTTCGTTTGGAGCCTGTCGTCATATGTGGAGAAAACTGAACTCGAGTGCTTAATGCTTGACTGACAATATTCCGTGTCTTTATGGCTGCCTCTGAACCATCCAGTGACCACCGGATAACTAAACTCAATCTTTGGAAGATTTCGATTGAGTGCTGTTTACCCGGCTGGTGTTTTTTAGACTGTCATCACCGGGGAAACATTGATTCGCTTGACTTTTTCGCTATCCACTTAACTGTTTTTTAATATCTTCTAGCTTAATTTTTACATTCAATCGTTTGTATTAGTTTTGAGCTGTTTGATTACAAAGAAAATTCCTTAACCGACGAGACCTTGAATAACGCCAAACCCCCCCCCCCCCCACTTTAAACGTCAATATTCTTCACTTCCTACATCTCCTCTGCGTATTGGCTTCCCTTTATATTAATATTGCACTGGTAAATGGAGCAGGCTTAATGCTACGTATTTCGAGTTCGTTGCCTGATAACAGTGAAAAGTGAGTCGTGGCAAAGAGACGAGAAGCAGTTGCTATGATAGGTCTTTACTCCAGGCATTAAATACTAAAGGAAGATTTATGGTGATCGGTAATTAACACTTGCTTCTTAATACTTATTTTGCATTTTTTTTTTTTTTTTTTTTGTTGTTGTAATTCCGACTTTACTCTATAATTTCTCGTTTTGAGCCAATAAGCACAACACATATCCATATAAATTTAAAACTATTCGTTTTTTAAGTTCCTACTGTTCAAAAATTGGTTTCTTACTATTTGTCGAAAATTTTTTTTTTTAATCGTTTCACTTCAAGCAAGGCATTCCACTGCCACTATTGCGCTTGAGCTACATAGGGGAAGGTAAATAGTGGTTAGATATGGGAAATGTCAAGTGGGGTGATAGTTTGGAGGATGGAAAGAGTGTTTGCCTCACTGAAAAACTACATTAATTTCAAACCAATTATCGATCAGATTTTATTTCTCGAACCTCTTGTTTATTAGTCTCTTGTTTTAACAGTGAGGTAATGTGGTGCTGTGGATATCGGCTCGGAACGAGAAATCGAAGTGGCGTGTTCAAATGTGTTGTATTCATTTACGCGCAAATATTATTGGTAAAGGTAATAATCCGTCTCTTCTCTCCAACTATGGGTTAAATAGCAGGACAGATTCGGTACTATAGCTTTGGTTTTATTGCGGGAAAATCTTCTCCTAGTCGTTCATGTCTCTTTCGAGACGTAATCACCCAAGTGTATCCTGTATGAGACTTGACTAAGGCAAATTTTAGCATTCTTTCGGCTTGTCTCTCTAGCCAACGCTGTCTAAAATCTTACGAAGAACTAGTTCTTTAAAATCTTTTAGCGTAAAATACAGATTTTCAAACTACATGCAGACAATATCACTCATTTCAACTTGCCGACTTTGTGCAAGTTAATAGATCTCACTACTTAAATACTTTACGCTGATTAGAATGTTGATCTTGCACAGTTAGATCCCTGGAGAAGGAGCTTTCGTTAGGTTAAGTTTAACCCGGTACATACGGTCGCATTGCATCGAAGGCTAATGTGACACGATAACTAGGCGTATATTAAGGTGCTTTGTAAAATATGTATTTTATTATAATAGATTAAAATAGAAAATGGTTAAGAATAGAAAATAGATTAAAAACATGTTTCGTTTAACAAAAGTAAAAAAGAAGAAAATAATAAATAAACGCTTTTTCTTTTATGAGGAAAATTGTGGAAGAGAAAAGGGTATCAGATTACTGTTTTAAATCCTACCACTTTCCGGTAAATATGTGACTCGGTGATTTAATGTGATAAGAGATAAAGTTCAGGAAATAGGTTTTTGGAATGACCAGGTCAAAGGCTGTCTTTTACTGTATCTTAACCACACATTAAGAATTTTCCGGCGGAATCTTTAAGATAAAAAAAAAGGATAAATGAAATTTCGGACTTGCAGTCACCAATGGTTGTCACTCGCTGGTCTAAAGCATTTCCGGATTTCCGGATCAATTTTAAATAAATTCAGGTGATTTTTTCCGAGTCAGATCAGTTAGTTTCCAGTTAGTTCCGCCGGGCGTGTGCTTGAAGCAGGAACCTCCGTTCGTCTTGTTTCGGTCTGTTCGGATTTGTTGATCCCCATTAATTAGATTTAGAGCTGTGTGTTACATTCGCCTGCCTCAACCGAAAAGGCTAACTCTAAACGAAATAAAGCATCCTTTCAACTCATCCAAGTTGTAGAAGTTCGTTCCTTATAGTCATATCTTGTACCCCCCAGCTTGAGGCTCCGACATTTTCAACAAACTCCCGGCAAACATCACAGCGTGGAGAACGGCCGCCGGAGAAATTGTTCGGACCGTCCGTTGGGGTGTTACACTAAACCTTAATGAAGGTCCCACTTAACACCTCCACCAGCGTCAAACACTGCGGTATAGCCGGCGTGAAAGGTGAAACCAGACTTAAGTATATTCTTTTTAATATTAAGAAAATCCTGATTGTACACAGACTTCAATCTGGTAACTATATCGGTTGATGCGTCCCAACCGCTTATCGTGGCCAGTTATCGGTTGATGCGTCCCAACCGCTTATCGTGGCCAGTTCTAATGCAAATTAGAATTGGGTATGATCGAAAATGGAACTTGAAAAAGAGGCTTTGCTTTGAAATCAACTTTGAGGAATAGAAAGGTTCGATTAGTGTAATGTGAATGTATTAAGAGAAAAAAAAATAGTGTATATTTTAATTTTAATTTTAAGAAATTTTTTCTTTTTCCCTTTAAGCAAGATTTGGAACAAAGCTAAAAGTACGGGGTGCCCAGTGAGGATAAAGATCAATATTTAGTTCTAATAGATTTTAGCTAACCATTACACCACGTGAAGGTGCCTCTGTCATGTTAATGAACCAATTGTCACCAGGTTAGCCTTCCTTTCAACCGGAATAAAGGAATGAATTGTTCAAATCTGACTTGAAATTATTTTCTGTGTTTTTCTTTTAAATATAACAAACTGGGTTCGTTCGTTAATCAAATAATAAAGAAAATAGAATATAAGTTTAATTTATCTTGTCAATGCTTCGATTTCAATTCAATCATGTTCAATTGCGTTTAGATTCCCCCCCCCCCCCCCGCATCCACTCAGTTTAGCTCACTTTTTTGGGGAAATGTATGTATGCATCTCTTCTCCCTAGCTTTGGGTTAAATAGCAGTGCAGATTAGGTTCTAGATGCTTGGAAACAACTCTGCCGCAGAAATAAACCTCTTCGGGAAAATGTTCTGCCTAGTCACTCATGGATCGAAATATTGCACTCAAGGGACTCGTATCTAAATATAAATTGAATTTTTAAAAATAGTTCTATTAAATTATTAATTTTAGCTTTAATTGAAAACCAAGAGTTTAAATTTACGAATTCCAATATTTCAAATCGGAATCTAAAAATGTTGGAGATTAAAAAAGAATTTCAGTTTTTCCACCATTTTTTTTTTCATCGATCGACATTTAGTAAGCAGAAGCAAATTCTCGGTATTAAAATATCTTGCAAAAATAAAATACACTTCGCTGACATATTATTTTACTCAAATTACTGAATTTAAACTTACTTTAATCTGATTTGAAACGAGAATTACTTGCTTACTGTTTGAAATGTTCTATAAAAGCGTTTCTTAATTACGGTATCCTTGTTATCTAGACTGTCATCTCTTTATTCGAGGCAATATTTGACATGACATCCAGTAGCCGTAATAAAAAAAAAAAAATACTATGGCAGACGGATTTGACATAAATCTTATTCGCACGCTTCGTTTTTTCTTATTTTTAAGTATATGTTAAAATAAAAAAAATAACAATATTTTCAGCAATTATCCAATATTTTATAGAATTTTAGTTAGTTTAGATTTATAGCCCTAAAAATTTAAATAATATAAAACTTTAAATTTTTTTTTTACAATTTAATAACAGAAAGTAACTCAATAATTTATGAAATGTTATGGCATTTGATATATAACATGTACGGCCACCCGTAACAAAAAAATACGGGTAATCAGCATGCACACAATTAAAATGTTTTAATTATTTTAAAAATAAATTGTCTAAATTTGTAATAAGCTTTTCAATTTTCGATTAATAAATGTAGCCTTCATGCATTAATTTTATACCCTAGCGTTAACAATGGTGGTAGTAGTTTTTTTTTTTTTTTGAGGGACCTAAATTAGTTGAATGAAGCTTCTACTGGACATAAAGTGAGGTTCGGTTTTCTATTGTTATTAAGTAACAAACTGATCCCCCACTAATTATTACTTATTAATATATAATCCATCTCTTCTACTCCAGCTATGGGTTGAATAGCAGGACATTGGATTCTATAGCCTTGGTTGGCAACCAGCCTACTGCAGAAAAAACTTCGTTTTAATATTAGGACTGAGCAAAAAACTTCTGATGCAATAAAAGAAGAAAAAAAAAACGAAAAAAAATTCATTCCTTTATTCCGGTTGAAAGGAAGGCTAACCTGGTGACAATTGGTTCATTAACATGACAGAGGCACCTTGACGTGGTGTAATTGTTAGCTAAAATCTATTAGAAGTAAATATTGAGCTTTATCCTCACTGGGCACCCCGTACTTTAAAAAAAAAAAACGCGCACTCGCCACAAATAAAATTTTGATGAGGTTGACATACTATCGCTAAAGGCCGTTTTAACCACACACATCATTTGTCGTACAGGATTTCGTAAGAGATAAGTGTTTCACTATGTTAAGCAAAGAACAGCATGGTAAAAACCTTGTACTGGCAGTAAGAAGAAAATGCTGATTTTCTAGGCAAGAAGCGTCTCCCCACTTGGAAAATTAGCATAACGCAATCTTCCTGACCCAGCACTCCACTGCATTGTGCCTTGTGCTGTACTAAGCTAAGCTGGTTGAATATCGATTGTTTAAAACTAAAATATGAATCAGTTTAGTTTTGTACGTCATTTGCATATGCTTGGCCGTCATTTTGTGATTAAAATAAATTACTTTCTTGAATCCAATGCCCGTTGATGTCAACAGCATTCTAGGCGATTACTCTTGAATGTGCTTATAAAAAGTGTGAAAGTGAATGCAACAAATATAGTTATGTATGGGAAATGAAGGACAAACAGAAAAATCTCTATTCTAAAATGGTATGTGCAAAAAACAAAACAAAAAAATACATACCTGGCGATAACAATACCAGGTGCGTGTACAAATTACTCAGTTGTTGATTTTCACTTGGCGTCGGTGTTCGAGTTCAATTAAAGGGTCTATTATTGTCCACACAGGATGTGCGTTGTGATGCAGTGGATATTGTCTCGGAACGACAATTCGGGGAGCCGAGTTCGAATTCCAGTTGAATTCGTTGCATTAATTTTCGCACAAATACCCTTGAGAAATGTATTAATCTGCCCCCATTCGTCTTTTCACTCCAGTTATGGGTTGAATAATACGACAGACTGGGTCCTATAGTCTTGGCTGGCAACCAGTCTACCGCAGAAAGTAATGGCAACCTACTGCGAGATAATCTTCTGCCTAGTCAGTCATGTCTCTTTCGAGACATGATCGCTCAAGCGTGTATCACGTATGGCACTTAACTGATTGAGTGTCCACTCAGTAGGTATACAAGTCAGTCAGATTCTATATATTCGGAAGATTGTTGCACTAAAATTATCTTATCACCATATTTTGCGCTACATTAATTTAAACCCAATGAACACTGACGCATATTTTTTAATTAGGACACCAACTGTAGCGTTCTGGTTAAAAAACTATTTTTTGAAACCCAAAAAGCTGCACTTGCGTAATCGAGCCTCGTTGTTTTATTTAAATCTATTTTTATATTTTTATTCGTATAAAATTTAGCTGGCACATGGCTGAGGCATTAGGACGTTAGCTTTACAACCGTTAAACTTGAGTTCGAATCTTACCATCCTCGATTTGACAAGGAGGCGACTACTTGATGATATCAGCCAGCCGAGGTGATCACAGCCTGCAGCTTTATACAAAGTTTTCAGTGTAACTGGGTAGACGAAATTATTCGACGAGTGTCCTGTTCGTACGATGTCACACGTCATCGTGACCGAGAGTTCGAGGTGACTGGATTTGTTCAAAAATCTTTGGTGATCGCACCAGATTAAGCAGCCTATCCTCAGAATCGCTCAGCATAGTTACAAGATAAACCCGTGGGTGATTTTGCTATAGAGTAGAGTAGACTCAGCTTTCTAACCTTAGGTGGTAACCATTAAAGGATATAAGCACGACGCTGAATTAAAAAAAAATTAAAAAGATTGTGGAGAAAGCAATGAGAAACCGCTATCTTTTTAAATAAGTTATGACAATTCAGATTTTCTGAAATCATTTCATCCTTAGCAAGGCAATAAAGCCACTAATACGCAAGGGCCTGTAATGCAGTGGATATCGATACAGAACCAGAAATCAAGGAGCCGAGTTCGAATTCCAGTTGAATTCATTGCATTCACTTACGCACAAATACCCTTGAGAAATATATTAATCCGTCTCTTCCCGCCAGCTCTAGGTTAAATAACAAGACATTCTGGGTTCCATAACCTTGGTTGGCAACCAGTCTACTACAGAAAGTAATGGCAACCTACTGCGGAAAGATGTTCTGCCCAGTCAGTCTTTCAAGACATAATCGTCTAAGCGTGTTTCTAGGTCCCTCCAATATTTTGGCATAAATTTTCGATGCCTAAGTTTTAAATGAAATTTTTAAAATGAAGAAACATATCTGAAGATTTCATTTTAAATTTAATTCATAGCTTAATGACTAAATTTATTATTTCCATTAAGTAAAAAATTCTGGTCTATTTCAGATTGGAATGTCACATTTAATTTTGATTTCTTAAAATGTTTTTGAAAGTGGCCATTTTATCTTGAAGAAATTTGGAAACAAACAAAAATTCATCGATTTTAAAAGTATTTCAAAAGATTTGACACTTTATTTTAGTACAATTAGAAAATTGGAAGTTAAATTAATCTGATTTTAAAGAAATATTAGTTACTTATAGTATAAAAAGAAATATACAACCAATTATTAACGATTGGTCGTGTTCAGCTGATCGAACGTTTGACGGACTGTTGAATGATGACGCGATGACAGCTTCTACGCATGACCACAAATGCAATTTTCATAAATCTAAGAGAAGGGACAAAACTCATAAAATTACGTAACCATTTCATAATAATGGCAGTTTTAGTCAACCATACATGAAAATAAGGAATGTACTGAGTAAATAAAAAATATTTTAGAAATAGATGGCACCACTACGTTTAATAATTTTGCCATTTTGTACTCGTAAGTTTCGTTTCCACTTAATTATCATAACCTCCAGAGAACACCGCAATACAGAATTTTACACGATTTTAAACTATTATAAATTATAATGTAAAAAAAAATGAAAAAATTCTTGTAAAAATACTTTATTCATCAAAAAGAATTTATTTTTTCAGACAATAATGTCCTTAATATTACTTATTTACAAAAGCGATCAGAAGCTTTTCTAATTAAGTAATGTTAGTTTTATTGGATTTATTGTTTTTCAATTCAGAACAGATTTTCATTTAGGTGGCACTAATTAGAAAAAAAAAAAAAAAAAAAAAAGTGATTTACAATCTCCAAAGACTCCGACTTCTATATATATATATATATATATATATATATATATATATAAAAAAAAAAAAGTCAGAGAACATGAAGGTTATGTGCGATATTTCATGAAATTAAGAGTGTGTGTGTGTGTGTGTGTGTATGGGGGGGGGTAACACATTAAAAAACTTTACCAATATTTTCTAAAAAAAAAAAAAAAAAAAAAGGAGAAAGAAAAATTCAAAAATAATTTCATTCATTTGTGAATAAGTCCTGAAAATTTCATTAAAATCGGACAATTATTCGATTTTTACAAGAATTTCCAAATAAATGTGTTTTCCACGGAAAAAAAAAGTGCAATGTTAAAATTTAGAGAAGGCGATGACGTAAACAAGATTTTAACAAAAATTTCGAAAGTGTTAGAAAGGATTAAAAAAAAAATTTAAAAAAAAACAAAAAAAAAAACAAAAAAAAACAAAACACTTTGGTCTTTCATCTTAATAATAACATGAACATTTTGACGATAAAACTTTATTTTCGTTACGTTTGTGGCTTTTTTTCATGACGCTATGCTGTTTTTCCCGCGAAATATTGAAGATACCTACACTTAATTGACTGATTATTACAACTGAAAGTGAAGGACAAGCTTTTAAAAGAAAACAAACTCAGTCCTAAAAAGAAAAGAAGAGATAAACCCCACTCCCTCCTGTTCAAAAGACGGAGAAGGATTGTGAACCGGGCGATAGATGTTGAAAAAATTATTTTGGGCATAGTCTTATTCACCGTGGAGCAGTTGTTCAGACACCTTTAGCTACTTAGTAACAAACCTAGTGTCCCTTCCCACAGCCATATGATAGCCCTTCTATCTTCGTATTACATATGCCGCAAGTTGGTACTCTTTAAATACGAGAAAAAAATAATTAAAGGTCATTTAGAACAAGAAAAAAAAAATCTGTCATTGTTCAATGAATTTTTATTTATCTTGAACAGTATTTTTCTTTATTTCAGTTACCGAGAATCTAAACTTATTTATAAATGGAACTTTGTGTGTGTCCGTTACCTATAGACTCCGAAAAGGCTGAACCGATTTTCTTGAAAATTTACAGTTGTGCTATAAGCGTCTGCGAGTGTTCTTAGCTAGGTTTTGTGTCGAGGTACCCCCGATAAATATCCAAAATCGATAATCGAATAAATCGGGTTATAGAAGGAGTGGTCCGATTTTAATCAAATTTGATACCCTCATAAACAAAGACACAAATGGTATTCAGAATTTTCAAGGTTGCCGTTCTTACAATAGTACAGAATATATATATATATATATATATATATATATATATATTTTCTTTTCAGCCCTTTTATTTTAGTTTTTGCTTCGGGTTTGGCTCTAAGTAGATATAATTGTAGTTCTTAGTCTCAGCCATGATACCATTTACTCAGAGGACTTATTTAACCTTCAAAATTCAATTTACGACGAAAAAACTTATTTGATATCGATACCAGGAAATCAAGGTTTGACTTACATCCATTCATTTTTTTTTTCAGTCTACGGTTTCTTCAGTCTACGGTTTCGCTTTAACTGGAAACAACTGTTGCTTTTTAGTCTTTCGTGCCAACGTCCAAAGAGTCTGAGCTCCAGGACCATGGATTAGTTTTAAAGCTTTCATTACACCCGAGCAACGCCGGGCTATACTGCTAGTATTTTATAAATTTAAATCTATTTTTTTCAGTGATGAGGTAATTACACTATTTACATTATTCAGTGATCGTAATATAGGGTTCGGTTCAAAATTCCTAGCACCTGAAGAAGGCTGGAGCGAACAACGGCCAAAACGTATTAATGACAACAAAGGTGAGGACAATAGTCCGAACAATGTAAATAGTGCAAATTTTAATATGAAGATGAGAATTAAGTTAACATTTACAAGGTTGAAAAATAATTTTTGTTTCTCTAAATTTTAGACAGTATAAGTATTCTTTGTACAAAAACTTGGAATTGGGCAATGTTTAAACGAATAAAGTAATGTCAAATATCCTGGAAGTAAAAAAAAAAAAGTTCTGACAAACAATTTATTTACTTTTAATCATGACATTAACTTAAAAAGTGTTTTCGAATGTAGTAAAAATCCGTAGAAATATGGGCTCAGATAAAGTCATTTTCGAGATCTAACTTAAAATAAATTTCTAAGTTTTAATTGAAAGCTAAATGATTAAATTTACTATTTCCAGTAAGCAAAATAATCTGGTTTATTTCAAACAGAACTTATTTTGATTGGAATATAAAAGTTGAGTTTGTTTTTTTTTCTTTCAATTTTGCCGCCATTTTTGAGCGATTGACGCATTTGTAAACAAAAGTTAATTCTCGGTTTTCAAAATCTTGCAAAAATAATATATACATCTGATTATTTTTGGAAAATTAGCAAATTCATAAGTGATAAAATTATACAAGCTTTTTTTGGTGTAAGAGGAAACTGACATTTGCACACGAAAAAAAAAAAAAACAAAAAACTTCAAATACAAAGATAAATTATTTTAAAAATAAACAGGCCAAACGATTTTTGTATTAAACCAATTTGATTACTAAATATAATAGTCACTTTAAATTTAATCTAACAAATCTTAAGAGAAAAGAAAAAATGTAAACAATTCTTTTAAACTTTTGTTAGTAATCGAAGATTTTTTTTTCTTCAGACTAATTTTTATTTATTTAAACAAAAGCTTATCAATTTAAATATTTGAGTTTTATTGCTTTTTTTTTTTTTAACTCTTCGGAGCAGAGGTTAGGATACATAGGCCAAATTAAAAAAAAAATTATATTTCCTAAGGAGTTTTGTGCGTTTAAAACCATATACCGCAACAAAGTAAAATTTATTAAAATTTCAGGGATTTACGAGGAGAGGGGTGTAACAGAAAATATATATATATTTACCAAAATTTAAAAAAAAAATTCAAAATAATTAATTTAGTTGTGAATGAGTACTGTAAGTTTCATTAATATTCGACAAGTATTTGATTTTTGCGAGAATTTCAAAATTAATGTGTGTCACCGGTCAAAAAGTGAGTGATATCATTACGTTTTCCAGTCACCAGTGTAAACAGTCGTAATGTCTTGTTTACCCGCTAACTCAAAAACAAGAGTTTCTGCTAAAATTTCTAACATGTTAGAAGGGATTAATTTTTTTCTTTTTTATATAATTAAAAATTACTTTGATTTTTCCTATAAACATTTTGATGGAAAAGTTAGTTTTATTACGTTTGGGCCCCTTTTTTATTCCTACTGTGCTGTTTTTTTTTTTTTTTTTTTTTTTTTTAGCGATTAAGTCGAGGATATCAGCTTCAGATATGTAAAATCTCACAGAGTAGTAAGTGATGAGCGATCTTTTCAAAAGATGGCTGAATATTAATTTAAAAATTGAGAATTGGGTAATTTTAGGCTTTAAAACGTTAAAGTATGAGTGCGTGTTGAAGAGAAAAGATTTACGAGCGAAGGTGAAGTTACAAAATCTTTCCAAAAACCCCGTTATGAATTAGATCATGAGTTTCATTTTGTGGATTTTTATGAATAGTGAATTCAAATCTCATTGGTGCCTACTTTAATGTGGTTTTAAGTCAGACTAAAATATCTTTATAAAACATGAATAATACAACACTAATAACCGCATCCGTCATTATTGACTAGCGTTAAAGGGAGATAATCAATTAGAAAGATATCCAGAGTTGTTTCCCCCTAGTGTTATCGGCACGAAACGAGAAATTTTAGTTCAAATTCCAGTTGAATTCGTTGCAAATACCCTTGCGAAAAATAATCAGTTTCAGTCCACCCCCCTCACCAGCTAATGACTAAATAGAACAGGCTGTTCTAAAGCATTTGTTTGCAACTAGTCCACTGCAGTAATAGCATCCTACATTGGAAAAATCGCCTACCCAGTCAGTCATGTCTATTTCGCCTCAACGTATGGAACTAAACCGACTGAAATATAGATCTATATAAATCTACTACAAAGTAGAACTAGTTCTATACGAAGATTAATGATTCCATTTTTTTTTTTTTTTAAGGAGAAAACGCACCAAAACGAAATGAAGAGACAATAGGTTATAGTTAAAATTTAACGAATTGCAAATGTACTAAGAAGCAAGTGTTAATTGCCGAGTGTTTCAGCACTCATGAATACTCCTGTAGTAAATAAAACCAAATCCGTTCATTTTACAAGAGTAACGAACACAAAGGTAATGCCTGGAGTAAAGACCTATCATAGCAACTGCTTGTCTCTTTACCACGACTCACTTTTCACTGTTATCAGGCAACAACGAACTTGAAATACGTAGCATTAAGCCTGCTCCATTTACCAGTGCAATATTAAGATAAAGGGAAGCCAATACGCGCAGATACGCGAGTGGAGATGTAGGAATAGAAAAGTATTGACGTTTAAAGTGGGTAAAAAGTGTGAAATTAAGTATTTTTCGGCGTTATTCAAGGTCTTATGGTTTATAAAATGGCGAGTATTCTAAAAATAGCAAAGGTAAACACACTGACGCCAAGAATTCAAAATTGGGCGGCAAAATAAGGAACCGTTTCTTTTAGTAGGAGTAGAAGTAGGAGTTAAGGACAGTAGTTTTGTGTAGGAAATTTGAAAAGAGGAAGACGCTCGTCAGTTGACCACTAGAGTCCAGAGGGGATAGGCTCGTTTACTACTAGCATCCCACAGTGAAGAGAATTCAGATAGTCTGCTCCTGTATCCACACAAAATTTAAAGGTTGTAACTAAGTTTTTACATAAAGTTTTACCAAAAATAAACGTCAATTCAAGTTTGTGTTATCTTCTAATTATACCAAAACGGAGCAACACAAGTCTCATCGGTTAAGGGATTTTCTTCAGAATCGAACAGTCCAAAACTAATACAAACGATTAGAATATATTAAGAAACAGCGAAGAGGATAGCGGAAAAGTCAAGCGAATGAATCTTTACCCGGTGATGACAGTTCAGAAACAACAGCCGGGTAAACATCACTCAATCGAAATCTTCCAAAGATCGAGTATAGTCATCCGGTGGTCACTGGAAAATATGGAATAATGTCAGTCAAACATTAAGCAGTCGAGTTCAAATGCCTCCACGTGATATAACGACAGTCTCCAAACGAAACACCTTAAAAAAAATTAAAATTAGTAATGAATAGTTAGTACAGAAAAAGAATTGTCACTTGATTTAAACAACCACCTTCTACGGACATCTTTAACCGAAGGCTCTGCCCAATACAAATAACTTACGGAAAATCCGGTGATTAAAAAAAAAAAAAAAAAAAAAAAAAAAAAAAAAAAAAAAACTTTCGTGCCCACAGTAGACAAACCGACATGGCAGTAAAATTAAACTTCAGATTTTTTTTCTCAACTGTTTTATTACTAACACCGACACACTATAAAAAAAGAAGTGGAACCATGAATATATATTGGATGCAATGGTTAGTAAGGCATGTCTTGATGGATCAGTTACAACCGAGTTCAATCCTCATTTCATGCTTCAAACTTGCGGGCTTGTGTCATATGTAAGCTACGCTAAGTAACTAACCATATTAGCATTATAATTAATTATGTATTTATTCAAAATGAATAATTGTGACAAAGCCTAGCAGGGTGTGGGGAGAGACTAGTCGATACTAACTATCCTTTACTTAGTCAACCAGAAAGAGAACGAACCAGAAAACAAAACAAAGGACAGTAAAATAAAATATGAGTAGGACCGAATTCACCCCAGAAAAATAAAAGCGGCCACTGTATTCTGACTATAGACAGAATCAAGAAACTGACAAAAAAATTTAAGTTGTATCACCCCGAGCAAGGCGGTAACGCCACTGATGTACATGGGGCTACGTAATAGTGAAAAGATTGGGAAAAGAGAAAGCCGGAAACCACATCCTAAACAGGGAACAAGGGATGAGCCTCTTAACCTGTTCAATAGACGTAGGTGGAGTGTGAACCGGGCTGGACAATACAAGACCATCACCTCAGCCTATACACTAGAGTTCTTGATAAACCAAGGTATATAATAGATTTGTTTCATCAAAAGACAAAAGGTAAAATATAATGGCATTTTAGAAATATCAAAATATAGAAAACTTAAAATTACAACAGAATTTTAGCACATCTGTGTATCTTCTCTCTTAAGCAGTCAATATATAAATTAAAATTTGTTTGATAATATTTTTTTTAATAGATTATTCGTAATTCTTTAATTAATTAATTTTATGCCTCCATAGTAAAATTACCACAGATGTGTTTATTATCATTAAACAGCAAAAAAGAAGAATGCACAATTTTGCGTTCAAAATATTAGACATTTAATTTTACAGGAAAGTGAGAAAAAATCCAGTGCTACAAATAAATGACAAGTACATGTAAAAATACAAAATATAAAATTTATTTAAATTCCCAGGTTTTACCAAGACTATCTTCACAAAACTACTAAAATAAAGCCATCCTCAACACTCAAAATAAGACATGATCTCCTTTTTGATTATACTTGCTACTGCTTTTATATGCCAACTCCTTTTAGGATATGACTGATCATAGCTGTCCACAATCTTGCTAAAAGTGAATAAAACCTAGGTGGATATCGGGTGAAGTTGAGATTTATTGTAATTTTATTTACAATTGTGGTACAAGGCCAAAGTTTAAGGGGCCGAGAGGAAACAAAAGCTGAGTTTGGTCGTCACTAACTATATTATACCTAGCTAATCAGAATCACGACCCTTCAATTCGTTACATTTGGACCATTCACCACAAGAACTCACCAACTTCATTCAACCTGGCATTCAAATCGACATGTATCAATGCCACATGTAAGCAGAGAACCTACAAAATCTTCCGTGAATAAGTTGTAATATTTTAAGAGTCCAAAATATATAAAAATTTACGTGATGAATGGGTTGAGGGATGGTTATGAACCTGAAACACAAACTAAAGTAAAGTATGTTAGTAGGGTCCCGTCCACCCCACAAAAACAAGAGCGGTCATAGAAACCGCTTCTCGTCTCTTCGACACGATGCACTTCCAGTAACTCGCGTTATTAGGCAGCAAAGCCGAAATACAAGCATTAAGCCTGCTCCACTTCCCAGTGCAATATCAATTTAAAGGAAAGCCAATACGCGCTGATGCGTGAGAGGAGATGTAGGAATAGAAAAAACATTGACGTTGAAGTGGGGGAAAAAAAGTGCGGAATTTATTTTCCGGCGTCATTCAAGGTCTCATCGGTTAAGAGATTTTCTTTGGAATCAAACAGCTCAAAACTAATACAAACAATTGAATGTAAAAATTAAGCTAGAAAATATTAAACAGTTAAGTGGATAGCGGAAAAGTCAAGCGAATGTATCTTTACCCGGTGATGACAGTTTAAAAGACACCAGCCGGGTAAACATCACTCAATCGAAATCTTCCAAAGATAGAGTTTAGTTATCCGGTGGTCACTGGATGGTTGAGAGGCAGCCTTTAAGACATGGAATAAGGTCAGTCATACATTAAGCACTCGAGTTCAGTTTTCTCCACATATGACGACAGTCTCCAAACGAACTGAAAAATTTCGAAAAGTACAGAAAAAGAAAATTATCACTGTTTAAACAGACACCTACGGACATCTTTAACTGATGGCTATGCCCAATATAAACAAATTACAGAAAAGTCCACTGATTAACGAAAAATAAAACTTAAAGGCTTTTATGCCGACGCTAGTAGAAAAAGCCAGTACAGCAGTCAAATTAACTTCAAAGACTTAAGAGTAATCAAGAATTTTTACTGGCAGCAAACCGCTTGTATACGGACAGGTAATGAATTCAGCAGATTTACAAAAATAGAAAGAGGCGTAATACAAGGATGTGTCTTAACCACATCTGTTCAACTTGTACAGCGAGAATATTTTAAAGAACCTAGAAGTTATGCCTTGATTTGTCATAGGAGGCCACAATTTAAACTAAGGCACGCAGATGTTACAGTGCTGATAGCAGACACAGAAAGGAAATACAATACCTCCTACAGATGGTAGCTGAAGAAAGTGATAAAGGACTAGAAATAAACTGCAAGAAAACCGAATACATGGTCATCAGTAAAGAGGGCAGCCCAATATGCCAAATACAGGTAGGAGATACTAGAATCAAGCAGGTACAAAATTTTAAATACCTGGAAGCGTTATAACAGAAGACGGAAAGTGCGACACCGAGATCCGAAGGCGGATTGGCATGGCGAGGGAAGCATTCCAGAAGTTGAGAAAAGTATTAAGAAACAGGACAATTTTGCTTGAAACAGAAGAGAGTACTGGATTGCTATGTGATGTCGGTTCTTCAATATGACAATGAATGTTGGACAATATCTTCGAAGATGAAGGAAAAACTTGAAGCAACTGAAATGTGGTTCTACAGAAGGATGCTGCCAATATCATGGAACGAGCATGTAAGCAATGAGGTTTTGGAAACGATGGAAAAAAAGGAAATTAATACTGAGCATCAGAAAGAGACAGCTGAAGTTTCTTGGACATGCAATGAAGGAAGGAAGGTTTGGCGAACCTGATACTAACAGGCCAGATAGAGGGGAAAAGAGACGGGGTAAAGCAACGGATAACATTTGAAGGACCTAATCAGGTGAATGATGGAACGAGGATTGCATGGTGTAACAGAAGGCGTGCTAAGAGCCACCAGGAATAGGGAGACGTGGAATGCCATCATCACCTTACGTCCTGAAGAGATAGGGCACATAGTCGTAAGCTCTCTCCAGCGACAATATTTCTGTAAATAAAAGCTCTCTCCAGCGACGTCATTTACTGCTAACGGTGACACGCTATAAAAGTGATGGCATCTTGAATATATACTGACGGGGTGTAAGAGATTAAAAACAATTAAGTGGATAGCAAAAAAGTCAAGCGAATGAATCTTTACCCGGTGATGACAATTCAAAGACACCAGCCGGGTAAACATCACTCAATCGAAATCTTCCAAAGATAGAGTATAGTTATCCGCTGGTCATTGGATGGTTGAGAGGCAGCCTTTAAAGACATGGAATAAGGTCAGTCAAGCATTAAGCAGTCGAGTTCAAATGCCTCCACGTGATATGACGACAGTCTCCAAAGGGAACTCTAAAAAGAAAAAAGTTCAATTTAGTAAAATATAGACAAATTAAAATTAGAATGAAAGTACCGAAAATGAATATTATCACTTGGTTTAAACAGACATCTTTAACCGAAGGTTCTGTCCAATATAAACAATTTACGCAAATTTCCGGTGATTAAAACAAAAAAAATTAAACGCTTTTATGTCCACACGGATAGAAGTCAACAGCAATACTTCTTCTGGCAATTGCTTTAAGTAAATTGCCAACGCCGACTCACAATAAAAGTGCGGTGGAATCATGAATATATATATATATTCAGGGGTGGGGGGTGTAATGGTTAGTAGGCATGTCTTGATGGATCAGTTACAATTGAGTAATGAGTTCAATCCTCACTGCATGCTTCAAACTTGTGAGCATGTGACGTTTGAAGTAGGGAAAAAATGCGGAATTTACTATTTTTCGACGTTATTCAAGATCTCATCGGTTAAGGGATTTTCTTTGGTATCAAACGGCTCAAAACTAATACAAACGATTGAATGCAAAAATGAAGCTAGAATTTATTCAAAACAGTTAAGTGGATAGCGAAAAGTCAAGCGAATCAATGTTTACCCGGCGATGACAGTTCAAAATACACCAGCCAGGTAAGCATTCGAGTTCAGTTTAATCCACGTGACATGACGACAATCGAAAATCTAAGAAAAAAAAAATTCAATTTACTAAAATACGGTGAGAAAAAAAGATTAAAGTTAGAAAAGTAAGCACAGAAAAGAAAATTATCACTTGGTTAAGCAGACACTTCTTCGGAGATCTTTAACCGAATATTCTGACAAGTCATACTGTCTATATGTAGTTTGAACATAGGTATTTTTACACTAAATGACTTTAGAAAAGTAGTTAGCGTTTTCCTAAGATTTTAGGAGACAGCGTTGGTTAGAAAGACAAACCAAAAGAATGCTAAAATTTGCCTTAGTCAAGTGTCATGGGTGATCAGGTCTCGGAAAAAACATGATCGACTGGGAGAAGAATTTCACGTAGTAGAGTATCTGCCAACCAAATCTATAGAACCCAAATCTATAGAACCGAATCTGTCCTGCTATTTAACCTATAAGTGGGGAGAAGAGACGGATTATTACATTTAAAAATGGTATCTGCCGCTAAATGAATAAAACGAATTCAACTAGTCACTTCGATTTCTAGTTCCGAGCAGAGATTCACTGCACCACAACTTCACTTTGATAAAACAGAAGAAATTGACTAATAGACAAGAGGTTCGAGAAATAAAGTCTGAATTAGAAAGAAAGAAAATAGCAACAACTTTCGACAAGTAGTAAGAGCCCAATTATGAAAAAAATGGGAGCTTAAAAACGAAGAGTATTAAATCTGTATGAATGTGCGTTGGACTTATAGGCTCAGAACGTAAAATTGTAGAGTCGAGTTCTAATTTCAGTTCAATTCGTTGCATTCACTGACGCGAAACCTGATTACTTGGGAAGAGTAATTCGCTTCTCCCCCCAGCTATGGACTGAATCGGACAGATTTTGTTCTATATCGTCGGTTGACAACTAGTCTACGGCAGTAATGGCATCCTATCTTGGGAAATTCGTCTGCCCAGTCATGTCTTTTGCCTTAACGTTTGAAACTTGACTGAAATATAGATCTACATAAATCTACTACAACGATTAACAAGGTCTTTACGAAGACTGATTCCATTGTCCTGTCTTTAATGAGAGAAAACGCACCAAGACAGAGACAATGGCTGCTACTAGGTTGTAGTCGGAATTCAAAAACCTTGCAAATCAAGTATTAAGCAAGTGTTAATAGCCGATAGTTCAGCACCATAATGAATGTCCGTGTAGTAAAATTTTAAAGGAATAACGAACACATATGTAATGCCCGGAGCAAAGACCTATCATAGCAACTGCTTCTTGTCTGTCACGACTCACTTTTCAGGCAACCAACTCAAAATACGTAGTATTAAGCCCGTTTCATTTACTAGTGCAATAATATAAAGGGAAGCCAGTACACAGGAGATGTAGGAATAGAAAAGTATGGACGTTTAAAGTGCGGGTGGGAGTGTGGAATTTTCGGCGTTGTTCAAGGTCTCGTCAGTTAAGGGAATTTTCTTTGCAATCAAGCAGTCCAAAACTAATACAAACGATTGAATATAAGCAGCTAAAAGATATTAAAGACAGTTAAACTGATAGCGAAAAAGTCAAGCGAATCAATGTTTCCCCGGTGATGATAGTTCAAAAACATCAGCCGTGTAAACATCGCTCAATCGAAATCTTCCAAAGATTTCGTATCGGTATCTGGTGGTTACTGGATGGCAGCCTTAAAAACATGGAATAATGTCAGTCACATTAAGCATTCGAGTTAAGTTTAATCCACGGGATATGACGACAGTCTCCAAACCGGAATCTAAGAAAACAAAAGTTCAATATAGTAACACACGGAGAGAGAAAAAAAAAAAAAAAAAAAATTAAAATTCGTAATGAATAGTTAGTACAGAAAAAGAATTGTCTCCAGAGGGAAACTCTAAAGAGAAAAAGTTCCATTTAGTAAAAGTGAGACAAAAGATTAAGATTAGAATGAAAAGTACAGAAAAAGAATATCACTTGGTTTAAACAGACAATTTCAATGGAAGTCTTTAATCGAAGGTTCTGCCCAATATAAATAATTTACGGAAGTTCCGGTGATTAACGTAATTAAACCAAAAAGCTAAACACTTATGCCCACACTGTAGTAAAATTAAATAGCAATCTTCTTCCGGCAATTGCTTCAAGTCGAGGCCGTAGCGACGGCCTCGTTTAAGTACGCCGACTCACAATAAAAATGCGGTGGAATCATCAATATATATTGAGGGGTGTGTAATTGTTAGTAGGAATGTCTTGATGGATCAGTTACAATTGAGTAAAGAGTTCAATCCTCACTGCATGCTTCAAACTTGCGAAAAAGTGACGTCTGAAGTAGGGAAAAAAAATGCGGAATTTACTATTTTTCGACGTTATTCACGGTCTCGTCGGTTAAGTGATTTTTTTTTGCTATCAAACAGCCCAAAACTAATACAAACGATTGAATATAAGATTTAATGCTAGCTTAGATAGAGATTAAGAAACTGAAGTGGACAACGGAAGAGTCAAGCGAATCAATGTTTCCCCGGTTATGATAGTTCAATAACATCATCCGGGTAAACATCAATCAATCGAAATCTTCCAAAGATCGAGTTTAGTTATCCGGTGGTTACTGGATGGTTCAGAGGCAGCTTTAAAAACATGAAATAATGTCAGTCGAACATTAAGCAGTCGAGTTCAAATTCCTCCACGTGATATGACGACAGTCTCCAAACCGGAATCTAAGAAAAAAAAAAGAAAAAAAAAAGTTCAATATAATAACATACGGAGAGGGAGAAAAAAAAAAAAAGATTAGAATGAAAAGTAGTCACATTATCACTTGGTTTAACGGACGCTTCTACTGACATCTTTAACCTAATGTTCGGCCCAATATAAACAACGAACGGAAAAATAGGGCGACTAACAAAATAAAAAAAAAACCCATAATCGCTTTTATACCCACACTGGTAGAAACCTCTGAAAACTTCAAGCGAAATATTTCACCAGCCACTACTTGCTAACACCGACTCACAATAAAAGTACGGTGGATTCATGAATATATATTGATGGGGGTGTAATGGTTAGTAAGCATGACTTGATGGATCAGTTACAATTGAGTAATGAGTTCAATCCTCATGGCATGAGTCAGTTTTTTTTTTTTTTAATCATATCACCCCAAGCAAGGCGGTAATGCCACTGATGCGCAGGGGGCTACGTAAGGGTAAAAAGAATGGAAAAGAGAAAGCCGGAAACCACATCCTAAACAGGAAACAAGGGATGAGCCTCTTCACCTGTTCAATAGATGTGGGTGGAGTGTGAACCGGGCGATAGTTTAGTGTATCTACTAGTTTCCCATTTTCCGTTTTTAATTTATTAGTCAGCATTATATCTTCCCGCTCCACTTTATTTTCTCCTCTCCACTCCACTTCTTGATTTTGTCCCATGGGCAGAATATAGCGGCCTCTTCGTTTTGAGCTTAGGTTGGGTCCATCTAACATAATGATTATGTTGTAATTTTTTGTTTGAAATTTTGATTTGAGGAATTTGTGTCATGCCCCTTTCCCTCATGTCATTTCATGTCAAAGTTTTATGTATATTTTTGTATTTATTGTATATTGTGTTAAAAAAATTTTTTATGTGCATTTGGGGTGTTTTTAGGACCCCGGAATGTAGGGTGGTATTTTGGTACATGATAGTATGAGTGTTGATGGACAAGTTTTTTATGGTGAGTGAGAAACATTGTAACGTATGTATGGGTCGTGAATCTGATTAGGTAGGTATAGGATAGAGTACTGCATGATCAACCTCAGTTTTGTTCCCCCTCCCCTTTTTTAGGCCTTGTGCCATAAACCTTTTGTAAAAAAATTTAAATAAATGCATGTGTCACAGCCTGTGTCATATGTAAGCTATGCTAAGTAACTAACCATATTGGCGTTATAATTAATATGCATTTATTATTCAAAATGAATAATTGTGACACAAAGCCTAGGGGGCGTGGGGAGAGGCTGGTCGATACTAACTATCCTGTACCTAGTTAACCAGAAAGGGAATGAACCCAAAAAACAAATTAAAATATAACAAAAAGGACACAGTAAAATAAAATATTAGTAGGACGAATTCACCCCAGAGAAATAAGAGCGGCCACTGTATTCTGACTATAGACAGAATCAAGAAGCTTACTCACTAAGAAAAAAAAGAATCTTTTTCTTGCTAAAAGTGAATAAGGCCTAGGTGGATATCGGGTGATGTTGAGATTTATAGTAATTTTATTAACAATTGTGGTACAAGGCCAAAGATTTGGGGGTGGGGAGAGGGAAAGAAAAATAGCTGAGTTTGGTCGTCACTAACTATATTATACCTAGCTAATCAGAATCACGACACTTCAATGCGTTACATTTGGACCATTCACCACAAGAACATACCATCTTCATTCAACCTGACATTCGAATCTACATGTATCACAATGCCACATGTAAACAAAGAACCCTACAAAATGTGTGGGGAGAGGCTGGTTGATACTAACTATCCTGTACCTAGTTAACCAGAAAGGGAACGAACCAGAAAACAAAACAAAAAAAGGAGACAGTAAAAGAAAATATTAGTAAGACCAATCCAGCTAACAAAAATAAGTGCGACCACTTATTAGCTGACTATAGACAGAATCAAGATGCTTATTCACTAGGGGAAAAAAGAATAAATTTATTGCCAAATGTGAATAAGGCCTAAGGGTAAGTGGGGTGAAGTTGAGATTTATGATGTTTTTATGATTTTACAAGCATATTTTAACATATTTTACATATTTTACAAGCATATTTATGTAAAATCATTAAATAATATGTATAAAATTATGTAAAATTATGTAAAATTTTACATATTTTACAAGCATATTTATGATGTTTTTATGATTTTTGAAGTTGAGGGATTTAGGGTTGAGATTTATGGTAATTTCGTCGTTTGGTGGAATACAGCGGCCACTCTTTTTCTGGGATGGACGGGTCTTACTAACATTGTTTATTATTTTAAGTTTAAAAGATGGTGAGTTTCTGTGGTGAATAGCCTAAATGTAACGCATGGAAAGATCGTGATTAGTGTGACACGATAACTGATCGTGATTAGTGTGACATGATAACTGATCGTGATTAGTGTGACACGATAACTAGGCGTATATTAAGGTGCTTTGTAAAATATGTATTTTATTATAATAGATTAAAATAGAAAATGGTTAAGAATAGAAAATAGATTAAAAACATGTTTCGTTTAACGAAAGTGAAAAAGAAGAGAAAAAATAAATAAATAAACGCTTTTTCTTTTATGAGGAAAATTGTAGAAGAGAAAAGGGTATCGGATTACTGTTTTAAATCCTACAACTCTTCCGGTAAATATTTGACTCGGTGATTTAATGTGATAAGAGATAAAGTTCAGGAAATAGATTTTTTGAATGACCAGGTCAAAGGCTGTCTTTACTGTGTCTCAACCACACATTAAGAATTTTCCGGCGGAAACTTTATTAAGATAAAAAAAATAAAAAAATCATGAGGCTAGGTACAGACTGGGTGTCTGCACATCAAGTGGGGAAAGTTTGGGTGCCCTGAAATTTCAGACGTACGGTCGCCAATTGCTTATCACCCAGTGGTCCAAAACATTTCCGGATTTCCGGATTTCCGGATTAATTTTAAATAAATTCAGGTGATTTTTCCGAGTCAGATGAGTTGAGTTGAGTTAGTTTCGCCGGGTGTGTGTTTGAAGTAGAACCTCCGTTCGTCTTGTTTCGGTCAGTTCGGATTTGTTGATCTCCATTGATTAGAGTGAGAGCTGTGTGTCACATTCGCCTGCCCCAACCGAAAAGGCTAACTCTAAACTAAATAAAGCATCCTTTCAACTCATCCAAGTTGTAGAAGTTCGTTCCTTATAGTTCAGTCATGTACCCCCAGCTTGAGCCTCCGGCTTTTTCAACAAACTCCCGGCAAACATCACAGCGTGGAGAACGGTCGCCGGAGAAATTGTTCGGACCGTCCGTTGGGGTGTTACATTTGGTGCTCGTGACTGCAGGATTTGGAACCCACGGAAGGGCCACTGGATGCTAAGTTTGGATTTCGACGAACCGACGCGACTGGACGAAACAAAACGAACGGAGAAAAGGAAATCGAAGAAAGAACCACACTAACAACCAGATTCTAATTGTTTGGTATAAGCTTCAAAAGAAGAAAAAAAGAAAAAAAGAAAAGGGAACCCGAAATCAGCAAACACTGATCCACTTAAGGTAAGCCGAATTCTCTAACTCCCTTATTTTGTCTGTTTAAAGTTCTTGCCGGCATATTCTTGGTATTGGTTTTGAATTTTTTTTCTCTTTCTTTTGCCACTTGTTTAATTGTAATAGTAGTATGGATAAGATTAATGTTATCGGATCAAGTGGGTCGAGAATACCTGTATTTAAAGGTAGATCTTCCGAATTCCAGGCTTGGGTTGAGGCTATAAAAAAAAGAGTAGAATACACAAGCTTTCGCAGGCAGAGATAGTTAATGTGGCCTACGACTACTCAGATGGAGTAGTATCAGAATATATAGGGCTGTATTTAGAGGATCATCCAGAATGTAGTTGGGATGAACTTTTGAAACAGCTAACTCATCAATATGGTGATTGTACTAGTGCAGCTAATGCTGCAAGGGCTTTAATTAAGGTTAGACAGAAAGAAGGAGAAACTCTGCCAGAACTAACGAGCAGGATTTTAGGACTGGCTAAGATAGCATATAAGGACGCAGTTCAACGAGAGGGCGAGGTAATTCAGATGCAGCTGGCTGAGTTTTTCACGGACGCAATCGAAAACCTGTTCGTGAGAGAGGACACAGCCAGGGCATACCCAACCACTCTGACAGAGGCATTCAATGCAGCACAGCAGAGCCTCAGGTTGCACGAAAGGCTGGCAACCTCTCGGGAACAAATGTGGGGGGCGAGGGGGCAAGGTGATGGAAGATATGTAGGACCTCCTCAGAACAATGGGGGACGGTGGAGGTATGGTGAGACGGATCACCATTGGGGAAACCATACCCCGCAAAGGAGCTGGTCAGAATCACGCCCAGTTCCTGGTAGACCGGGATGCTGGGGATGTGGGCGGCTGGGGCACCTGGTGAGGGAATGTCCTCGTCGGGAGGGGCCCTTACGTGCCAGAAGAGAAACCGAGCGACAACCGGGAAACGCGGAAGGGCAACCCCGAGAGATGTAAGGGTGGCCCGAAGTTATGCGTTGCTCGACCAAGGTACTGAAGCAACTTGTAATGTGCTGGTGAGCAGCAGATACATACAGGCATTATTAGATACTGGGGCATGCATATCAGTTTTGAGGTTAAAAGATTTTAAGGCATTAAACCAAAAAAAAAAAATAGGAGACTCGAAGCTGCAGATATGAAGATAATTCAGGCAGACAGACGAGAAATAAGAATAACCGGTCCGAAATGCCTGCCTATAAGTGTGGGAGGGGTATCCACTATGCAGAAATTCTGTGTAGCCCCAACCCTCTGTAGGGCAATGATATTAGGCTGAGACTGGTTGGAAAGCAATAAGGCCCAACTCAGCTTTAATCCAACCCTCTTAAAGTTAGGTGGGAAGGAGATTCCTCTCGGAGCTCCGATGAATGAAGAAGTGGTCGTTCTTACTGCTAAAGACATTGTTTTGCCGCCGCGCACGGCTATTGCATGCAATGGAAGGCTGTCACCAGCAGAAAACCTAAGGCAAGGAATATATCAGGTAACTCCAACTGATAAAGGTTACTTCGAGGAAGGGGAAATTACGCTACACGAATCGGTGGTCGAATATAGTGATACAAATGACATCCCAATAATGCTAGGAAATATCACGAACACAACGATAAAAATAGAGAAAGGGGATGAGATAGGAAGAGCAACACCCACGACTATCATAAGGCAACAGGTGAGCAGGAGAAATTTAGCTCATGTTCAGGTAAACTCGATATTAAATGAGGAGGAAATAGTGGCATCGCCTGAACACATGGGGAGCATAAGGCGACTAATACTTAAGAATAAAGACGTGGTGGCTAACTCCGATAAGGAGTTGGGTCGGACACAAACGGTGCAGATGAAGATTGACACAGGGGATCACCCACCAATAAAATTAAAACCGTATCGGACACCAATACACAAACGTCAACTGGTGGAGGATGCAGTCAATGATATGCTGGAATCAGGGGTGATCGAACGCTCTAAATCCCCTTGGAGTTTTCCAATAGTAGTAGTCAGTAAGAAAGATGGAGGACATTGGTTTTGTGTCGATTTTAGGACCTTAAATAAAATCACGAAGCCCATGGCCTATCCCTTGCCGATGATTGATGATATCTTGGCTTTGTTGGGAAAATCTAACTACTTTTCTAAACTTGATCTAAGATCAGGATATTGGCAGGTAGCTTTAGACAGAAATGACCGAGAAAAGACAGCATTTGCGTGCCATGCGGGTCTGTATCAGTTTAGAGTAATGCCATTCGAACTCGCTAATGCCCCAGGAGTTTTTCAGAAACTTATGTCAGTAGTTTTTTTTTGGGGGGGGGGGGTTAGAGCAAATTGCAATGGCTTACTTGGACGACATATTAGTTTTCTCAGCCAGTGCAAGTGAACACCTGCAGCACTTGCAGATTGTTTTTTCCCAATTGCGAAAACATGGGTTGAAGATCAAGCTATCTAAGTACCAATTCATGAGTAAAGAAACAAGGTACTTGGGATTCATAATCAACGAACAGGGGGTTAAACCAGATATGGATAAAGTTGAGGTGATCAGGGCAATGACTGCACCAAAAACGATTAGGCAGGTTAGGGGCTTTATAGGGGCAATAGGGTACTACCGAAGGTTTATTCCGGGATTCTCTAGGATTGCCACACCACTTATAGCATTGACAAAAAAATATGCCAGGTTCAAATGGACGGAAGATTGCCAAAGATCATTTGATGCCCTGAAGGAACAGGTGACTGCTGTCCCGCTATTGGCTTATCCAGATCTGAATAGGCCAATGATACTGTACACTGATGCGAGTGATCAGTGCATCGGGGCATGTCTGACCCAGCCCTGTCCAGACAAGGATGGCCCTGTTCCAGGGATACCAGAAGAGGTACCCATATACTTTTTATCTCACCGGCTCTCCCCTACTCAGCAGAGGTGGCCGGTGATTGAGAAAGAAGCTTATGCCATAGTCTATGCATTACAAAAACTAGACTATTACCTGAGCGGAGCGAAGTTTGTAATAAAGACTGACCATAAACCTCTACAGTATTTATTTGAAGCAGAACTTACCAATAGAAAAATACAACAGTGGGCCATTAAATTGAGCGGGTATAATTGTAGAATAGAATATTTGGCGGGGAGGGACAATACATGTGCCGATCTGCTGTCTCGAATCCCTCGGGCGTTAGAAGAAGAATCTGTAAACATTATACCGGAGGTGGATGACAGGGCGTACCAGATAAATGTGATTAACTCTCAGCGAATGGGGAGACAAACCGACTTAGGGGAACTGGAAGACTCATGTGACAATGAAGAGGACCGACCCTCCGAAATATTCTGCGAGTACGAAATGGATGATGAACTTAAGAATCTAAAGGAAGTGATAGAGGCGGGGCGGGTAACTGAAGCATGTGCACGAAAATACCTAATACAAGAAGGTAGACTATATTATCTCTCCGACAGAGATGGGGAAGTGAGGTCCCGGCTGTACGTAGTTAGATCACCCCGAAGTAGGATACTATCGCAGCATCACCAGACCCTAGGACACATGGGCATAGATAAAACGTACGAACTTATCAGTAGGAAATATTACTGGCCGGCTCTGTACAAATAAGTGACTGCATATGTGAATAGCTGCATCATATGTCAGGTCAGAGCTGATAAACATACGATAGGACCTCTTGTGGAAACGGACACTCCAGCCTATCCATTTCAGAAGGTTAGCTTAGATATTTCAGGGCCGTATGGCGAAACCCCTCCCCCGGAAACAATTACATAGTCAGCTTTGTCGACTGGCTTACCAACTGGCCAGAAGCATATGCCGTAAAAGATAAAAAGGCTCAGACGGTAGCCAATTTAGTTCTGACGGAGATATTCCCAAGATATGGGGCACCCTTTGAATTAGTGACAGATAATGGAACCGAAAACGTCAATGAGATAATGAGGGAGACTCTCAACAGTTTGAATATAAAGCACATAACCACATCTCCATACCACCCACAGAGCAACGCAAAGGTAGAACGCTTCCACCGATCCTTAGGTAATATTTTAGCTAAATTAGCCATAGGGGAGAATGAGAACTGGGATCTGTATTTAAGTCAAGCATTAGCAGCAGTGAGATTTTCTATGTGCGAGACAACAGAATACTCGCCATATTATATGCTATTTGGACGCGACGTGATTCTGCCGGTAGATAATCTGTTGAAGCCTCGTAGAAGGTACATGGGCGAAGATCACCATCGTCTTATAATCGAACAGCAACACAAAATCTTCGTCCAAGCTCAACGGAGGATTAAACGGGATCAAAATAGGAGGACCCACACTGTTAACAAAAACCGCCGAGAAGTAAAATTGGGAGTCGGGGACCCAGTGTATTACAAGAAGCATGTTAGACAAGGCAAATTAGATCTGAAATGGAAGCCCTACTATAGAATAATTGAACAAACAGGGCCAGTTACATTCGTAATTTGGGACCAGCTTGATGGAAAAATCAAGAGGGCGCATGCCAATGATTTAAAGTTGGCTGAACTCCGAAGCTGGGAAATACCCACGATGGAGAGTGGGGAAAGACCAATCAGACCATCAACATTGGCGACTCCCACCTCAAATCGAGAATCCGATATCGAGGACTCGGAGTCGGGGAGAGCCTTCATAAAATTTACTGAAGGTTATTGCCACTCCGGGGAGAACCCTTATCCGCCTCAACAGGACCACGAAAGGTGGGATTCGGAGGACGACATCCCTTTGGCAGAAATAAGGTCAAACGATAAGCAATCCCCTCATACGGAGGGGAATGGGGGTAATGAGGACGAGGAAGATGTGCCCTTGAGTAGGATACAGTCTAGGTTACGAGACGAGAGTGGACTTAGAAAAAAGCACTAGCTAGACTATTTCTTCAGCAAAGAACGAAGCTTTTTTTTTCTTTCTCTCTGTGATCGGTAGAAATCTTTAGGAGGTTAATAGACAGAAGAGGAAGGTAGAATGGGGTTTAAGATATATATTGGTTTTAGCCTAGCCTAAATTTTTTTTTAACACTAACCATCACAGCCACCCCGCCCCTATCTATCATAAGCTTACCTATGGGGTGCACAGCTTTCGGTACGTCTATCACACTTCCGCCTTTTTACCAAGCGGAAGAGAAATTTGAATCTAGAGATTCTTTTCTCGCTCTCTCGAACATCACATCGGCTCGTTGGACAGACTTGTGGAAACCTCTCGTTAGAACGTCGTTGAATGTTACTGCAACGAAACTCACACAACTATTAGAAAAAATAGAAAGAATTAATTTACAAGACTTAGTTGATCAACTAGAGACAATAGATGAGGAGGTTCCTCCCCAGGGGAGTTAGACCACTAAATCCGTAGCCTTGTTATCAGTTGGGGGATGTGTTTTGGTGGGGATAATAATAATAATCCAAGTAGTTTGGGGAAGGCAGTGGTTAAAAAGATGTAGGAAAATTATGCCGCCGAAGGGACTGAATAGCAAAAGGGGTGGATCACCTGTTGAAACCACGGAGACCCAAGGGACAGAGAACCCTGAAACTGGTCCTGAGAAAGGGACCCAGGCAGAGGAACGGTTGCAACTAACGGCCGTACGATTGGAGGTTAAAAAAAAAATGAGAAAAAAGGGAACTGATATTCCATATTCCTCTTCCTTCTAATGGACAGGGTGCTCCAGGAGCATGCACATAAAGAAAAATGTGAGTGGTTAAAAAAAAAAAAATTAAATGTCAGAGGAAGGGAGAGAGCAAGAAACAACTGTGCGCGAAAAAAAAGAAAAAAAAAGGAAAAAAGGACAATGAACTGATGAAAAAAAAGTGTCAGTACTTTGACAGAAAAAGTATGAATTTTGAAAAGAAAGAAAAAGGGAGATAGAAACAACTCAAACAGTGTGAATGGGTTCTTAAAAAAATGAAAAAGGACCCCCTTTTTTTTTAAAAAAAAAGGGTAAAAAAAAGTGTGTGTTATTACCTCAACAAAAAACAAAGTACTATATGTGAAAAAAAAAGTGAGAGAGAGAAAAACTAAGTGGGTGTGTTCAACAACGACCAAAATATGTGTTAAAAAAAAGGATGATGATGATGGAAAAAAATATATATTTTTGAGAAAAACAGAAAGAAACATTTTGGAAACATTTATGTATTTTTTGTTGTTTTGTTTGGAAAAAAAAGTGGCGATGATGAAAAAAACAAACAAACAATAATTTTGAGAAAAAAACGAAAGAAACATTTTAGGAAATTTTTTTTTTGTTATTTTGTTTAAAAGAAGAAAAGAAAGAAAGAAAATGGGTCATGTGTAGGGAACTTTGAACAGTTGAAAAGGAAACTAGGCGTATATTAAGGTGCTTTGTAAAAAAAAGATTAAAATAGAAAATGGTTAAGAATAGAAAATAGATTAAAACATGTTTCGTTTAACAAAGTGAAAAAGAAGAGAAAAATAAATAAATAAACGCTTTTTCTTTTATGAGGAAAATTGTGGAAGAGAAAAGGGTATCAGATTACTGTTTGAAATCCTACAACTCTTCCGGTAAATATTTGACTCGGTGATTTAATGTGATAAGAGATAAAGTTCAGGAAATAGTTTTTTTGAATGACCAGGTCATAGGCTGTCTTTACTGTGTCTCAACCACACATTAAGAATTTTCCGGCGGAAGCTTTATTAAGATAAAAAAAAATTAAAAAATCCTGGAAAAATACTGAGGCTAGGTACAGACTGGGTGTCTGCACATCAATGGGGAGAAAGTTCGGGTGCCCTGAAAGTTACGGTCGCCAATTGCTTATCACCCAGTGGTCCAAAACATTTCCGGATTTCCGGATTAATTTTAAATAAATTCAGGTGATTTTTCCGAGTCAGATGAGTTGAGTTAGTTTCGCCGGGCGTGTGTTTGAAGTAGAACCTCTGTTCGTCTTGTTTCGGTCAGTTCGGATTTGTTGATCTCCATCTGTTAGAGTTAGAGCTGTGTGTCACATTCGCCTGCCCCAACCGAAAAGGCTAACTCTAAACTAAATAAAGCATCCTTCCAACTCATGACAAGTTGTAGAAGTTCGTTCCTTATAGTTTAATCTTGTACCCCCAGCTTGAGGCTCCGGCTTTTTCAACAAACTCCCGGCAAACATCACAGCGTGGAGAACGGCCGCCGGAGAAATTGTTCGGACCGTCCATTGGGGTGTTACATTAGCTAGGTATAATATAGTTAGTGACGACCAAACTCAGCTATTTTTCTTTCCCTCGCCCGCCCCATAACAAATATTCTTTGGTCTTGTACCACAATTGTAAATAAAATTACAGTAAATCTCAACATCACCCGATATCCACCTAGGCCTTATTCACTTTTGGCAAGAAAAAGATTCTTTTTTTTTCTTAGTGAGTAAGCTTCTTGATTCTGTCTATAGTCAGAATACAGTGGCCGCTCTTGGTTTTTTTGTGGAGAGGACGAGACCTACTATCATATTTTACTTTAGTTTGTGTTTCAGGTTCATCACCTTCCCTCAACCGATTCATCGTGTAGATTTTTATATATTTTGGACTTTTAAAATTTTAAAACTTTTATTTCACGGAGATTTTAGAGGTTCTCTGCTGACATGTGGCATTGTGATACATGTAGATTTAAATGTTGAATGAAGATGGTGAATTTCTGTGGTGAATGGTCCAAATGGAAGGGACGTGATTCTGATTAGTTAGGTATAATATAGTTAGTGACTACCAACCTCAGCTTTTGTTCCCCCCACAAAAACTTTGGCCTTGTGCCACAATTGTAAATAAAATTACAGTAAATCTCAACATCACCCGATATCCTCCTAGGCCTTATTCACTTTTAGCAAGAAAAAGATTCTTTTTTTTTCTTAGTGAGTAAGCTTCTTGATTCTGTCTATAGTCAGAATACAGTGGCCGCTCTTATTTCTCTGGGGTGAATTCGTCCTACTAATATTTTATTTTACTGTGTCCTTTTTGTTATATTTTAATTTGTTTTTCTGGTTCATTCCCTTTCTGGTTAACTAGGTACAGGATAGTTAGTATCGACTAGTCTCTCCCCACACCCCCTAGGCTTTGTGTCACAATCATTCATTTTGAATGATAAATACATATTAATTATAACGCCAATATGGTTAGTTACTTAGCATAGCTTACATATGACACAAGCCCGCAACTGTGACACATACCATGAGGATTGAACTCATTACTCAATTTTAACTGATCTATTTAGACATGATTACTAACTAGTACACCCCCGTCAATATATATTCATGATTCCACCGTACTTTTATTGTGAGTCGGCGTTAGCAAGTGGTGGCTGGCGAAATATTGCGCTTGAAGTTTTAAGTGGTTTCTACCAGTGTGGGCATAAAAGCGATTAGGATTTTTGATTTTGTTAATCACAGGATTTTTCCGTTAGTTGTTTATATTGGGCCGAACATTAGGTTAAAGATGTCAGTAGAAGTGTCTGCTAAACCAAGTGATAATTTTCTTTTTCTGTGTCTACTTTTCATTCTAATCTTTTTTTTTTCTCTCTATCTCCGTATGTTATTATATTGAACTCTTTTTTTTTTTTTTTCCTTAGATTCAGGTTTGGAGACTGTCGTCATATAACGTAGAGGAATTTGAACTCGACTGCTTAATGTTTGACTGACATTATTTCATGTCTTTAAAGCTGCCTCTCAACCATCCAGTGACCACCGGATAACTATACACGATCTTTGGAAGATTTTCTTTTGGAAGATTTCGATTGAGTGATGTTTACCCGGCTGGTGTTTTTGAACTGTCATAACCGGGGAAACATTGATTCGCTTGACTTTTCCGCTATCCACTTCAGTTTCTTAATCTCTATCTTCTAAACTAGCATTAAATTTTATATTCAATCGTTTGTATTAGTTTTGGGATATTTGATACCAAAGAAAATCCCTAAACCGACGAAACCTTGAATAACGCCGAAAAATAGTAAATTCCGCACTTATTTCCTACTTCAAACATCACTTTCTCGCAAGTTTGAAGCATGCAGTGAGAATTGAACTCATTACTCAATTGTAACTGATCCATCAAGACATGCTTACTAACCATTACACACCCCCTCAATATGTATTCATGATTCCAACTCACTTTTGTGGGTCGGCGTACTTGAAGCAATTGCCGGGAGAAGATTGCTATTTAATTTTATTACCGTGTGGCCATAAGTGTTTAAACTTTTTGGTTTAATTACGTTAATCACCGGAATTTCCGTAAATTGTTTATATTGGGCAGAACCTTCGGTTAAAGATGTCTGTTTAAACCAAGTGATATTCTTTTTCTGTACTTACTTTTCATTCTAATCTTAATCTTTCATGTCTCAATTTTACTAAATTGAACTTCTTTTTAGAGTTCCCTTTGGAGACTCGTCATATCACGTAGAAGAAACTGAACTTGAATGCTTAATGCTTGACTGACCTTATTCTATGTCTTTCGGACTGCCTCTCAACCATCCAGTGACCACCGGATAACTATACACGATCTTTGGAAGATTTCGATTGAGTGATGTTTACCCGGCTGGTGTCTTTTGAACTGTCATCACCGGGGAAACATTGATTCGCTTGACTTTTTCGCTATCCACTTAACTGTTTTTTTTAATATCTTCTAGCTTAATTTTTGCATTCAATCGTTTGTATTAGTTTTGAGCTGTTTGATTACAAAGAAAATTCCTTAACTGACGAGACCTTGAATATCGCCCAAAATCCCCCCCCCCACTTTAAACGTCAATATTCTTCAATTCCTACATCTCCTCTGCGTATTGGCTTCCCTTTATATTAATATTGCACTGGTAAATGGAGCAGGCTTAATGCTTCGTATTTCGAGTTCGTTGCCTGATAAGTGAAAAGTGAGTCGTGGCAAAGAGACAAGAAGTTGCTGTGCTCGGTCGTTGCTCCAGGCATTACATTTGTGTTCGTTACTCCTTTAAAATGAACAGATTGGGGCGTTTTACTACAAGAATATTTATGGTGCTAAACTCTCGGCTACTAACACTTGTTTCTTAATACTTTTCAAGTTTTTAAAAATTCCAACTACAAACTAGTAGCAACCATTCTCTTTATTTTGTTTTAGCTCGTTTTTTTTTTGTTTTTTTTTTTAAACATTAAAGACAGGACAATGGAATCTGTCTTCGTAAAGCCAGTGTTAGTCGTTGTAGTAGATTTATGTAGATCTATATTTAGTCAAGTTTCATACCTTAAGGCAAAATAGACATGACTGGGCAGACGATTTTCCCCGAGATAGGATGTTATTACTGCCGTAGACTAGCTGCTAACCAACGCTATAGAACAAAACCTGTCCGATTTAGTCCATGGTTGGGGGGAGAAGAAACAGATGACTCTTACCAAGTAATCAGGTTTCGCATAAGTGAATGCAACGAATTCAAATGAAATTCGAACTCGACTCTACAATTTTACGTTCTGGGCCGATAAGCCCAACGCTCATTAATATAGAATTAAAACTTTTTTTCATAATTGGGCTCTTACTTGTCGAAAGTTGTTGCTATCTTTTTAATTCAGATTTTATTTCTCGAACCTCGTGTCTATTAGTCAATTTCTTCGGTTTTATCAAAGTGAGGTTGTGGTGCAGTGAGTCTCTGCTCAGAACGAGAAATCGAAGTGACTTTGAATTCGTTTTATTCATTTAGGCGCAGATACCATTTTTAAACGTTATAATCCATCTCTTCTCCCCAGTTACAGGTTAAATAGCAGGACAGATTCGGTTCTATAGCTTTGGTTGACAGCTAATCTACTGCGTGAAAATTTCAGTCGATCATGTCTTTTCCGAGACGTGATCACCTATTGTGATACTACCGCAGTGCGGACTGCTAGCTGCCCTCAGGCCAGATCTTGGTCGAAACGGCACCAGATGTGATGCCTCAGCCTGGGTGGCCGTCTGTCTAATGTGACGATCCCAGTTGTGACACTGTCACCCGGTCATACCGTTGGTTTGGTCGCAGTCGCTGGTCGGGACAATCTCGTCGCCACAAAAGCTGGGCTACAGGACGTCTTTTGCAGCAACGGGCCACTGTCCCACGTTGTGATTAGATCCCAGAAGTCTCGTCGTGCAATTTTAATAGTCGTCCCTTTTAGCCGGTCCGGACACTGATGTACACTTGTGGTTTAAAAAAAAAAAATTAATAAAATAAATTAACAAGTGGAACACACCTGGAGAGCTACGTAGAATGTCTTTATATAAAGAAAAAACACTCTTTTCCCAAGAATACAGTTGTTAAAAATGATATTTACAACGGAGAGAGAAAGCTCGCCAAAAGCATCATAGCTTCTAATCGTTAAACGAAATGTTTTTTGTCTAAGTTTCGTTAGCGTTGAAATAAAAATCTCTTCACATATTCGCCAAAGTCTCTTGTATTTCATTAAGTCTTTTCATTAATTCTCTGTAATCAGGATTGTCAATTTTCCTATATAACTTCTAAAACAGCAAAGTTCTTTCGGGTCCTTATCGGAGTTTAACGGAGTTTGCCGAAGTTGAACGAACGAAGAATCAGAATTTTCGATTTTCCCGTGATTAAAAAAAAAAATAACAATAACGTTCTTTCGGGTTTCATGTCGATGGCGCATTATTCCAAATGAACTCCCTGAGTTAATTTGCGGCAGGCTTCATTCGAAATTAACTCTTTAGCCATAAGTTCTATGGTTCTAATTTTAATAAAGATTTTTTTTTTCAACTGGGATGTGATGCATTCGAATTAAAGACCAAAATATGAATTTTATTTTTAGCATCTGCCTTTTTCTGAATGGTTGTTTTTAAATATTTTTGTAAGCACAGCTTAGATGTGGCACATAGCCAAATATTGATATTTTTCTTTTTTTTTCCCCTAAGCAAAACTTTGGACAAGGCTGAAAGTATGGGGTGCGTAGTCAGGATCACACTATTTAATTCTAATAGATTCTAGCGCGATAGGATTGCTAACGATTACCCCACGTCGAGGGGCCCTCTGTCATATTAATGGACCAATAGTCACCAAGTTAGCCTTTGTTTCAACCGGAATAAAAAAAAAGACAACAAAAAACGAATCGTTCAAATCTGACTTAGTGAAATTATTTCCTGTGTGCTTCTTTTTAAACATAACAATAAACTGAGTTCGTTCGTTAATCAAATATTAATGCGATAAAGAGAATAGAATATAAGTTAAATTTATCTTGTCAATACTTCGATTTCAATTCAGTCTTGTTTAGGTGAATTTGCTTTGTGTGTGTGTGAAAATATAAATAAAATGTAACGTAGAACAGTTGGTATATTATGCTCATAAATTTCGATAGATGAACTCAATGTTAAATTCATTTATTTAATTTAACAGTAATATAATTTAGAAATTTATATCTTGCTATACTACAATGTCAGTGGGTAATACATATTTCACCGCATAATGATGACACTTGCGGCTCGTCAGACCCAAATGCAACAACAGTTAATCCTCAAAATATCCCACTCCAAAATATTTTTTTTACACAGACGCTCACGTGTCCATATCTAGAATAAACATTTGTAACGGTAATTTACAAAAAAAAAAAACAAACTCTTTCTCGCTCATTTAAAAAGAACCCCAAAGATAGAAAAAGTGGACGATTGATCAATAGGAAGAAGAGAAAAAGAAAACTATATACATAGAAATAAATGTTAATTTCAAGTATCGACATAGCGTCTATAGCGACTCATCTGCATTCTAAGAAAAACATGACGTTGAAAAGTTAACATTGAAATTTAGTTTCAAACATAATGGGATATATTTACGGTAAAAAATTAAATTGTTTATGATTTTCAATTTATTTTTTTTGTAAACTAATCCATTTATAAATATAGTTCCTGCTTAATAAAAATATAAGATGAAAGCACAAAGTAATACAGAAATTTAAGATTTAAAACTTTTTCTAAGTTATTCTAATTAAAAAACGAATTCTTTTAAAATCCATTATTCAGAGAAAAACTGTGTTCATAATAAATCTTAAAAAGCAATTGAAATCTTTTTTCTAATTGTCTTAGTTTTACTACATTTTTTATTTTCTGATTAAGAGCAGATTTTCGGTAACTGGTCTTCCTGTTTAAAAAGAAAATGATTTAAATATCCATACCATTATGGACACTTAATATAATATACAAAAAGCAAGTAATATTGATAACATTAAATCTACAGTTTAAACAAAACGTTCACGGCTTCTCGCACTATTTCTTCTAAATTCTCTCCGAACAACCCCTATTTCTGTTTATTTGTTTGTGTGTGTGTGTGTGTGTATATATATATATATATATATATATATATATATATATTTAGTATATCGAGGCAGCAAGTAATTTTCTAGACATACTTTACTTACTCATACACACAGTAAGAGGAACCTGCAGATATTGGAGGCCATGTACATCAAATCAAAACAACCAACAGTCAATAAAATCAACTTTAAAACAGGAAATAACATATTACATTGCATTTGACTAGATGGTTTTGTTGTCATTTCGCGCTATCCCGCGGTGTGACGTCATAAAACCGCATCGCAAACTTAAGAACTGCGTTTATTATTTTTGGTAACTATTGCCGTTGCCAAGCGGAGTTTTATGTCAACACAAAATAAAATCGTCGGTGATGGTGGATTTTATAATATTTCAGTTTAAACTACCTCTCTGAAGATGGCTCATGTGAGCCGAAAGCTTAGAAGAAAACCAATAAATAATTATCCAAATGTTGGAGAATTTTTGTCTTTATTTTCAACTGAAATTAAAGCAAAAATACGACGTTTAGAACGGCTCATGATTAAACATAATAGACATTCATTGTCTCTTATATTTAATAGAATATGTCTAGAAAATATATATATATATATATATATATATATATATATGAGAGAGAGAGAGAGAGAGAGAGAGAGTTTTTGGTCACAATTAAATTAGACGAATGCAGTTATATTAAAGTGTTCAATGTAATTATATTGTAGAACATTTGAATATTTTTCATTTGTAAACCAGTTATTACGCCACCTAGGTTTCTACCTTTCGGTGTCTACAGGCAAAATTTTACAAGTTATTGTAAATCGCGTAATAACTAGTTTACAAATAAAAAAAAATAATTCCATTTTTTATTCTTTTTAATTTTAATTTTTAACTTTTTAATTACAAATTTGAATTTAATTTTTAATATTATTTATTCATAAAAGAAATACCATTCAATAAACAAACGAGTTACGTCCCCTACAACATGGGATTAATAATATCGGACCCTGAAAATATAAAATTTTATTTTTGTCTTTTACGATTTTGCATCCTATTCTGGTTTTAGGTTTCTGTATTAAACTTACTAAATTATAAATTCAATAATAAAATTATTATACCCGATTTACTGTTTATAACGACCTTAACTTAAAGGATGCTAATATCTACTTCAAATCAAAAAACGTTCAGTTCATATGCACCTGATCATTGTGTAGAAGGCGATGACATCCCTTACTAATTTATATTTACGTGTCGACTCGGCGTAACTGGGGTCATGAAATAATGCAGGATTTAAGACAAAAAGGCGAAAGTAACCAGAAAAACAATATATTAACAAAGGTTACATAGGGTTGAACGCATGCATAAAGGAAAGAAAAGTTCTTTCCCTTTGTCTGGACAGAAACGTAAAATGTTCGGTAGAAAGTTATTTTATGTAAAGTACAGTTTGAATGAAAGTTAATGTGCATAGTGTTAATGTCTGTTTCAAATTGGAGATTTTTAGTGTGGTGTGTGTGTGCTGGTGAGAAATAAAAATTTGCGCCACTAATTGCTACCCGCAATTAGTGCGCGTGTGTTTGTGTGAGTTAGGGAAACATGTCTGCTCTTGACCGGGACAAAATACTAACTGGCGTACCACGTGACGTTCCCCGCTTTTATTGGCATGCTTTTACGCGGGAACTAAAGTTATCACGTGAACGCTGAATGACCATGTGTGTGTGTGGGTGTGAATGTATCAAACCCTACAATTGCATAACGCCTCAAACTGAGTCGTGCCTAAAACGTATGGAAAACAGCGTAATTTTATTATCAAAATGTTTATGGTATTATTAAGAGGAAAGATCAAATTTTGTTAATTTAAAAAAAACTTTATTCCTTTCTAACACGTTCGAAATTACAGTTAAAATTTCTTGATTTCCGTCAGCGATTCACGCCATCTTTACGTGATGTGATTAAGGAAAACGTAATATTCCGCAAGCCTTTTTTTGGCGTTAAAAGACACATCAATTTGAAAATTCTTGTAAAATCCAACTAATTGTCTGATTTAATGAAATTTTTAGAACTTATTCACAAATGAATGAAGTTATTTATGCAATTATTATTTTTAGAAAATTTTTATAAAAATACATTTATTTTTTGCATATGTTTCCCCTCATTCTAAGTTATTGCATAAAATTTCTAGAAAAGCATCTATACCATTATTTTGTTATTAGTTAAATGCATGACTCATTGGGAAATGTAAATCATGTATTTTTGTTTTTATTATTAGACTATTTTTTAAAAAAGCATTTAAACTATGCTATTCTTTATGTAGATAAACATTTAATTCATTTTATAATTAATATAATTTTAGAATGTCATATTCTGAAGAAGAAAAAAAATCTATGAAATTTTTATACGCATTGTTCTTATTTTTTTTCATTGTTAATTGGTTTAAAAATAATTTCCAAATTTTTTATTTATGTTAAACTGCACATTTCCTCTTACTATGGAAACTTAGAGATTTATCATTAAAAGGTCAGATGTTTCAAGGGTTGTTCCCCTAACGAAATGTTTAATTGGGTCAAATTTTGGTCACCACACTTCCAGATTGATTGATAGCAGGTGCTGTCATCGCCTACTTGAAAGATATACGAGTCAGACCTTTGTGATTAAGAAATGCTTTTGTTCTAAATTTCAAGGCATAAACAAGTTTGTTTAAAATCAAATCAGATCATTTTCCAAAAATAACGAGTGAGAGATGTATATTTAATTTTTTGCAAGATTTTTAAAACCGAGAATGAACTTTTGTTTAGGCATGTGCCGTTCGCTCAAAAATAACCGAAAAATTGAAAATTAAAAAAAACAAAAAACCTTCAAATTTTAGATTACAATAAATATAACTTCGGTTTGAAATACACCAGCGTATTTTGCTTAGTGGAAATTGTAAATTTAATCAGTTAGTTTTCAATTAAGGTAATATTAGTTTCAAGAAAAAAGGTTTTAAATTTAAAAACTTAAATTAAAATTCAGGCATCGAAAATTGAGTGGAAGTACCTATAATATATAAGTAAAATTCAACACATCGTCTAAAGCGGTTATAAATTATCTCTTTCAACGCGTAAGTTTTTAGTACCTGCCTCAACAGATCGCAAATTTCAAAAATATACTTGTCAAAACTTTCTAAAAAGATTTAATTCATTAGCAAAGAAGTTCTGAAAAATTCATTAAAATCTAACAATTATTTGGTTTATGTAAGATTGTCTAAATTTAACCGCCAAAAAGACAATATATTTTTCTGTATTAATTATTAGAACGTCCGATTGACGCATATATATATATATATATATATATATATAACTTATTTATAAATGGAACTTTGTGTGTGTGTGCGTTACCTATAGACTCTGAAACGGCTGAACCGATTTTCTTGAAAATTTACAGAGTTGTACTAGAAGCGTCTGCGAGTGTTCTTAGCTAGGTTTTATGTCGAGGTACCCCCGATAAATATCGAAAATCGATAATCGAAAAAATCGGGTTATAGAAGTGTGGTCCGATTTTAATCAAATTTGATACACTCAGAGGCAAAGACATAAACGATATTCAGAAGTTTCAAGGTTGCAGTTCTTACAAGAGTGCAGAAAATCGATAATATATATATATATAAAAGCTTTCATTACACTCGAGCAACGCCGGGCTATACTGCTAGTATATAATGAACTAAAATTTTGAACGTTATAAAGAGGATAAAAATTTATGATTTAATAATGAAAAAAATTAAATAAAATATCCTTTAGTCTTTCCTCTTAATAGTAGCATAAATATTTTGGCAATAAATATTTGAGTTTTGGGCCTTTTTTGATCACAGTATGTTAATTTTCTTATATAATCAGTAGTAGAAGTGGTAATAGTATGTAATGTATCTATGCATGCGTCGAAAGAAAAACTATCTTTTAAAAAGTGTTGATTTTTGATCATGTCTTTAGAAGCGCAGCGGATGTGCGTTGTGGCGCAGTGGATATCGACTCGGAACGAGAAATCGGAGAGCCGAGTTCGAATTCCTTGCATTCACTTACGCGCAAATACCCTTGGGAAAGGTATTAATCCGCCTATTCCTTCCAGTTATGGATTAAATAACAGGACAGATTGGGTTCTATAGCCTTGGTCGGCAACCAGTCTACCGCAGAAAGCAATGGCAACCTACTGCGGGATAATCTTCTGCCCAGTCAGTCATGTCTCTTTCGCGACCTGATCGCCCAAGCGTGTATCACGTATGGCACTTAACTGACTGACTTTAGAAGCGCAGTTTTCAGCCTATGATGTAAAATGAATATGAAGTATATTTTATATTTTTTTAAAGGAAAATATTAAGGATATTTAATTTAAAATATATTCAGTAAGGATTTACAATGCCAGATGAATTCCAAATTTCACTACTAAAAAATGAAGTAAAAAAAATAAAAATAGGGTTAAACTTATATATTTACGAATTTATTTCGAATTTGATTAGAGATGGCAGAGAAAGAATTGCCGAGAGAAGACAGATGCAAAGAGTGATATTAGGTGAGGGATGGATTTTTGCAGAGAAACGATATGAAACTGGTTTTGAAGATAAGTTATAGATTAGGAAAAAAAAATCTAAATTCGAGGATATTTTTAAGAGTTGATTTTCTAAGGGCCGCTTAGATGTTGTACAAATGCCGAAAGTATGAGTTACCTAAGGAGAATCGAACTAATCAATTATAGTATATTCTTGCAAAACAAGCTTGCCAACCATTACACCACGTCGAATTACCCAGAAAATATACGTGAAAGGCGATGGAATAAAGAAGTTTTTACTTTGTAGCTAAAGAGAGATGGTTAATGTTTTTTGATTCGGCCTTGTCATACAAAACCAAACTCCCTTCAACTTACAGATTTATTCGTAATCTTCATCAGATCGTCAGTATGTTGGCTGGAGATTATGGAATAGTGGAAGAATAAAAATATGCATTTTTCATGTCAAAATAGAAATTTATTAAAAAAAAACAAAACAAACACGAATTGGTAAAAATTAATGTTCAGTTAGAAAGTTAAGTGTATCAAGAATTGTAGAAATGTTCGTAGCAGTAAATTGTTGGAAAGTGTTTATGCGTACGTATGGGTTTATGAGCGTTTGTCTGGTAGGAATGTCTTTGAATGGAGAAGAAGTAAATGGAATCAGCATACGAGAAAGAGGACAATGTGCGACACGACCTTAAGTCCGGATCGACTTGAATTTTCTCCCATTACATTACGCGGATGTGCGTTGTGTTGCAGTGGATATCGGCTCGGAACGAGAAATCGGGGAGCCGAGTTCGAATTCCAGCCGAATTCATTGCATTCACTTACGCGCAAATACCCTTGGGAAAGGTATTAATCCATCTATTCCTTCCAGTTATGGTTTAAATAGCAGGACAGATTGGGTTCTATAGCCTTGGTCGGCGACTAGTCTACCGCAGAAAATAATGGCAACCTACTACGGGATAATCTTCTGCTCAGTCAGTCATGTCTCTTTCGAGACATGATCGCCCAAGCGTGTATCACGTATGGCACTTAACTGACTGACTGAATATAATAGTTGAAAGCATGATTAAGGCTTCTACTGGTCAAAAAATGGGCGATCAGTTTTATATTGCTATGAAGTAATAAACTGATCCCCCACTAATTACTACTTAATAATATAATACATCTCTTCCCCCTCTAGCTATGAGTCAAATAACAGGACAGATTGGGTTCTATAGCCTTGGTCGGCAACCAGTATACCGCAGAAAGCAATGGCAACTTACTGCGGGATAATCTTCTGCCCAGTCAGTCATGTCTCTTTCGGGACATGATCGCCCAAGCGTGTATCACGTATGGCACTTAACTGACTGACTGACATTTTAGTGTGTTTTCTCGCTGCTCTGATCTGACCGTCTCACTGACAATGACCGAAGCCTTTATTTATAGTCATTTAGTTTTTTTCGCACTAAACCGCTAACTTTTGTTTTTTAGTCTTGCAAATCGCTTCCATTGGTCAAAAAATTAATTTAATATCTACGCGCGAAATCCGGTTTCGACTTTTTCTTTAAGCACATGGTTAATCCTTTTTCTATTCGGCAAAACCAGGATTTCACACGTCATTGTGAATTTTTGTAAAAGTGAAGAAGAAAGTTGCTTTTAATTTTAAATTTCCTATCCACCACAACTTATACTAAATTTCATACAACACAAAGTTCGAGAGCCACTCAAGTTGCAGGGGCTACTATTATAATGATGAATGAGGTGGTTGATATGAAGCGGTTAAGATACCTGTATTTAGAAAACCATCTACGCGGGAGTTGTCTGAGTGGAACATTAGTAGTGCAGAGAAAAGTCGGATGATTCGACTGAAAGTGGGTCCTGGCGTGTTCTAGCCGTAATGGTCTGAACTAGAAATAAAGAATGGAGCTCATCTGAATATTTTCCATGCTCAATGCATCCACTACTAGGAAGTTTGGGTCACTGTGTCGGGCCAGGAAGTTTTTCTCGTCAGAATTCATTTTGCACATTTATAAATCTACCATTCTACAGGTGCTAGGAATTTCGAATCGAACCCTGTATTTCGATCACTGGGTTATATATTCCTCATTCCCAGAGATCGAAATTAACGCTTCGGTTCTAAATTCCTTGCACCTGAAGACGACCGGAAAGTACAACGGCCGAAACGTCGTAAACGTAGCAATAAAGATGCAACGCGGCTAAGAAATTGTAAATAAAAGAAATGTATATTGCAAATTTATAATTTTTTAAAATCTTGGAAACTCGCTAGTGAATTGATCAAAACAATTTTGCAGGTGTCTGCCGGTGAAATGGGGGTCAACATATCGTCGGCCATTGTGTAATATAAAACGGATGTCATGACCGTTAGTAAAATAAAAAAAAAAGTAAGCTTTAGCAGGAATATTTTTCTAAGCTTGTCATAAACCTTGATGAGGTCAGGTAAGGTTAAATCCTAAAAATTATTTTTGGGAACAGAATTTAACGCCAGAAAAAATAGATGAAAGGAAGAAGCCAAAAATACATTACGTCACAATAGATTGATACGACATAATTACAAGACAAATAATAGTAAAACGAAGCGTGGCAGAAATACAGTTAAAAGTCAATTGGATTTCGGCTGAATTATTTTTTGACTTTCCCATTCCACTATTTTCTTTGTGATTCTTTTTTCCTTAGTGAGTGAACCACTTGATTCTGCCTATAGGCAGAATACGGCAACCGCTGTTGTTTTTTGTTGGGGAGGACGGGGCCTACTAACAGATTTTACATTAGTTTGTATTTCAGGTTCATCACCATCCCTCAACTCATCTATCACGTAAATTTTTATATATTTTGAACTTTTTGAAATTGCTAAACTTTTATTTCATGGAGATTTTGGAGGTTCTTTGTTTACATGTGGCATTGTGATACATGTAGATTCGAACGTCAGGTTGAATGAAGATGGTAATTTCTTGTGGTGAATGGTCCAAATGTAAGGCATTGAAGGGTCGTGATTCTGATTAACTAGGTATAACATAGTGACGACCAAACTCAGCTTTTGTTTCCCCTCGGCCCCTTAAACAAACTTTGGTCTTGTGCCACAATTGTAAATAAAATTACAGTAAATCTCAACATCACCCGATATCCACCTAGGCCTTATTCACTTTTAGCAAGAAAAAGATTCTTTTTTTTCTTAGTGAGTAAGCTTCTTGATTCTGTCTATAGTCAGAATACAGTGGCCGCTCTTATTTTTCTGGGGTGAATTCGTCCTACTAATATTTTATTTTACTGTGTCCTTTTTGTTATACTTTAATTTGTTTTTCTGGTTCATTCCCTTTCTGGTTGACTAAATATAGGATAGTTAGTATCGACTAGTCTCTCCCCACGCCCCCTAGGCTTTGTGTCACAATTATTCATTTTGAATAATAAATACATAATACTTATAACGCCAATATGGTTAGTTACTTAGCGTAGCTTACATATGACACAAGCCCGTAAGTATGAAGCATGCAGTGAGGATTGAACTCATTACTCAATTGTAACTGATCCATCAAGACATGCCTACTAACCATTACCCCCCCACCCCTGAATATATATTCATGATTCCAACGAACTTTTATTGTGAGTCGGCGTTAGCAATTTACTTAAAGCAATTGCCGGAAGAAGATTGCTGTTGACTTTTATCCGTGTGGACATAAAAGCGTTTAATTTTTTGGTTTAATTACGTTAATCACCGGAATTTCCGTAAATTGTTTGTATTGGACAGAACCTTCGGTTAAAGATGTCTGTTTAAACCAAGTGACAATATTCATTTTCGGTACTTTTCATTCTAATTTTAATTTTTTATGTCTATATTTTACTAAATTGAACTTTTTTTTTTTCTTTTAAGAGTTCCCTTTGGAGACTGTCGTCATATCACGTGGAGGCATTTGAACTCGACTGCTTAATGCTTGACTGACCTTATTCCATGTCTTTAAGGCTGCCTCTCAACCATCCAATGACCACCGGATAACTATACTCGATCTCTGGAAGATTTCGATTGAGTGATGTTTACCCGGCTGGATTTTTGATCTGTTATCACCGGGGAAACATTCATTCGCTTGACTTTTTCGCTATCCACTAAACTGTTTTTAATCTCCTACACTCCGTCAATATATATTCATAATTCCTCGCTACTTTTATAGCGTGTCAGCGTTAGCAGTAAATGATGTTGCTGGAGAGATCTTACTACTTTTGTGCCCTGTCCCTTCAGGACATAGGCGATCATAGCTTTCCACGTATCCCTGGTGGCTCTTAGCACGCTTTCTCCTGTTACACTATGCAATCATCGTTCCATCATCCACCTGATTAGGTCCTTCAAATATGTTATCCGTTGCTTTCCTTCTACCTGGCTTGTTAGTATCAGGTTCTCCAAGCCCTTCATCCTCACTGCATGTCCCAGGAACTTCAGCTGTCTCTTCCTGATGCTCAGTATTTCATTTTCGTTTCCATCATTTCAAGGACCTCCTCATTGCTCACATGCTCGATCCATGATATTCGCAGCATCCTTCTGTAGAACCACATTTCAGTTGCTTCAAATTTCTCCATCTTCGATATTGTCCAGCATTCACTGCCATATTGAAGAACTAGCAACATATATCAATCCAGTACTCTCTTCCTTGTTTCTAACGAAATTGTTCTGTTAATACTCTACTCAACTTCTGAAAGGCTTCTTTCGCCATGCCAATCCGCCTTCAGATCTCCGTGTCGCACTTTCCGTCTTCTGTTATAACACTCCCAGATATTTAAGTTTTTGTACCTGCTTGATTCTCGTATCCCCAACTTGTATTTGACATATTGGGCAGCCCTTTTTACTGATGACCATGCATTCGGTTTTCTTGCACTTTATTTGTAGTCCTTTCTTACCACTTTCTTCAGCTACCATCTGTAGGAGGTTTTGTATTTCCTTTCTGTTTCTATCGGCACTGTATCATCTGCATACTTTTAGGTTGTTTAAATTGTGGCCTACGATGACAAATCCAGGCATAACTTCTAGGTTCCTTAAAATATTCTCGCTGTATTTTTTTGTTAACCACTGGACTTTCCCCAATTTGTTTATATTGGGCATAGTCATCAGTTAAAGATGTCCGTAGGTGTCTAATTTTTTTCTGTACTTACTATTCCCCCCCCCCCCCCCCCCAGTTCCGTTTGGAGACTGTCGTCATATGTGGAGGAAACTGAACTCGAGTGCTTAATGTATGACTTTATTCCATGTCTTTTAAGGCTGCGCTCAACCATCCAGTGACCACCGGATAACTATACTCGATCTTTGGAAGATTTCGATTGAGTGATGTTTACCCGGCTGGTGTCTTTTGATCTGTTATCACCGGGGAAACATTCATTCGCTTGATTTTTCGCTATCCACTTAACTGTTTTTTAATATTTTCTAGCTTAATTTTTACATTCAATCGTTTGTATTAGTTTTGAGCTGTTTGATTCTGAAGAAAATCTCTTAACCGATGAGATCTTGAATGACGCCGAAAAATAGTAAATTCCACTTTTTTCCCCAAACGTCAATATTTTTCTATTCTTACATCTCCTTTTGCGTATCGGCTTCCCTTTATATTAATATTGCACTGGTAAATGGAGCAGGCTTAATGCTACGTATCTCGAGTTCTGTTAACAGTGAAAAGTGAGTCGTGGCAAAGAGACAAGAAGCGGATTACTCTTCCCAAGTAATCAGGTTTCGCGTAAGTGAATGCAACGAATTGAACTGAAATTAGAACTCGACTCTACAATTTTACGTTCTGAGCCCAACGCACATTCATACAGATTTAAAACTTCCTTTTTAAGCTCACATTTTTTTCATAATTGTGCTCTTACTATTTGTCCAAAGTTGTTGCTATTTTTCTAATTCGGGTTTTTCTCGAATGTCGAAGGCAAATTTTAGCAGTCTTTTGGTTTGTCTCTCTAACCAACGCTGCCTCCTAAAATCTTAGGAAGAAGCTAACTAGTTTTCTAAAGTCATTTAGTGTAAAAATACCTATATTCAAACTACATATAGACAATTTGACTTATTTCAACTTGTCGACGTTGTGCAAGTTTATCTACTTTGCTTCTGCAGTACTTTATGCTAATTTCTTGCTCGCTTAGATCCATGTATAAGCGTCTTCAATATTAAGAAAAATCCTGATTCTACATTGACTCGATTGAATATGGTAATTATATCGGTTGATGCGTCCCAAGTGATTATCGTGACCAGTTGTAATGTCAATTAGGATTGGATATGTTCGAAAATGGAAGTTGAAAATGTGGCTTTGCTTTGAAATCAATTCGCCGGAACCGAAATGTTTGGCTAGCGTAATGTGGAAGTATTAAGAGATAAAATAGTGTTATTTTTCTAATTTTAATTAAGAAATTTAAAAAAACTATAATTTGGATGTGATTCATTCGAATTTAAGACCAAAATGTGAATTTTACTTTTAGCATCTGTCATTATGTGAATGTTTTTTTTTACTTTTTAAATATTTGCAAGCACAGCTTAGATGTGGCACAGCCGAATATTGATATTTTTTTTTTCCACCTCCTCCTAAGCAAAACTTTGGACAAGGCTGAAAGTATGGGGTGCCTAGTGAGTATCAAACACTATTTAGTTCTAATATCTTCTAGCGCAATAGGGTTGCTAACCATTACGCCACGTCGAGGGGCCTCTCTCATATTAATGGGCCAATAGTCACCAAGTTAGCCTTTGTTTCAACCGAAATAAAAGAATGGATCGTTTAAATCTTAGTGAAATTATTTCATGTGTTTCTTTTTAAATATAACAAACTGGGTTCGTTCGTTAATCAAATATTGATGCGATTAACTCTGTAATGAAAAAAATCTAAACTTATTTATAAATGGAACTTTGTCTGTGTCCGTTATTTATAGACACCGAAACCGGCTGAACTGATTTTCTTGAAAATTTAGAGTTGTGCTATAAGTGTCTGTGTTCTTAGCTAGGTTTTGTGTCGAGGTACCCCCCGATACATATCGATAATCGAAAAAATCAGGTTATAGGTGGAGTGGTTCGATTTTAATTAAATAATTTGATACACTCATAGACAGACATAAGAAACGAGTCAAGTTTCAAGGTTGCAGTTCTTACAATAATGCAGAAAATCGATTATATATATATATATATATATATATATAAAATAGTTGTTACAATGTTTTTATAAATTCATAGTATCACTACACAAAACTTTTCATGTTTCGAAGCCAGCCCATTATGCTGTTGGCTTCATCCTCAGGTGATTTTTTTTTTCTTTTTTTTTTTTTTGTTTTGTGTGTGTGTGTGTGTGTGTGTGTGTGTGTGTTAGAGGGGTTAGTCTGTATTTTGAGTTCTGTTGACCTTTTTAAGGTCTTAGAGCTAAGTGTTTGTTTGTGGCTGAGTTCAGGATAAGGTTAATCTATTAATCTTGTGAGGGCTGAGGCTGCTGACGCCTTGCGTGTTATTTGGTTTAGGGGTTGGTAGGTGATTTGTTTTTTGGTTGGTTTCTTAATTTATTTTGTATTAGGGTGTGCTTTTTTGTTTTTTCTTTGTTTTTTATAAAATATATTTTTTATAAAATGTCTTTCGTCACAAAATATTTTAATATTCTATAATTAAACTATTTTATAATATTATAAAATATATTTTATATTTAAGAAATATATTTCTCTTATAAAATCTATCCTTTATAAAACATATTTTATAAATATAAAATATTTTTTTATTTATCTACTATTCTGCTGCAACTGCATTATTTTTTGTTGGGGGGGGGGTTCTGGTTGGGGCGTTTTTTGTTTACTTAAATTTTAGCGAGAAATATTTGCGATGTTTGCATATTACTGCTAATTCGTCTCTCTGGTTGAATAAATCGTTGCTGTTAGGGTACTGAAGAATGTGTAGTTTTTCACTTAGACATAAAGGGTAGATGTCATTAAATGAGTTGCAAGTTCTAGTTTTTTCCATTTTATAGTGGGTATTCATTGGGTTTTATGTATGGTTTGTAATTGTTGTTGACTAAATCTAGTGTGATATCGAGGAAGTTTGCTACTTTTAAATTTGTGTTGACTATAACTTTTAGGTTTAAAACTTTGAATTCTCTATGTATTAGTTTTCTTGTTATATATATATATATATATATATATATATATATATATATATATATGTCCTTTATCCGATTCTCATCAAACTTCACACAAATATTCTTAAGTCTGAGCTACAGGACCATGGATTAGTTTTAAAGCTTTCATTACACCCGAGCAACGCCGGGCTATACTGCTAGGAATATATAAAAGTTAAATTTATCTTGTCAATACTTCGATTTCATTTCAGTTCTGTTTAACTGAATTTGCTCTGTGTTTATATATATATATATATATATATATGAAGTTAACATTGAGTAAATTTCGCTAGAACTCAATGTTAACTTCATTTATTTAATTGAACAGTAATATTTCAAAAAAATCTTTGCTATACTAAAATTTCAATGAGTAATACATATTTCACCGCACAATGATGACACTTGCGGCTCGTCAGACCCAAATAATAAACAGTTGACCCTAAAAATATACCCCTCAAATTTTTTTTTTTTAACAGACGCTTACATGTCTATATTTAAAATAAAACATTTGTAACGGTAAATTACAAAGTTTTTTTTTCTTTTTTTCGCTTATTTAAAAAGAACCCCCAGAGATATAAAGAAAAAGTAGGCGATTGGTTAATGGAAAAAGAAAAAAGAAAACTAACAATACGCATAAAAATAAATGTTAACTTCAAGTATCGACATAGCGTCTATAGCGACTCGTTTGCTTTCTTAGAAAAACATGACGTGGAAAATTCAACATTGAAATTTAGTTTAAATTATAATGGGATATATTTACGGTAAAAAAATAAATTGTACATCATAATTTGAAATTAAAATTATGATGTACAATTTATTTATTTATTTTGTAAGCTAATCCACTTATAAGTAAATATAGTTTTTGCTTAATAAAAATATAAGATGAAAGCACAAAGTAATACAGAAATTTAAGATTTAAAACTTATTCTAAATTATTTTAAAATCAATTATTCAGAGAAAAACTGTTCATAATGAATCTTAAAAAGCAATTGAAATCTTTTTTCTAATTGTCTTAGTTTTACATTGTTTTTATTTTCTGATTAAGAGCAGATTTTCGGTAACTGGTCTTCCTGTTTAAAAAGAAAATGATTTAAATATCCATACCATTATGGACACTTAATATAATATACAAAAAGCAAGTAATATTAATAACATTAAATCTACAGTTTAAACAAAATGTTCACGGCTTCTCGCACTATTTCTTATAAATTCTGTCCGAACAACCACTATTTCTGTGTGTGTACGTGTGTATGTATATATATATATATATATATATATATATATATATATATATATATATACACATGATTTTTGGTCATAATTAAATTAGACCAGTGCAGTTATATTATAGTGTTCAATGTAATTATATTGTAGAATTTTTGAATATCTTTTCATTTGTAAACCAGTTATTACGCAACCTACGTTTCTACCTTTCGGTATCTACAGGCGATATTTTACAATCAGTTATTGTAAATTGCCTAATAACTAGTTTACAAAGAAAAAAAATCTATTTTTTTTATCATAAAAATTCTTAACTTCTAATTACAAATTTTAATTTAATTTTTAATATTTTTTATTCATTAAGGAAATACCAAAAAAATATTGACGAGAAAAAAGATTATAGAACGCAAAAAGAAAACTTAATGTTGTGGATCCGGGCTAAGGAACCGCACAGAATAATGAACAACAAAACAGATATTTGAGATAGAAAATAGGTTACATTGAACATAATATACAAACTTGAAGGCAGGTTAGTCATCCAGAAATACGATTAGTAAGAAATAAAAATATACAAGTTTTTGAAGTGATTCCCTGATGGAAATAGTATATCCGTGTAATATTATTCTAGCTGAGTGAAGTTCAGAGCTATTCTGACTTCTGACGCGGTATTCTCTGGGTAACTTCGATATCTCTCGGTAACTTACGGATCAGTTCCGGTACTCTCCAAATAACTCTAACGGATCTTCACGATAACTGTTTTATCTCACTATGGCAGGAATATATATATATATATATATATATATATATATACTTAATTCGAGTCCATTATCATAGAAAAAGTAGAGGTCCCACAACACTTAAAATTTAAGATACAAAAAAAAAAAAATTACAGAAGTCATATATTCAAAGATGGCTTCACAAAAATATATTTCTCTTCCTTTCTTCTTCAGCTCATAACTTGTAAAAAAATAAAAACTCTGAGATGTAGCAAAGAAAGTAACCAAACAAAAACTGTCACGAGACAAACTTCAGAAAAGAAAAAAAAATCTGATAAATGGATTACGACAAAATCAATCAAGAAACAACATCAAGAGTTGCTGATGTGTGTTGTGGTGCAGTGGATATCGGCTCGGAACAAGAAATCGGAGTTCGAATTCACGTTGAATTCGTTGCATTCACCAACGCGTAAATAATCTTAAGAAAGTTATTAATTCGTCTTTTTTTTTTCATCCAGCTATGCGTTCAATAGCAAGTATTAAATCATAGATTTTTATCTTCTTTATAACATTCAAAATTTTAGTTCATTTTATATATATATATATATATATATATATATATACTGAGTCAATCGGACGATTTAATGATTAATACAGGAAATTTTGTCTTTGTATTCATTTAGATATTCTTACAAAAAACAAATAATTGTTAGATTTTAATGAATTTTTAGAACTTCTTTTCTAATGAATTAAATCATTTAAAAAAATTTGGCAAATATAGTTTTGGAATTTGCGATCTGATGAGGCGGGTACTAAAAACTTACCCGTTGAAAGAGATTATAATTTATAACCGCTTTAGACGATGTATTGAGTTTTTCTTATATATATATATATATATAGCAAGACAGATCGCAGAAAGTAATGCTAACTGACTGCGGGAAAATCATTTATTTCGTCAGTTACGTTTCTTCTGAGACATGATCGTCCAACGTGTTACGTATGACACTTAACAGACTAAAATGAGACGCGTAGTGAAAAAGGAGGATTTAGAGAATCTGATACTCACAGGACGGATAGAGGGGAAAGAGTGACAAATTAAAATAGTGCGTGATATACTTAATTAGCTTAAACAAATGGATGGCAGAGAAGGGTTTCGGAGAAATAACAAGAGACGGGAAGATGAGGAGGGCTATGATCGCCTACGTCCTGAATGGGTGCGACACATAAAAGAACTACGTGCTCCCAAAATTAAAAATGAAGCTACGCCAGGCCACAAGTCTGAGTTTCTCTTTCACCTGGTTAGTTGGTCAGAGTAGCCCTCAAGAACTTTCTATCGCTTGTGGCTCTTGACAGTTTTTTTCTGCCTTTGATAAGGATCCCGAACCACGTTTCGCCATCCATTCCCACAAACTCGTCTCTGTGTCTTCGCCTATATCTCTTGTTCTCAATATGCCCTGGGAATAGATTTTCAAATCTGTCCTCCTTCATTGTGTCTTCAAAGAATTCAAGCTGTCATTTTCTGATTCTGAGTAGTGTTTTTTCTGTTGCCATTTAAAAAAATTTCTTTGTTGCTTACTTGATCCGTCCACGGAATACTCAGTATCCTTCTGTATGACCCCAATTCTGATACCTTTAGTTTTCTCTTCTGTGGGGAGATTGCCCAGCATTCATTCCCATATAAGAGGATGCTTATTGCTTAAAAATTTAGCAATTTTTTCTTTCTTTCTAGCGATAATTTTTGTTTTTCAGTAGAATGCTTAATATTTTAAATGCTTTATTTACATTGTTCGCATTGTTGTTCTCATCTTTATTGCTGCGATTACGACGTTTCGGCTGTCATACGCTTCGGACTTCTTCAGATGTTAGGAATTTCGGACCGAACCCTTTATTACGATCACTGGGATATATCCTTCTCATTCCTTTTGTGAACCTCTTTTGGTAGTCATCAGTTATCTCCCTCTAACCGGACTCTCTAAATTAGTTGTTACTTGTTCACCACTCACAAATCTTTGGGTCAAGTCACAGGAAGTAACCAACGTCTCTATCCACTTGTCCATGTGTCTTTAAGCACAAGAACAACTGAATTTCTGGGGCTTAAATACCTACTGTCCAGTAACCATTTTTTTTACCAGAGTTCAAATTGCAATTTTTGATGTTATTGGTCTTTTCTATTATTTTTTACCGGAGCTCATATTGCAATTTTTGACTCTGTTTTTCTCTGGTACTGTATTACTGGTTCCCAATTTATATTCATCTCTATGCTTGGTCAGCTTAGGAGATTTTTGTAGCTGCTTTCGTAAGTTTACGTGGTTTCCAAAAGAGACTTCGCACATGAAATGAGAATGCTATACACCAGTGATCGGAATAAATGTTTCAGTTCGAAATTCCTCGAACCTGGAAGAAGGCTGGAATGAACAGCGACCGAAACGTCTTATTAATGGCAACAAATGTGAGGACAATAGTCCGACTAATGTAAATAGTGTAAATTTGAATATGAAGATGAGAATTAAGTTGGCATTTTAAATTTTTTATAAATTTAAGTGTCTATATTTCTGTGATGAGGTAATTATTACATTATTTACGCCATTCAGACTATTTTCATCATATTTGCTGCCATTTGTAAGACGTTTTTATGTTTCTCAGTACATTGTTTAATATTTTAAATGCTTTATTTATATTGTTCGCACTGTTGTCCTCATCTTTATTGCTATACTAACCACGTTTCGGCTGTCATACGCTTCGGTTTTCTTCAGGTGCTAGGAATTTCGAACCGAACCCTGTATTTCGATAACTGGGGCATATCATTCTCATTCCCAGAGATCGAAATTAATGCTTCGGTTCTAAATTCCTTGCACCTGACGAAGACCGGAGAGTACAACGTCCGAAATGTCGTAAAGATGGCAATAAAGATGAAGACAACAGTCCGAACAATGTAAATAATGTACTACCTCACCTCATAAGTATAGACATATTTTAAAAGCTTCTTTCGCTAGTCCAAAGCGTATTCGAATGTTGGTGCCGTCGTTTCTATTCACGGTTAATACACTTCCCAGAAATTTAAACTCATGATATTAGTATCAACCAACAGTTTGTAAATCGCATATTAGATGTTTTCATTGTGATTACTTTTACGTTCTACAAATGTAACCCTATTTCCACATGGATATATATATATATATATATATATATATATATATATATATATATATATATATATATTGGTTTAATACAACGGAGTGAGGGAGATTGTTAATGGTGATATTGTTAATTTTGCAGATTGCGATATGAGTGTAGAGAAAAATAAGCATAATAGATGATAAAATTATTTATTGTTAATCGAAATATGAGCGCGGCTAAGAAATTGTCAAAAGAAATGTATATTGCAAATTTATAATTTTTTAAAATCTTAGAAACTCGCTAGTGAATTGATCAAAACTCTTTTGCAGGTGTCTGCAGGTCAAATGGAGGTCAACATATTGTCGGCCATTTTGTGATATAAAACGGATGTCATGGCCGCTAGTAAAATAAAACTAAAACTAAGCTTTAGCTGGAATATTGTTTCAAGCTTGTCATAAACCTTAACGAGGTCAGGTAAGGTTAAATCATCAAAATTATTCCTGGGAACAGATTTTAACGTCAGAAAAAAAGATGATGTAATTCAAAGGAATAAGACAGTATTTCTGTCTTATTCGTTGAGCCGTAACTCTCCCTTACATCGTGTGGGTGTAAAATAATCTCATTGGTCAAAGCTTTGTGTCGCATAGATCCTACGAGAGAATTGGGAACAGCTATAAAAGTCGAGACTCAGTGAGAAAAATCAGATTGTGTTTATTTTTCGAAGCTGTCAGGCTACAAAGATCAAACGATCCCCCCACACCACCGCCGTCGCTACTGCCTGTGCAAAGTTTAATAAAAGCCGAAAAGACGTGCTTTTATTTGGAGAATTGAAAGCTCTGATTATTTTTAACGAAACTTAACACAAAATCGAATTACTCGATACCAATTCATGACAGCTTTTCAAAATTTACCACAGAATAAAGAAAAGCATAAGCTAAAATGAATAAAAAAAAAACAAAACAGAATAAGCAGTCAGTTAAGTGCCATACGTGATACACAGTTAGACGATCATGTCTTTTTCTATCCATGACTGACTAGGCAGAAGATATTCCCGCAGTAGGTTGCCATTATTTTCTGCGGTAGACTGGTTGCTAACCAAAGCTGTAAAACTTTGTTTGTACTGCTATTTAACCCATAGCTGAAGGGAGAAGAGACGGATTAATACATTTCCTAAGGGTATTTGCGAGTGAGTGAATGCAACGAATTTAACAAGAATTCGATCTCGAATCTCCGATTTCTTGTTCCGAGCCGATGTCCACTGCACTACAACACTGGTTTACTCTTAATGTTGTGTCTTGATTGACTGATTTTGTTGTAATCCATTTATCCATTTCTTTTCTGAGGAACTCCCACAAGAAAGAAAGGGTTAGGAAAGTAATATCATCTGCAAAAAGACAATCTATGGTTGTCAGTCAGAGGAACAGCCCAATATACGAACTACGAAATTGAGACATCAAAATCAATAAGTACAAAACCCGGATATAAGATATCCGGATATAAGAGAGATTTTCTCTGGTCCCAAATTAGAGCCTGTGGTAATTTATATAAAATAGACCAAACCCGGATATAAGATAACCTTTATCTGGTCCCGACAACTCTCTTATATCTGGGTTACACTGTATCTAAAGTTTTAAGGACTAAATATGTGTCACTGAATTCCGAAGCCGTATTCGGGTGGCGAAATATTTTTTTTTTAATCTTATCACAGCGAGCAAGGCAGAAACGCCACTGATGTGCAGGGGGCTACATAAGAGTAAAAAAAAAAAATAGATAGGAGGAAAGTAAAGAGAAAGACGAACCAATTAAGGATGGGAATACAGGTGTGATGATAGTTGCAAAGGTAGAGAGAAGGAAAAGATATACAGGGTGGTTGTGGAAAGAACTTGAGTCAAGTGGTTAAGAGATGGGTATTGACATTGCATTTAAATTTATAGAGGTTATAGCCGTCAGGAAAGCAAGAATATGGAAGCTAGTTCCACAGGCGGGAAGTGCGAGAAAAGAAGCTGAAGGCGTAGAATTGTCGTCTGCATTTGGTCGATCTAACTGGGAATGGGTGAGACCCAGTTGCCAGTCTGGTTGCACGAGTAAACACCTGTTGCAGGGGCACCAGTGACTTAAGTTCGTTGGAGCAGAAGCCATAAAAATATTTATAGAACAGATAGAGGGAAGCCACATCCCGTCGGTGGTAAAGTGGCTGGAGTCGAGCCGCCAAGTCGGTACCTATCATATTACTGATTCTCCTTTGGAGCCTGTCAAGAACATCGAGATGAACAGCGGGTGCGCTTGACCATATATGCGAAGTATTAAGAAACAAGAAAATTTCATTAGAAACAAAGAATATGGTGCTGAACTTTCATGCGATATCGGCACTTCTATATAACAGTGAATACTGGACAATCTCTTCACAGATGAAGAAGAGACTTGAGGCAACACAAATATGGCTCTGCAGAAGGATGCTGAGAATACCATGGACTGAACATGTGAGGAATGAGTGTGTTTAAATAAAAATAAAGACAAAACGGACAATATTTCTTTAGAATCAGACACTTGAAAATGCACATAATGAGGAAACAGGGTTTGAAGACTTTAACACACACAGGACATATTGAAGGCTCTTGAAACTTGGGAAAACGGTGTATAAATTACCTGACGAGCTTATGTAACTGGCTGGCAGAACAGAGATGACGAGGGATACGAAAAAGAAAAACCTTACTAAGAGCTACAAAGGGCTGGATGTTGTGGATTGCCAGGTGCGACCACGTCTTGAAGGGACACATGTAGAAATCTTTTTCGAAAATGTGTGTTGTGGTGCAGTGGATATCAACTCGGAACGACAAATCAGGGAGTCGAGTCCAAATTCTATTTGAATCCACTTAGGCGCAAGTATCCTTGGGAAAGGTATTAATCCGTCTCTTCCCTCCAGTTATTGGATAAATAACAGGACAGATTGGGTTCTATAGCCTTGGCTGGCAACCAGTCTATCGCAGAAAGTAACGGCAACGTACTGCGGGATAATCTTCTGTCTAGTTAGTCATGTCTCTTTCGAGACATGATCGCCCAAGCGTGTATCACGTATAGCACTTCACTGATTGTGAATAAAGAAATCAGCATTTCAAATTTACGTTGTCTTTATTTTCCTCCTCTTCATTTTCTTTTTTTTTTCATCATTTACATACATGAATAATGGATCCAATAAATGTTTGGGTGATGACGTCATGCATATCATTATTTTTTTCCTCATTTAAGAATCGCAGCAAGTCAAGTTCTGTTCTTAGCAGTCGTGTCCTAAGTTTTTATATAGTTGCTATAATATATAAGTATGAATGTGTGTGTGTGTGTGTGTGTGTGAAAAACACACAGACACGTATATATATATATATATATATATATATAAGGAGAGAGATATCGCGAACATAGCGTACGGTGACGTTTATTTTCACGTTTCAATGTGATTTTTAGACCAGGATTAAAGAAGGGGTGGAGAGCCTTTAACAGCTTCTTTTGTTTAAAGTTATTTGCGGTCATAATCTCTAGAATTCTCATTTATGCTGGTTTGGTAATGGGAGGAAGTGTGCCTATAAGATTGCTAGGCTTATTTAGGGTCAAGACCTCCAGATCCACAAAATATGACACACACACACACACACACACACACACACACACACACACACACACATATATATATATATATATATATATATAACTTAGTACCAGTAAGATTTAATGGAATGACACTCTGCATTTCGTAGAATTTACTTTTTAACAGTATTCGATACGTAGTAGAGCAATATTTGTAGTAATATTCTTATTATTGGAGTTTATAATAAAAACATTTTTTAACTACACAAGAGCTGTCGTGTTTCGGTGTTTCTATAAATATAACTATGAAGCTCTTCTTGACCTCACAATATTTCCCACCCACCTCTACTCCATTCCCCTATACACCACTTGACTTTATGATTTTGTAGTGACCTCACGAACTTCTCCCATCCACCTTCCAATCCATGCCATTATCCATCGTTAACTTTCCATTGGTATATCGAGCCAAACCTATTAGAATAAGGGAACAATAAGATCAAATTTATATATATATATATCATTTATTAACTCTTGCAACCGTATATCGCTTGATGTGGTGCTGAATATAGAACCAAAACATGACAGCTCTAGTGTAGCGAAAATAATGTTTTTATTATAAACTCTAATGATAAACATATTACCACACACACACACACATGAAATTTACAACTTTCTATATGGGGAAGAATGCTCAGTATCGGAGGAGGAGCGTTTTGATTGGTTTTAAATCGAAAGATACAATCGAGCTAATTCTTATGAAAATATAACAAAGGAGTTAAAGTTTTTTTTTTTTTAAATAAATTATTTAAATTCATTTCATTGTCGCCTCTTTTTTTAATCATAGTAATATTAACTGAAATTTGTTAATTATTTTTTTTTATAGATGTCTGGATAAAATTGTGGATTATATTGTTTGATGCTGTTAATCTAGTCTGATTAACAGCGTATTATAGAATGCTAAGAGTGAGATACGTAAGCCGATAAAAATATCAGTAATTTACTCAGTAAAGTTTCTTAAAACGTCACTTTTTTCTCAGATATTTATTTTATGTATCGTTAAAGCATATCAGAAAAATTAAGTTGTCATCTGAGTGTAACCATCAGTTTGCCTTCATCCTGACGATCCAGTATAAAAGGAATTTAATGCGTATATTGTATTTAATTAGTTCTACGAAAGAATGATTTTTTTATCTGAATGAATATAATGGCCAATACAGAAAACGAGCAGTTGTACCAGCCAAGTCAATGGAAACCACGTCATTGGAAACTGGTTATTTAGTAATGAAAATGTCACGAGTGAAGCGAAGTTTTTAAGAATGACCAGTAATAATAAACATTTTATAAATCGTGAAACTAACGATTCTTTTGCAAATACTTTGGGATATAATTCCTTACGACCTTCGCCAGCTCGATTCGAAATCCATTTCATGTTCACAATCATGGTTTAAAGATTGCCTGAGGATTGAAATTGGCAATCTTCAGATAGTGTTGGTTCATACGTCTACACTGTTTATATATTAAAATATACACTGAGCACTCTTTCTCCATAAATGCAACACACACACACACACACACACACACACACACACACACACACACACACACACACACACACACACACATGTATATATGAGAAATTAAAAACCTATTTATTATTAATATTATATGAATATTTAGGGTGCGGCAGAAATCTCTCTCATATTGGTATGTCATTAGCTAGATGAAGGCCTCATTGGGACTAATGTCTTACTATTATGCGGGATGGATATATATATATATATAGGAGGTATATATATATATATATATATATATATATATATATATATATATATATAAAATGCAAAGTATTAGTCACTTTAATAGATCAGGTTCATACCGACTTCAAAGTTCCATGAGAAACCGTTATGAGAAACTTGTGCCGGTATCTGATTTATTTTTAATGCTTTTTTATTACTTTTTAGTGTACGTGATTGAGTGTCCACTTAATTGCTTTTTAAGTTAGTTTCTTCTTGTCATTTAGGCAGACCTATATTTGTTGTATTGATCTCTTTTATTGGTTTAAGTTTTTTCTTACCGTGTTGGCATGTTTGACCGCGTAAGTGTTTCTGATTTAAGTCATGTTTGGTGTTTACGATAAAGAATCCTGCCTGCCAAAATACCTTTTATCAGTAAACTGACTGAAAAAAAAAATAACAATCTTCGCGCTAAACATTAACCCAACTCAACAATATATATATATATATATATATATATATATATATATATAACTTTTGAATATTTTCCATTTGTAAACAAGTTATTACGCAACCTAGGTTTTTACTATGAGTGGTGTCTTCAAGAGATTTTCAATAATTAAGGAAACCTAGGTCGCGTAATAACTCGTTTGCAAATGGAACACACACACACACACACACACACACACACACACACACACACACACACACACACACACACACACACACACACACACACACACACAACACACACACACACACACACACACACACACACACATATATATGTATATTGTAACAAAGTTGTAGAACTCGTAGGTTTTTAACCTGTTGTTCATGCATATATTTTTATAAAGAGTGCTTGATACAAATGTAGAGCTTTATACTGTAATAGTTGTTACAATGGTTTATAAATTCATAGTATCACTATACAAAGATTTTCGCTTTTCGAAGCTAACCATGCATTCTGGTTGCTCATTCTTCGGGTGATCAAGTTGGTAGCTTCGAAACGCGAAAATTTTTGTGTAGTGATACTATGAATTTATAAACCATTGTAACTACCATTACAATATAATGCTCTACGTTGCATTGAACACTCTTTATAAAAGTAAATGCATGAACAACAGGTTAAAAAACCTATATATATATATATATATATATATATATATATATATATATATATATATATATATATTCCCATACTTTACATATTTACATGCCGTAAAATTAAAGTACAAAGTTTACGCCTAGTGACACTCAACCGCAAAAAATATTGTCCGGAAATCAGAATATGAAAAACGCCGAAATAATTGGCAGGAGGAAGCAAAGGTTTGGCTTGGTAAACTTTCAAAACGTTCCTATAGAATTTCTATGATATAAAGAAATGTTTGATTTCCTTGGACTTGGCATGTTCATTTTTCTTTAGTTTTTCTTTTTCTCTTTCTTTAACTCTTTTGCATTTTTCTGGCTTCGCGTTGTACGTGAATAAGGTATTTGTCTGGGATGCCAGCTTCCCTGTAAATAAAAGAAAGTAATATGAATAATAACGAAGAATTAAGGGTAAGAATACAGAATGCAAGGGACTGGGTCTTGTGTTGACATCATATCGAAAAAAATACATATGAAAAAAATGAATGAAAACTGCTGAATTTATCGAACATTTTTAGACTCTGGTTCCGCGTAGAATTGAAGCACATCTGTACTCGTTTTTAGTATTTGCTACTTATGCAACTGAAACACATATGTATGCGTTTCAATCTTTGGTTCCACGTAAAATTGAAGTACATCTGTTCTTGTTTTAGTTTTTTTGTTCCTCGTGCAACTGAAACACATCTCTACTCGTTTTTAGTTATTGGTTTCTCGCATAGTTGTCCCACATCAGTACTCGTTTCTAGTCTGTGATTCCTCGTACATTGTCCCACATATGTACTCGTTTTTAGTCTTTGGTTCCTCGTACAACTGAATCACATCTGTACATATTTTAAGTCTTTTGTTCCGCGTACAAGTGAAGCATACCTGTACTCGTTTTTAGTCCTTGTTTCTTATGCAACTGAAACCCATATGTACACGTTTTAATCTTTGGATCCACGTAAAATTGAAGTACATCTGTACTTGTTTTAGTATTCTGTTCCTTGTACTATTGAAGCACATCTATGCTCAGTTTTCGTCTTTTGTTCCTCCTACAAATGAAGCACATGTGTACTCGTTTTAAGCTTTGGTTCTTTATGCATTTGAATCATATATGTACACGTTTTGATTTTTTCTCTCCTAAAATTAAAGCACATCTGTACTCGTTTTTAGTCGTTGGTTTCTTGGACAAATGAAACACATGTACACGTTTTAATCTCTAGTTCCTCGTACAACTGAAGAATATCTGTGTTCGTTTTTAGTTGTTGGTTCCTCGTACAATTGAAACACATATGTACACATTTTAAATCTTTTGTTTCTCTTACAATTGAAACGCATCAATCAGTTAAGTTTTTTTTTTTTAATCATATCACCCCGAGCAAGGCGGTAACGCCACTGATGCGCAGGGGGCTACGTAAGGGTAAAAAGAATGGAAAAGAGAAAGCCGGAAACCACATCCTAAACAGGAAACAAGGGATGAGCCTCTTCACCTGTTCAATAGATGTGGGTGGAGTGTGAACCGGGCGATAGTTTAGTCTATTTACTCCAATTGAAAAAAAAGAATAATAAAGGAAAAGAGTGAAAAGATTGGAAAAGAGAAAACCGGAAACCGCATCCTAAACAGGAAACAAGGGATGAGCCTCTTCACCTGTTCAATAGATGTGGGTGGAGTGTGAACCGGGCGATAGTTTAGTCTATCTACTCCAATTGAAAAAAAGAATTATAAAGGAAAAGAGTGAAAAGATTGGAAAAGAGAAAACCGGAAACCGCATCCTAAACAGGAAACAAGGGATGAGCCTCTTCACCTGTTCAATAGATGTGGGTGGAGTGTGAACACGCTTGGGCGATCATGTCTCGAAAGAGACATGACTGACTGGGCAGAAGATTATCCCGCAGTAGGTTGCCATTGCTTTCTGCGGTAGACTGGTTGCCGACCAAGGCTGTAGAATCCAATCTGTGCTGCTATTTAACCCATAACTGGAAGGAAGAGACGGATTAATACCTTTCCCAAGGGTATTTGCGCGTAAGTGAATACAATGGATTCAACTGGAATTCGAACTCGGCTCCCCGGCTTATTGTTCCGATATCCACTGTACCACAAAGCACATCCTTGAAACACGTATGTACACGTTTTTAGCCTTTGGTTCATCATTCAATTGAAGCACATCTGTACTCGTTTTAATCTTTGGTTCCTTATGTAGTAGATATTTCCGACTATTGTCCCACAGATCTAAGTTTACAGGATTTGGTGTTTCTGTAATCATACGGAAACTGGTATTTTCATGTCGACAAAATATATGTATTCTTTGTAAAAAATCATTTTTTGATCAATTTTCACTGACGTATTTTTGTAAAGAGTTTTTTGTCGAGAGTCAAATGAATTTTTGTTGAAAATATCTATCTAACGTTTTTCAAAAATGTATTGCGGATACTTTTACTATAAAAATCTATTTTGATACTTTCCCAGTGTTTTGACCCTAGTTTGGGGTTTCTCTATTTGGCCATAGCAAGGACCATAACAGGTGGTAGTACTCGATTTAAGGTGTACCTGGGAACAACAGCAATTAAGACGTGGTACCATGTTCCTCAAAGCTATCAGATCAGAGGCCTTGCCACTGGATATGGTTTATCGTAGTAGTAATGTAAGCTACGAAATGAATAAAAGCACCAGAAATAATATATATATATATATATATATATCTTCAGCTGGATATATATATATATATATATATATATATATATATATATATATATTGATTGTTTCGCAGAAAATAGCTGCAGTATCTTTTGGGTCTGACGAGCAGCTATTTTTCGGCTGCGAAATACGTATTATCCATGAAATTGCAGAATATCTAAAAAAATTTCTAAATTGTATTACAATATAAAAGTTAAATAAAATAAATAAATTTAACACTGCGTTCTTTTGAGTTCGTCTCTATCGGAATTTATCTGACTTATATACCAAGTATTCTACGTTATATACATATATAGAGAACCAACAATTTTAGAATTTCCAGTTCACCAGAATTTACTTTTTTTTAAATATAAAGTGCTGAATATATATATATATATATATATACACTGGCGGCTGGTCGGAACAGCATACGGTAGTTCGAAAAAGTTGTCAATGTATACCCAACATAAATGAACTGAATATGCAGAGCTAACGATGTGTTAAAAGACAGAACACCACTTACTTGCTACCCAGGTTTCGACCACTTAGATCTCTTTAGGCAAGCACCTTTTTTTCCTGATGAGACCTGAGCGGTCGAAACCTGGGTAGCAAGTAAGTAGTGCGTGCTCTATTCTTTAACCCCCTCCCACATATATATATATATATATATATATATATATATATATATATTAGGTTCTTACAAAATAGTGGCCGCTTGAAGTGTTGTATTTTAAAAAGCCATTTTAACATATTATTCACTGTATATATTTTGTGAACTTTGGCATGCATAATAATTAATGTGTGCATTTAATAAGTTTTAACTCATTTTTATAAAGAAATATTCTTGAAGCATATGAACATGACAAAAATGACCTTCATGTGCTTTTCCTGCATGTGTTTAAACTCGGGTACAATCTCTCTCAAACTTCAATATCAACAGATCCTGGGGAGATGGGTCCACAAGTGATTGGACAGTACGAAGGTAGTTCCAAAAATTCCGTGCTGTTGATGAGAGCCTTCAAATTGTAGAAGGTAGATGACGGTCATGCAGTCTTAACAACGAACAATTGCAAGCAGTTGTTGAGCAAAACCCACGTCAAAGTGTCAGGGAAATGTCTCAGACGCTTGGTGTCAGCACTGCAAAAGTCTCACGCCATTTGCAGAGTATTGGCAAGGTGAAAAATCTCGATAAATGGGTTCCTCATGATCTCAATGAAAATCAAAAACTAAGGCGTCTTGAAGTCTGCCCGATGCTCTTTCTGTGAAACACCAGTGATCCCTTTTTTGACCGATTAGTCACTTGTGATGAAAAGTGGATCCTTTAGGATAACTGTCAAAGATCCTGTCAATGACTTGATCGTGATGAGTTTCCTAAACCTTTCATAAAGCCAAAATTACCCATCAAAAGATTATGGTAACTGTCTAGTGGTCTGCAATTGGTGTTATTCAATGCAGTTTTCTGGAAACCAATCAAAGCATTAATGCAGAGCTTTACTGTAATCAACGTGCTAAAATGCACGCACGCCTGCAACAAATGAGACATGCATTGATGAATCGATGTAATTCAAATCTGCTCCACGATAATGCGTGGCCACATATTGCAAGAATGATTTCAAAACTCACATACTTGGGATATGAGTGTTTACCACATCTTCCATATTCTCCTGATATTTCAACAACTGGTTATCATTTTCTTCAACACTTAAGCTCATTTTTAAAGGGTAAAACATTTAGGTTCAGAGCAGAGGTGGAATTAGCTTACAAAGATTTCGTTTTTAACTTTTTATCAACGAGGAATAAATAAGCTCGTCGATCGATGACAGGGGTGCATAGATGTTCAAGACTACCGTTTTGATAACTTCAACATTTCTACAGTAAATATTTCAAGAATAAAATTATGTTTCTGAAATCGGTCATTGTTTTTGTAACAACCTAATACTTTGGACGTTGGCACGAAAAATTAAAAAGCAATAGTTGTTTCCAGTTAAAGCGAAACCGTAGACTGAAAGAAAAATGAATGGATGTAAGTCAAATTTTCATTTCCTGGTATCGATATAAAATAAGTTTGTTTCGTCGTAAACTAAATTTTGAAGGCTAAATAAGTCCTCTGAGTAAATGACATCATGGCTGAGACTAAGAACCACAATTATACCAACTTAGAGCCAAATCCAAAGCAAAAACTAAAATAAAAGGGCTGAAAAATACAGACACACAAACAGATAAACAGACACGCACACACACAAACATCTTGCCTTTTATATATGTATATTATCGATTTTCTGCTCTATTGTAAGAACTGCAACCGTAAAACTTCTGAATATCGTTTCTTACGTCTTTGTCTATAAGTGTATCAAATTTGATTAAAATCGGACGACTCCTTCTATAACCCGATTTTTTCGATTATCGATTTTCGATATTTATCGGGGGTACCTCGACACAAAACCTAGCTAAGAACACTCGCAGACGCTTATAGTACAACTGTGTAAATTTTCAAGAAAATCGGTTCAGCCGTTTCGGAGTCTATAGGTAACGGACACACACACAGAGATAAAGTTTCATTAATAAATAAGTTTATATATATATATATATATATATATATATATATATAATATAGTGATGATCCACGTATACTGTCTTAATAATATGTATAGGAAAAACTACTAAAAAGTTGTATGTTTAAATATTTAAAAAAATCTGTCGCTTTCTGCGTCCCGTGATGTAAACAATCTCTCCACGAACGCTCTCGCGAAATACGTTTCTAATTTAAATTTTAAAATCATTTGTTTCTGATGAAAGGCCGAGGACGGTCTGAGATATCAAATATAATAATAGAAATAAATAAATACTGTAAAAAAAAACATTTTTAAACTTACAACTTCTTAGTAGTTTTTCATATATATATATATATATATTTATATGTATATATATATATATATATTGTGTAACGTACCAATAAAACAGTAGCACTAATCACGACCGAAATCAGAAAAACCTACTGCTAACAAATGGGTAAAGCAAGTCGTCAAACCCAAAAGGTACTACCAAATGGGTAAAGGGGAATAAAAAAAAAAGAAACAAACAAAGCATAAGCCGTGTTCGAAAGAAAAAAACCCCAAGACGAAAAACCTTAACAAGAAAGAGCTCAATACGATCCGGCGAGTGAAACCGCGGTCGGCTTTTGGCTCACTTTTAGATTTAGTTTCTATATTTGAAATGATTTGTTTGAGCATTATTTTTGATCGATACTCTTATTTAAGTAGATCTTCTGTTTATAATCAAACGGTATATATATATATATATATATATATATATATATATATATATATATATATATATTATTGGCGTCATTTTGGACGGCACGGGCCCACTCGTATATAAATAAAACGTAACAAGGAAAAAACTACTTACTTCAGTTCTTTCAGTTTCTTCTCTTTTATTGACTCAATCTTTTGCCTGTGCAGTTTGTTTTCTTCTTTGTACTTTCGTCCTTCTTCAAAGAACGCCTGCCGTTCATTGATTTTCTCCTTCTCTTTGGCGGCTATTTGATCGCGGATCTCTTTCGAATGTTTCATCGCCCGCCATTTTAGAACGTTATCATCTCGTTTCTCTTTTTCCATCACTTCTTTTTCAGCTCTGCCGAAACGAAGAGAGAAAACAAAACAAAAAAAAAACAGCCAATATAGACAATACTCTTCTCCATTCAATGCCAACAAACTAAAACGAGTGGGAAAAAGGATTCTGAGCAATGCATTTCTAAAAACACACACACACACACACACACACACACACACACACACACACACACACACACACACACACACACACACACAACAAAAAAACAACAACAAAAAACCCAAAAAAAGCAGTAAAAATAATGTTACATAATTTATTTTCTTAAGCAAGAAAAGAATTATTGTTTTTGTGTCACGATGACCTTCTGTTCGGGTGTGGTGCATTGTTTGCTCTAAATATGTAAAACATGTCATATTTGTTATCATGAGTGTCTTATCATAAGAATTCAAGCACATGTCTATCGACCAGTTATATAAACTTATCACAAAACCTTTTTCTTTATGTAACGTGTCCTTTCAGGACATAGGCGATAGATTTCCACTTACATTGCGCCTCCTCGGGTTAACTCTCACATCAGACCTCAAGTGGAATGATTATATAGAATCCATCGATAAATCCGATGCTGAGAAAGTCGGTTCTCTGAGCAGGGCCAGGAAGTTTTTCCCGCCTGAAACAATCCTGCACATATATAAATCTACCATCCGCCTGTGCTTTGAATACTGCTACCATATCTGGTCGGGTGCTCCTGCTATCCACCTAGGGATCCTTGACAAAATCCAACGGAGAATCTGTAATGTGATCGATCCCGACTTGGGAGCTAGGATACAGTCGCTTTCTCATCGGCGCAATGTGGCTTCCTTGTGTCTCTTCTACAGATACTTTCACGGCTTCTGCTCCGATGAACTTAGCTCACTGGTACTCCCTATGTATGAATTTACTCGAGCCACAAGATTGGCAACTAGGTCCCACCCTTTTACTGTGAAACCAATAAATTATAAACGAAATTCTACTCCATCAGCTTCTTTTCTCGCACTTCCCGCCTGTGGAATTCCCTTCCGTTTACTTGCTTCCCAGACAGCTAAAATCTCCAAGAATTTAAATGTAAAGTCAATAGTCATCTCTTGTCTCACTAACTTGCATCCTCTCGCTCATGCTCCTTTCTCCGTCCACCCTACTCTCATCAGTATTCTCATCCTTCTCTTACCCACTTCCTGACACCCCCTATAACCTGTTACTCTTTCTCATAACTTTCCTCCTATGTAACCCTCTGCACAACACTGACAGTAAAATGCCTTGGGGCGACACGATTATATATATATATACATATATATTCTTGTTGTTCTTAATATTTTTCATCTTAGTATCTCTCCCAGGCCTCGCTCCGTCATCCACCTGCACAAGCCAATCAAGTAAGTCTAGTGTTGTTTCCACTGTTTCATTTTCCCTCTATCAGTAAATTAAACCAAAAAATTACTTCTTTTTTATGTAACGTGTCCTTTCAGAACTAAATCTCCCTATCCCTTGTAGCTCTTAACAACCCTTCTCCTGTTATCCAGTTCAAACCCCGCCCCGCAATCCATCTGATCAAGCCTATGAAGTATGCCACGTTTTCCCTTTTTTCTCTTTCCCTCTATTCGGCTTGTGAGCATCAGATTTTCCGAACCTGCATTCCTCACAACATGTCCCAGAAACATCAGCTCTTGTTTCTTGATGTTAAGTATTAGTTTTCTTTTCGTGTCTATCCTCTCTAAAACCTCATCGTTGGTCACATGTTCGGTCCATAGTATTCTCAGTATCCTCCTGTAGAACCACATTTTTGTTGTATCAAATCTATCCTTCATCCATATTGAAGTACAGACATCGCATCACAGTCCAGTACTCTCATCTTTGTTTGTGTGTGGATGCTTCCCAGAACACTACGATCTTGACGTCTTCAAGAGTCAGTCGTTAGCTTATTTTCATAATCTTCAATCCCTACCACGTCTTTAGATTCATATCACAAACATAGTAAACCTCGTTGTATATATATATATATATATATATATATATATAGATAGATAGATAGATAGATAATAAGCATTAAGAGGCGGGAAAAGAAAAAGGTCTGACAGTATTCTACGAAAGCGTTAATTCTAGTTTATGTAATTTTACAGAAGTAGATATTTTTCCTGCTTTTTTATGCTTAGGTCATCATCCTTTGCTGATTTTTTAATTGTAGCTCAGATGTGGCACAAAGCCGAATGTATGGGGTACCCGATGAGGATGGAAATCAATAATCTTCATTAGATTCATATCACAAATATAGTCAACCTCGTTTTAATGTAATTAGAGAAATTGTGCCGCTGGGATCATGTGACATATATATATATATATATATATATATATATATATATATATATATATATATATATATATTCAGTAAACCATCGAGCCTTGTACTGAGTAAACTTTAGCTTAAAATAAAAACAAAATAGCCAAGACTGGTGAGAATGAGAAGTTAATGATTATGTTAAAGACTTCATGCTTCTTGCAGTAAAAGAGCCGAAGTAAAGTAGACGTCTGGCCGAATGGTTGGGCCGTTGGCCTTCCGATAATGAGACATGGATTCAAATCACAGCCATCGTCGATTTCTCAAGTGCCGTACGTGATACACACTTAGGCGATCATGTTTCTTTCGAGACATGGCTGACTGTAAATAGTAGTTAATAGTGGGTGATCAGTTTATTACTTCATAACAATAGGAAACCGATCCCCCAACTTTATATCTAGCAGGAGCTTTAATTATGTTTCCAACTATTATATTCAATCAGTTAGTTAAGTGTCATACGTGATTCACACTTGGGCGATCATGTCTCGAAAGAGACATGACTGACTGAGTAGAAGATTTTCCCGCGATAGGTTGCCATTACTTTCTGGTGTAGACTGGTTACCAACCAAAGCTATAGGACCCAATCTGTCCTGTTATTTATATAGCTTAAGCGAGAAGAGAGGGATTAATACCTTTCCGTAAGGGTATTCGCGCATAAGTAAATGCAACGAATTCAACTGGAATTCGAACTCAGCTCTTCGATTTCTCGCTCCGAGCCGATATCCATTGTACCACAACGTATATCAAGTCGGTTACTTCTTGATAATATCAAACTGGAGGGATGATCGCACCCCTGTAAGCTACCGTGGGTTAACCGAAGCCTTTCACGTGAAATTGGTTAGATGAAACTATTCGAAATCCGCCCATGTTCGTGCTCGCATGAAATCATAAGTCATCGTGACTGAGAGTTAGCGTACTGACCTTTAAAATATTCATCACTCTGGATTATCTGCACTCTTTCATAAAATGTAATTAACATTCACTGAGTAGTTGACACAACGGGTCGGTTCTGCGTGTGGCTGTGCTCTATAAATAATGAGTACATTATATATTATTATATATACTGCCGCTTGATCTGGACATACAACAAGGAACACGTGTAATATAGCAATCTAGCCCCCACCCGAAGAAGGTTGATGCAATCGATGATATTTCCCGTCGATGAAGGGGTCAGCGAACGACAGGACAGGTGTTTGAGAAATACATCCTGTCGGCGTCTGGAGCGGATGTCGCAGGGTTATGAGTCGGGCTCGTTTGACCTTATTTCCGACAGCGGCGGAAATGACTACGGAAGTAAACAAAACAGGTGTCTCTTGGAATTACGTGGGCGTTGCGTAGGCGAGACAAAACCGGAAGGAAAAGTCCCGGTTCTAGAAGACTATAAAAAGAAATCGACACACAGATTCGCCAGCAGAGAACGGCCAGTGGAAGCAGAGAGACACCACAGGCAAGACTTACACTCCCGTCGACTCATTCTATGCGCGCTCTCACTCTTCCATTCTCTGTTCCACACAGGCTCGTCGTCAGGAATAGAAATATAATCTTATATTTTTATATATGCGTGTTCTCGTTGTTTGTCGTCGTACAGTGATATATAACACACGTATATGTAAAAATATAATCATATATTTATTCTTCGTCGGTGACGCTTGTGTGGTGCAGGAAGGCAGCCGGAGAGAGTCGCGCACACGAAGGGGCCGTCGGGAGTCGTTAGTTCGGCTCTGTCTCTTCAGCTCAAAATTCCAGACTTTATATAGTCTTAAAATCCCCACGCATTTTTTCTTTTTCTAGTTGCGGTTTGATGACGTGATCTATGGCCGGATATGTCTGTCAACCACTCTTGACCTTGGTTGACTATTAGATATAACCGGATATATCTGCCAACCACACTCTTGCTGGCCATCGCCTTTCAAGCTGGTTGTCGATTGTGATATTTTTTGTTATTGCACTTTGTTCACATCATTTACAGACGGATATATCTGTCAACCACTCTTGCCCTTTGTTGATATTACCTATAGTCGGATGTACCTGTCAGTTACCTATGCCATTTAAGGCGATATATAACACAAGCATTTGCAATTTAATCTGATGTTAACAATAAATAACTCATCCGTTACACAAACCAAACAATCTACACCATGATGAAAGTAAAATAACGCAACGTTTATTGGTTGAAAAAAGATCTTTCAATTTTTAAAATACAATGAAAAAGTTTTTTCCAAGTTTTACGGACGATAAACAGAGCCCCTTGACGTGGTCTAATGTCTAGTAAGCTTGTCTTGCTAGATCAGTTACGACGGAATAGAGAGTTTGGTCCTCAATGGGTTCCCCATACCTTTCGGTATTGTGTCACATCTTAGATAGGCTTAGAAAATCATTTTTAAGTTACTTTTCATGGTTAGCACGCTTCCTGCGCTACATCAATAACGGCTGATTAGTGAATTTTATCCTCATTGGGTACCCCATATATTAGGCCTTGTGCCACATCTGAGTTACGCTTAGAAAATCACCAAAGGATGATGATCCAAGCAAAAAAAAAAAAAAAAGCAAGAAAAATATCTACTTTTGTAATGTCACATACATATACTAGAGATAACGCCTTCGAAGAATACTGTCAAAACTTTTTTCTTTCCTGATTCGAATTCTTATCCATATATATATATATATATATATATATATATATATATATATATATATATATATATATATTTACAATAATCCCAGCAGCACGATTCCTCTAATAAAATCAAAACAAAGTCGACTATGTTTGTTCTCTGGCTATCCGTGTTCAAACTCATGTCGACAGCAACACTTTATTCATACATAACCTCCCCACCCCTGAGATGATATACAAACGTGATAAATGAATTACAGAATTTTTTGTCCATATTTGTTGTTCGGTAGAGAATTAGAAACAGCTTTAGACACACATGTCGGAGGCAGAAACCAAAAATATTAACGACGTTTTCTTGTCTCTAAAACTTTGATATCTTGTTACGTTTTATATTTTATCGTAAATTCTTTACCTTGTTAATTACAACTTTTGTTAATATTCATGATATCAACGTTTCGAGGAACGTGAATGGCAAAGGCTGCGAAATGAAAAACAGATAAGGAAGAGAAATACTGTTTCACTAAAGATGAGTCAGAAGTAAAAACGTTGTAGAAGAAATATTTCGTAAAGTCACATATCCTAGAAATAACGTCTTCGAAGAATACTGTCAGATCTTTTTTCTTTTTCTCACTCGAATGCTATTAATGTACCCATATATATATATTATTTTTACAATAATTCCAGAAGTACGATTCCTCTAATTACATCAAAACTATGTCGACTATGTTTGTTCTCTGGCTATCCGTGTTCAAACTCCAATGTCGGCAGCAACACTTTATTCATATATGACACCCACAAACCCCCACAACTCCCCGTAACATTGGAATCGAGAATGCATCTTTCAAACAGTATGTTCACATTGCATTTACAATAGCAAAAGTAGGTGCATTTTTTATACTTGCAGTTAGAAGAATGCGCCTTATCGTAAATGGTACTGACTTACCTGAGAATATTTTCGAATTCAACCCTCTCCTTCTTCGCCTGGACGGCTAGAAAATGCTCCTTCTCTTGCATCTGTTGTTTACGGGCTTCAATCAGCATGGCCTCCATTTCGGACTTCTTCTTGACTTCCAAAGTCTCCTTCTTTCGCCATTCCCGCTCCGCCTCTTCCATCGCTCTTTTCGCGCGAAGGGCATCCCTCTCGGCTTGTTCGTCACGCGCGCGCTCCTGCATTGAACGGAGTTTGGCAATTTCTCGTTCTTTCTCCAAACGTAGTTTCTCTTGTTCTGCTTCAAACATCGCTTCTCGTTCCTGCAAAGAACATATCAACCAATCAATGAAGGGTATTCAGTTGTTTACTTTTTAAAAAAGGAACGACCGTTCTTAACGGATATACTCAAAATACGTATCGGAAGTTTAGGACTGATGAAATAAAACCAAAGAATTCTAGCTTACCTGCGACTAATAGACCACAATGTCTTAACAGCTGGGTTGGCGACGCCATTTGCAATTTAAATAAAGCGCATGCGTGGTTCTAGTGCAATTAAAATTATCGCAAATTTGCATGCGTTGTTAAAAACCTTAATAAACAGTGAACTTCAAAGACGAGCAGAAGGTAATCCAGTCAACTACAAAGACTCCAAATATCCAGCCTCCTTTTAAACAATAAGGAATGATCACTTTTGTTGATATACTCAAAATACATTTCATTCAACTATTGATTAAATAGCAAAATAAACTAGGCTCTTTTGGCTTGGTTGCCAGCCATTCTAGAAGAAAAAAACTCTGAATTAAAACCCTATTGCTCAATGAGTATCTTTGAGTGAAGAGAAGGCTAAAGAGTCAACTTTACAAAAATCAGAATTTGCAAGATTACATTAACTTTATTTTTTTTAATCATTTCACCCCAAGTAAGGCATTTTACTGCCACTGTTGCGCAGGGGGTTACATAGGGGAAAGCGATGAGAAAGAGGGGTTAGTTATAGGAAATGTCAGGAGGGTAACAGCCGGATGAGAATACCGGTGTAATAGGGGTGGAGTGGATGGAGAAAAGAGCTTGAGAGAATGAATAGTTAGTGAGATAGGAGATGTCAACTGACCTTACATTTAAATTCTTGGATATTGTAGCTGCCGGGGAAGCAAGTATATGGAAGGGAATTCCACGGGCGGGAAGTGTGAGAAAAGAAACTATTAAAGTAGAAATTACGGTTACATTTTATCTGTTTCACTGTAAAAGGGTGGGACCTAGTTGCTAATCTAGTAGCTCCTGTAAATTCATACCTAGGGGCACCAGTGAGCTAAGTTCATCGGAACAGAAGCCGTGAAAGTATTTGTAAAAGAGGCGCAGAGAAGCCACATTACGCCAGTGAGAGAGCGACTGCAGCCGGGCCCCCAAGTCGGTATCGAGTACACTCTTGGGACAAATATATTTACAAGATCATGTTCCACCTTGTTTCTTCTGGAAGCGGAATACATATGAATACTTACGGCTTTTTGCCTTTGGAACTCCAAGACATTTAATTCTTCAAGTTTTTCTTGTTTCTGTTGTCGCATTTTCATGCTACGAATCTCTTCATTTGCTTTTTTCAGTTCGTCCTGAAATAGAAAAAAAAAAAAAAAAGGGAAAAGAAATACTCAATTGAAATAAAAATTGGTTTTAAACCTTCGATATCTTTATTTGTAAGTGTCTGTCCGTTTGTGTTTATAAATATCTTCATGTGTGTCTGTCTATATCCTACAACTGTTTGCAAAGATCTAAATTATAATTGCATCCGATTTTTTTAAATCTGCATAGGTTGGCATACATTACTAAATTATCGATAAGCCCATAAAAGAAGGAAAGCCAGAGACAGTCTTTCTTAAGCGTGTACTACAGAATGATGTCTATATCACTTAAGTTTTAATTACAGACCCCAATTAATTATTTGCATAAGTTGCCATACATTATTAAATTATCTATATGTCAATGATAGAAGCAAAGCGAGAGACAGTCTTTATTAAGCGAAGTGCTGGGTTATTCTCTTTCAGTTAGCAATTTCAGACTTGTCTGAAAATTCTCTTCTTGTCTGTCTCTTAACTCTGGTTGGTTGATTGGCGACAGGCTTCTCTACGGTCGGCACCCAACGGCATGGCAATCATCTCTCTGTCTCTTTACTTCTTCGGTTGGGAACTGTCTTTGGTCATTACGTTTCTGGACCGGGAAATCGAACTCTCTGCTACTCGAGCTGCAACTCTCATTTTGTCTGCAAATTCTCTTCTGTCTTCAACTCTGGTTAGCCGGCATCAGGCCTCTTCCGCCGATCACTGCAATTCCGACTTTGACTTCTCTGTCGCTCTCTGCAACTCAAAACTTTGACTGTAAAATCTCTAGTTTGTCTTTCTCTGGTTGACCGGCAGGCTCTGCGGTTGGCGCCCAACAACATGGTGCCTATCATCGTCGTTACATTTTTAGGCCGGTAACTGGAACTGAACTTGAACGCCAACTCGTCTCGTCTCCGGTCCAACTAAACGCTAACTGATTTTGTTCCCTCGGGACCCTGTATTTATGCACATGCCATGGTGTGGGGCCGACGGTTGCTGGCTGTCTAACCCTCGTCTCGGCAACCAATAAAACCCTGAGGTTAGCTGCTACTCGTTGTGGCCTGTGGTTTAGCCAACGGGATTAGTCTTCTTTCCATGACGTCAATTGTTAGTCGTCTCCCACTTTCGGGGATTGTTCATAGGACCAATGGAATCGCTCTCGATCTTATGACGTCATCTCCCCATACCCCCTTTCTGGGCTGGACTTAACCCAATTTTTTTCTCAAAATTTTTCTTTATCACGAAACAATTTCGGGGATTTCTTTTCTTAAAACAATAGGCATTAACCTTTTTGAACTGTCTTCGCCCAAATCAAGTTGACAAGGGTCCATTGACATTGTTATCCAAATAATAATTTCTACGCACCTGTTTTTAATATCTATTCTCTGAGTCACCCATATTTTCAAGTGACAAGAATGCCTTATCAGTTTTACCCTGATGTCAGTGAAAACACTTTTTCTCTAAGTACTTTGACTTGGAATCAAAATATTTGTTATCTTTAATTCTTTTCACGAGTCATGCCAGCCAGACAATCAGACACAAAATGAAATCCTCTTTTCCTTTACCAGAAAAAATAGCAATTAAATTTATCTTTACTTTATGTTTAGAATGACCGTCGCTAGCTTTCTTTGGGTTGAAACTAATTTAGTTTTTCTTTCTTTTTCTTCTTTCTCTGGTCTTCCTTTTCTATTCTTTTGCCGGCCCAAAAAAAAAAAAAAAATAACAATTGAATCTATCTTTTAGGTTCAAGGATGACACTTGTCTTTAAGGCCGAAATCGAAAACAAATCCATTTCTCTTTTCTTTCTTCTTCTTTCCGGGTTTCCAATAATAGAGAACTACCAGGTGTTATTTTTCGTCCCTGCTTTCTTTTTAAAGATAAAGATTTTCCAGCTACAGTTAATAATTAGTTAATAAAATTAATCACCTCCGTTTTCCTTTGCTCATATTCGGAGGATAAAGAAAATTTCTCTTAGTATGTTCTCTTATGATCTATAATAGCAATTTGAAGATTTTCCGGTTATGGTTATTAATTAATTAATAAAATTAATAAATTCCGATCCGCTACAAAATATTGTTATATATATATATATAGCCCTGTTTTCAGATGGATGGTATCAATTTTAAGTTATTTTCATGATGAGAAGAGATTTCTTTAAAATTGGAGAATACAATTATTTTTGCCGGGTAAAGTAGCCGAAATGTTAACTAGTGGAAAATACAGATACAGGATTAACTGAGTGCAATATTCTTTTGCTGAAAGAAGTACGTGAATTTATCAATGATAGTTACCAAATTGTAGTTAAAATATTTGTCAATGGGTTTTGACAATATGTGACCCTAGGTCAAAATTCGGCTTTGAGAATATCCTCTTGATGAGGACAGACAATCAATAACAGGGAGTGAGTTTTCTCCATTTCTATTATAAGTCGAAATGGTTAAATGTTATTGTTTTCATTTCGAGCTGGTAAGAGTTATACAGTGAGGGAAATAGAAACCCTATACCCAACTTTAGCAAACCGGTTCTAGTACTTGTTTAATAAAACCAGGGTGCAAGACGAAATTAATTAGTTTGGGCTCCGCGTTTGGAATGAGAAGGTAGAAAGAAAGTTAGTTGTAGCCTGAGTGATATTGTAAGATACTGTCAGTCCAAATTCAACCAGCTGGGAGTTGAATAACCCATCATCCGGTGGGGACATAGAACACAAATATTATCGTGCTCCTGGAATACCAGCCAACTGATGTTTCTTTCTCGTAACTTAATTTTGATTAGCATGTAATCTTCTATTTATTGGATATATATAAAAATGATATAAATCTACACCATGTGGTTGCGGTGTTAAAATTTGGTTTTCATAGTAAACTAATCCCTCGCGTGTTTGGGCCAAGCTTGTTATGTGACATAAAGCAATCCGGATTTTACTAATCCGAGATCAACAATACAATGTGGGCGGAATCGATCAATGGTCAAGAAGGTAGGCAGAACTCAGCCAGTGGTCGTGTCATATATATATATATATATATATATATATATATATATATATATATATATATATATATAACCTGTTATTGGTCAGAATTAAATTAGACCAGTACACAGAAGTATTAAAAATGCTCAATACATATATAATGTAAGGCTTTTGAATATTTTAATTCGGAATTTAGCCTGAAGGTACCGTAATCGGCTGAATTCTGAATATATATATATATATATATATATATATATATATATATATATATATATAGTCTTAAATAGAGGAAGATTTTTATACCTCCCATATATATATATATATATATATATATATATATATATATATATATGGGGGGTATATATATATATATATATATATATATATATGATAAAATATATATATATATATATATATATATATATATATCAGTATCTATCTATCTATCTATCTATCTATCTATCTATCTATAGGGGCTACAAACGTAGGTATATAGAAATGAAAGACAAAGTGTGCGCACACAATGTACTGTATTGATTGTACAAACATATCAATAATAAACATTAATTCC
>JBBBDQ010001926.1:912500-950000 GCA_037127315.1 Ascarosepion bandense
TTTCTTTAATTCTTTGTTTATTTCCCTCTCTTTCCGTCTCTATCACTCTCGCTTCCTCTCCCTCTCTGTCTGTCTCTCTTGATTTCTATCTCAATCTGTTTGGGTCTCTCTCTATTTCTTCGTCTCTCTTTTCGCCTCCGTTACTTTGTACCTTCCTGTCTTCTTTGTTGATGTTCCCCATTATTTCAAACAAAAGGTTTGGAAGGAAACCTCTATTAATATGGGAAAGAGGGATAACAGCTACTGGTCTGGAGGAACCTATTTTCATGAGAAACTGTTTCAAGAGGAATATTTTCCAATTTTCTACCAATAGTAATACTGGCTGCTCGGTCAATGAAAGCTGAATATTTCCTTAAAAGGAAACGGCTATTATTAGCATTGCTATTGTCGTTTTTTCACGTAAGCTGACGATAAATTACTGACGATTAGATTTTGGTTGCTTACCTCATTAAGGTATTTAATTTCTTCCTCTTGTTCCTGCTTGCTTTCATTCGCCTTCGACAGGAGTTCCTGGGCGTTGGCTTTGGCATCTCCTTCCAGTACCAAAAGACTTTCTGCCTTTTCCCTTTGCAAATCCTTCTTCTTCATAAACTGTTCCCGTTCGAAGCGTTCTTTCTGAGTTTTCTCCTTTTGTACTCTGTGGAATTCTTCAATTGTTCGCAGCTCTTCGTCCGTGAGAATTCGGGCGTTGTCTTTAATTCGACTATACTCCTTCGGATCCAGCACCAGTGAACGCCCTGAAGGATCTTTATCGGGTACCCTGCATAATAATGAAATAAAATAAACAAACCAGTTTGATTCTATAATGCGTTTTCTATTATCTTTGGAGACCCTTTCAAAAACCTGCCTTTTTTCGAGGTTGAATTATTCGAAATTAGCCATAAGGAAATTTAAACTGTTCTGACGCCTTACATTATTAAAAGAAAACTAACCACCCATAAGTCCGCATAGACGCTTCTGCATACATATATGATATACAACCTTGTGCAAATTAACTGAGACAAAACGAATAATGACTTCCTAGGATCTTTCATACTTTCCCTGATCACGTATACGTCGTCACTTGGCCTTGTTTTTCTCTTCCGACCGAATTTTTCTTTACGTTTTGAAGTGATGGATCCAGTTTTATTTTTTGCTTTGATGACACGAATGACAATTGAAAGACTGACACCAAAAATATCCGTGATCACTCTGTAAAGCCTGCCATTGTGTTACAATTTTCGTACGTTGGCATGAAGTAACTTCCATCACAGACAATGGCCGTAGAACAACGACTTGACAGTTGAAACAACAGTGTCTGGGTGTAATACAATTCTGATGTAATCATGGATGATGCCATACGTTTCAAGGCCAAACAGATTTCATTATACACCCCGAAAATAGATTCATATTACCGCGCACTACTCCAAATGACCTAATATGAGGAAAAAATAGAAATCGATTACACCCTGTCACTCTAGTTGCTCTACAACTGACCGTATGGTGAAAAAAGTGCACTAAAGCAGTTGTTTCAATTAATTTGCACAAGTGTGATTGTTTTCATTGTAAATATTTTGTTTATTCTATCAGCCTGAATATATATCCCAGTAATGGTTAAGGGAAAGTGATTAACGCGTTGCTTAATGAAATTAGTGGCTTAGTATTTAGTCATTTGGTCAGGTTGACTCACAATCAGTCGGAAAAGAGCGAGCACCAGGAAAAAGAACAAGACAATGTATAGCTTTTTGCCTTTCTTAATCGTTTCTCCCCAAACAAGCCGACAGTGTCACGAGAAAGATACTTTTTTTTACTCATACAAGTCTTACTAATTAGCCTATATCTAGGGGGAAAAGAGGTGGAATTCTTTTGTCAGATTATTAATTACGAACTATTATCCATTACATCACCCACACGTCCAAGCTTACATCTGGTATTCCTAAGCAGTCACCCATCTAGGTACTGACCAGGCTTAACATTACTTAACCTAATTTCCAATTCTAAGCCAATATCCAGTACATCACCCGCACATCCAAGCTTGCAGTACCTGGTATTCCTAAATGGTTCCCTATCTACGCACTGGTTAGACCCAAGTTTGCTTAATTTTGCTGATCGTATGGGATTTGGTGTTTGAACGCGATGTAGCCGTAAGTCTGAGAAAATACTTTCCAAGTGGAACTGCGTTCCTATTAATATAATGTAATGATGATGATTCACACCCTATGGACGTGGTATTATGGGAAAGGTCAGGGTTGGTGGGAATGACGAATGTAGAGCCTCAGAACACTTGCTATAGAAATGGCGAGACAATCGCGATATTTCGTCTGTAGGAAAGGTGTTGTAGGATAAAATAATTCATTACCCTCAAGTCTGCATAAACGCTTCTGAACTCTATTAAGACAGGCAAGTGAATACTTCTTCTTCTTCTACGTGCCCTGTCCCTTCAGGATGTAGGCGATCATGGTTCTCTACCTCTCCCTATCCCGTGTGGCTCTTAGTATGTTTGCTCCTGTTTTACCTCGCAACCCCCGTTCCGCCATCCACCTGATCAGGCCCTGCAAATATGTTATCCGCTGCCTTCCGCTGTCTCTTTTTTCTTCTATCTGGCCAGTCAGTATCAGGTTCTCCAATCTCTCCTTCCTCATTGCATGTCCCAGGAACTTTAGTTGTCTCTTCCTGATGCTCAGTACACCTCATCGTTGCTTGCATGTTCATTCTACGATATCCGTAGCATCCTTCTGTAGAACCACATTTCCGCTGCTTCCAGTTTTTGTCCTCATTTTCGATGATATTGTCCAGCATTCACTGCCGTATTGAAGAACTGACATCACATAGCAATCCAGTACTCTTTTCTTTGTTTCTAGTGAAATTTTCCTGTGTGTTAGTACTTTACTCAGCTTCTGAAACGTGTCCTTTGCCATGCCAATTCGCCTTCTCTGTGTCGCACGTTCCATCTCCTGTTAGAACACTTCCTAGGTATTTAAATTTTTGTATATTTTTGATTCTGGTATTTCCCACCGGTATTTGGCATTTTGGGTTGTACCTTTTGCTGATGACCATGCATTCAGTTTTTTTAAAAGTTTATTTGTAGTCCTTTTTTGTCACTCTTCACCGATACCTTCTGTAGGAGGTCTTGTAGTTTCCTTTCCGTGTCTGCCATCAGCACTGTATCATCTGCATACCTTATGTTGTTCAAGTTTTGGCCTCAAATAACAAATCCTGGGCATCAATAATTCAATTTTTGGTCTGATATGGCTCTGTCAGGGGGAAGTCGGATACTTACTGATGCAGTACAATAGAGATCTCTGTCTGTCTATATATATATATATATATATATATATATATATATATATATATGAATTCAACTTGAAGTTTGGGGAGAGCTTGAATTCCAATCGACTTTCAAGGCAAGCATCTTTATTGACAGAAGACACATACACCATGAAAGGTGAAAGTTCAGGATGTATTCGGTGGTGTTGGAACGTTATTAGTTTGGTTTAGGACTTTGTAGAATTTTGTAAACCAGACTTACCCAGTAAGTCCAGCAGAGAAATAAGCTGCTCCAAGGTTTTGGGAGGCGCACATATAAACTGCTGTAGCATAGATATTCACTAACGATCGGATCGGAGGAAATCAGAAAAGAAGAGAATCCATGCCTGTCATAAATTATTATTATTATTGTTATTATCATTTCCTTTGATTTCTGTTGTATACTCATTTTCTGTTGTATACTCATTTTCTTCCGGGTCCCTACCAGAGACCTAAAGTCAGAAATGGCTTCATAATATTTTCAATAGATCAGTCTTGTAAAATTCTAAAAACACGCGTATTTTACGTAAAGCTCTTCGTAATGTGTTAGCTGTACTTGTGAGTAAATTTCTTTGTATTTCTTTAAGTCACAGACTACCAGGAATCCCTTCAATTTGTATATCGGAATCTTTTTCAGCCAATCCGAGGATTCCATCCGCAACTGGAATTATTATGTCTTAATGTGTCACATATTTGAGATTTCGATTTCCAGGTCCTTGTATTTTGATATACTTTTTTAAAGAATTTCAATGATACATTACATTCTTCAGGGGCTGCTACGTCAGTAAGAAAGCACATTGTGATCTTGATGTCTTTGATCCCGATTTCTGGACGATTAGCTTTGATTATTCCGTCTGTGTGTTTTGTAAAGTCCAATAAAAATTGTTATAGGTCCTTCTCTCTATAACCGGGTCTTGGTAATGTTCATACCAATTACTTGCAGTTTCCTTTCCGTAAAAGATGCAAATTTTTCAGTGCAAATATTGGCTCAAAATATACTACAAAATGATAGATTACAATGTGCAGGGAGTGTAAGAAAGCACATTGTGATCTTGATGTCTTTGATCCCGATTTCTGGACGATTAGCTTTGATTATTCCGTTTGTGTGTTTTGTAAAGTTCAATAAAAATTGTTATAGGTCCTTCTCTCTGTAACTGGGTCTTGGTAGTATTCATACCAATTACTTGCAGTTTCCTTTCCGTAAAAGATGAAAATTTTCTAAATCAAATATTAGATCACACTGTAATGCCGGGTTCAGTAGGTGCCAATACGGTGCCACCAGATACAACATGGTTAATTATTTCTGGATGTTTATCACAGAATTAGGCTCTTGTAAATATAGAGTATAGCAATGTTAGTCATATACTTTTTTTTAAATAATCACTTCACCCCAAGCAAGGCCAAAATGCCTCTGGTGCGCAGGGGGTTATAGTGAGAAAAAAAAGTACATGGGATGCCGAAGAAAAAATAAGTGATGGATGGGAATCAAACAGATAAAAGATGGCAATTGACATTGCATTTAACCTTTGAGATTGTAGCTATCAGGGAAGCAAGTGAGTTCCACAAACGGGAAGTGCAAGAAAAGAAACTGTTAGAGTAGAAGAGGCGCTTACATTTAATTATTCCTGCGGTATAAGAGTGGGACCTTTATGCCAATCTAGTTGCACGAGTAAATACACGTGGTCGGAGTACCAGGAAAAAAAACTCGTTAGAGCAGTTTTCATGAAAATACTTGTAGAAAAGACAGAGGGAAGCCACATCACGTCGGTGAGAAAGTGACTGAAGGTGGGTTACCAAGTCAGGATCGATTATATTGCAGATCCTTCTTTGGGATTTTGGCGAGAACCTTAAGATGAATAGCAGGAGCACCCGACCAGATATGGCAACAGTATTCACTGCACGGACGAATGGTAGATTTATAAATGTGCAAAATAGATTCTGACGAGAAAAAGAAACTTCCTGGCTCGACACAGTAAACCAACCTTCCTAAGAGTATAGCTATAGATTAAATGTAGTTATTCCATTTAAGGTCATTCGAGTGAGTGAGGCCAAGTAGGCGCAGTGCATTGCTTTCTAGGAAACTAGAGTCATCCATTCTAATAGTAAGCAATATAATGAACTGAATATTTTCTCCAGCATCTTTAGCTATAGATCGAATATATGAGTTCCACTTGAGGTCTTCCAGCTTGAGTCCCAATCAACGTGCGAGGCAAGCATCCTCCTTAAGAGACCACGCCCATACATGATGAAAGGTGAAAGTTCAGGACCTATTCGGTAATTGTTGAACGTGACTAGTTACTGTTTCTAGTTTATATCTATCTTATATTAGTTATTATTTTATGTATAGTGTCTCATCAAGACATAGGTGTTCATGGCTCTTCACATCTTTCTTGTAGCTATTCTGTCATCTATTTGCTTATCAAATATGTCACGAGCTGCTTTCCCTTGTCTCTCTTTTCCTCTATCTTATGAGTATCAGATTCTCCAAGCCCTCTTTCTTCATTGCCTGTCCTAGAAATTTCAACTGTCTCCTCTTGGTGTCAAATATAAGCTTCTTTTTTTGTTTCCGTTCTCACTAAAACCTCGTTGTTGCTCACGTGGTATCCTCAGCATCCTTCTGTACAACTACATTTCTGTTGCTCCAACTTTTTTCTTCATCAATGAGGAGATTTTCCAGCATTCTCCGCTATGTAGGAGGAAAGATATCGCATAACAGTTCAAGATATCAATGTTAAAAGGTGATGTGAAAAAACATTGAAATATCTATATCTCTAGTACTGTATTTAGTTTGTAGTAATGAATTATTTTTTTCTTTATAATATTTCTAAATTAATTCCACTAATTATTTCATGTTATTTCTTAATAAATTCACCACAAGCAAGGCAATATAGCCACTAAGACGCAAGAGGGCTACTGGAGGTGAAAGAAAAGGAAAATACATTAGAAGGAACCGGAAACCCTTTTAATAGTATAAATTTCAAAGTTTTGGCGGATACATGAGAAGTATAGAAGTAGAATTTAGAAGAAACCGGAAATCCAATCCTAAACCGGAAGCTAGGGATAAAACTCGTCTCCTATTCAAAAAACGGGTATGAATAAAAAGAAAAAAAATTATATAAATTCAGAAATTTAAAAATAAAGATAGAATTTGCGCAAAACATTTAAATACAAAAATTATTTAATTTTTTTCAGTCCTTACGAATAAAGAATGATAGGGTATATCTGTTTTTATTTCACTTTCAATTTATAACAATTTCAGTCTCGTTTTCAATTTCACTCTCTCTCTCCCTCTCTCTCTCGCTCTGTTTTGGTCGGTCTTTCCTTCTCTCGACTTCTTTCCATCTCTCGATTTCAATCTGTCTCCTTATTTTAGTTTTTCTCTCACTCTCTCGATTTCAGTATCTCTCTATCGCTTTGTCTCTATTTCAGTCTCTCTCTTTATCCCGTTCAACATCTCCCTTTATTTATGTTTCTCTCACTCTCTATTTCAGTTTCTATCTCTCTGTCTCTCTGTCGATTTATATTTCTGTGCAAGTTTCTATATCTATTTCAGTATCTCTCCCTCCCCCTTAATCTATCTATCTATCTATCTATCTATCTATCTATCTATCTATCTATCTATCTATCTATCTATCTATGTATCTATCTATTCCAGTCTTTTCATATCTATCTATCTATCTATCTATCTATCTATCTATCTATCTACTAGCAGTATAGTCCGGCGTTGCTCGGGTGTAATGAAAGCTTTAAAACTAATCCATGGTCCTGGAGCTCAGACTCTTTGGATGTTGGCACGAAAGACTAAAAAGCAATAGTTGTTTCCAGTTAAAACGAAACCGTAGACTGAAAGAAAAATGAATGGATGTAAGTCAAATTTTGATTTCCTGGTATCGATATCAAATAATTGTTTTCGTTGTAAACTGAATTTTGAAGGCTAAATAAGTCCTCTGAGTAAATGGTATCATAGCTGAGACTAAGAACTACAATTATACCTACTTAGAGCCAAACCTGAAGCAAAAACTAAAATAAAAGGGGTGAAAAAAATACAGACATACAGGCAGATAAACAGATACACACACAAACATCTTGCCTTATATATATATATATATATATATATATATATATATATATATATATATATATATATATTATCGATTTTCTGCACTATTCTAAGGACAACAACCTTGAAACTTCTGAATATCGTTTCTTATGTCTTTGTCTATAAGTGTATCAAATTTGATTAAAATCAAACCATTCCTTCTAAAACCAGATTTTTTTTATTATCGTTTTTCGATATTTATCGGGGGTACCTCGACACAAAACCTAGCTAAGAACACTCGCAGACGCTTATAGTACAGCTGTGTAAATTTTCAATAAAATCGGTTCAGCCGGTTCGGAGTCTATAGGTAACGCATACACACACACACACACAGAGACACACGCACACACACACACACAGACAAAGTACCATTTATAAATAAGTTTAGATTAGATTTAGATGTCTATTGATATCTATCTCAGTATATCAATGAATGTAGAATATTTCCTTATAAGGAAAGACTAACATAGAATTACTATTGTCTTTTCGAAAAAAAAAAAAATCCCACTCACACCAAATTTCGGATGAGATCCATCATAATAATCTGTACACTCTCTTTCTCCTTGGTTGGATTTTGTCCGGCTCTTTTCTTGTCCTGTTCGATTGTGTTGTTGTAGATCTCCTCGAGGGGTCCCGCTGATCTATTCTGTTGTTTCAGCTGAACGTGGTTCGGCTGGCCGAATAAAGTCTCGTCAACCTGCGAATGGTCACTAACTGTCCGGTATTGCCGGTGACGGCGATTCCGTGAAGAGGTGGACGAGCTGCTCACTCGAGTGTTGATGGACTGGGGGGAAAAAAAACAAAAAAACAAAAAAAAAAACCTGATCAAGGAGAAATGCGAATTTGATAAAGAAAAGCATAGAAATTGAGCAAGTTGGAAAAGTGGTGTTTAGTCAATTAAAATGATTAACTGATTGATGAAAAGAGAGAAGAAAGTTGTGTCGAAGGAGGAAACAAAGAAAGCAAGAAAGAAAAGGAAGATTTTAGATTTTGAAAGAAAAAGATCTAAAGAAAGAAATATCGAGGAAAATTATTCTTTTTCTATGTACCGTGTCCCTTCAGGAAGTAGTCGATCATGGCCTTCCACATCTCCTTATCCATTGCCGCTCTTAATACCCTTTCTCCCGTTATCCCTCTCAATTCCCACTCCACTCACCATCTGTTCAAGTCCACCAAGTATGCGTTGCTTTCCTTTGATTTTCTTTGCCTCTATCCATCCCGTGAGCATCAGGTTCTTCAAGCCCTTCTTCCTTATTTAGTCAGTTAAGTGCCATACGTGATACACGCTTTGGGCGATCATGTCTCGAAAGAGATATGACGGACTGGGAAGAAGATTATCCCGCTGTAGGTCGCCATTGCTTTCTGTGGTAGACTGGTTTCCAACCAAAACAATAGAACCCAATATGTCCTGTTATTTGACTCATAGTTAGAGAGAGAAGAGAAGTATTATATTATTAAGTAGTAATTAGTGGGGTATCAGTTTATTACTTCATAACAATATAAAACTGATCCCCCACTTTATGCCCACTAGAAGCTTTAATCATATTTTCAACTATTATATTCAGTCAGTCAGTTAAGTGATATACGCTTGAGCGATCATGTCTTGAGAGAGAGATGACTGACTGGGCAGAAGATTATCCCACAGTAGGTTGCCATTGCTTTCTGCGGTAGACTATTTGTCGACAAAGGCTATAGAACCCAATCTGTCCTATTATTTAACCCATGACTGGAGGGAAGAGACGGATTAATAACTTTCCAAAGTATATTTGTGCGTAAGTGAATACAAGGAATTCAACTGGAATTCGAACTCGGCTCCCCGATTTGTCGTTCCGAGCCGATATCCACTGCACCACAACGCACATCCTTATTACATGTCCCAAATGTTTTTTATTACATGTCCCAAAAACTTCATCTGTCTTTTCCTGATGTTAAGTATCAGTTTCCTTTTTGTGTCCATCCTCTTCAAAATCTCATAGTTGCTTACATGCTCGGTTCATGGTGTCCTCATCAACCTTCTGTAGAACTACATTTCAGTTGCTTCAAGTGTCTCCTTCATCTTTGATGAGATTGTCCAGCATTCACTGCCATATTGAAAGACAAAACGATCCAGTACTCACTTCTTTGTTTCCATCGAAATTTTCCTGCCTCTTAATACTCCAATCAGCTTCTGGAATGCATCCTTGACAATGCCAACATACCTTCGGGTCTGTATTGCACTTTCCGCCCTCTGTTAGAACAATTCTCGGGTGCTTAACTTTCTGCAACTGTTTGATTTTGGTTTCACCAACTTGTAGTTGAAATTTTGGGCTCTTCTTTTTACTGGCTACCATACATCCAGTTTTCCTGTAGTTGATATTTAGTCCTTTTTTTCTGCTTTCCTTAACTACTTCCTATAGGAGATCTTGTAGTTTCTTTGCTGTATCTGCTACCATCACTGTATCATCTGCGTATTGTTCAAATTGTGGCCACCGATGACGAATCCTATAAGGATTTCTAGAGCTCTCAGAATGGTCTTGCTGTATAAGTTGAATATATCTGGTGAGAAGACACATCCTTGTCTTATACTCCTTTCAATCTTTTTATATCTGCTGAACTCTTTCCTGACCGTATGCAGGCAGTTTGCTGTTAGTACAGGTTCTTAATTACTTTAACGTCTTTCTTGAACATGTCAAGGTTGCTAAGCGTCTCTATCAGGTCCTTATGCCGTAATTTGTTGAATGCCTTTGTGCAGAATTAGAAAGAATGTTAAAAATATAGGAAAAAATTTTAGAATTCGAAAAAAGAAATTTCAAAGAAAAAATAATTAGGAGAGCTTGAAAAAAAAAAGGAAGATTTTAAAAAGAAGAATAAAAAAAAAACAAACGAAAAGAGTATATTAGAAAAAATTGAATGAAGAGTAAAATTTTATTTAAAGTAGAAAGAAAAAATGAAAGTCGACAGAAATAAAATAACAAATAAAAGATCGACTGAATCATTAAAATAAAAAATAAAAACAAGAAAGATTTTAACAAATGTAAAATTTAATAATTGGAAGTACTGAAATTGATAACTGTTTTTTTTTTTGTTTTTTTTTTAATCATATAATCATATCACCCCAAGCAAGGCGGTAACGCCACTGAAGCGCAGGGGACTACGAAAGAGTGAAAAGATTGGAAAAGAGAAAGCCGGAAACCACATCCTAAACAGGGAACAAGGGATGAGCCTCTTCACTTGTTCAGTAGACGTGGGTGGAATGTGAACCGGGCGATAGTTTAGTCTATCTACTCCAATTGGGAGAAGGAAAAAAAGAAAAAGGAGTGAAAAGATTGGAAAAGAGAAAGCCGAAAACCACATCCTAAGCAGGGAACAAGGGATGAGTCTCTTCACCTGTTCAATAGACATGGGTGGAGTGTGAACCGGGCGATAGTTGTTATTAGCCCCAGAACTTCCCTCGAAGTACCTGTCAGTCAAAATGTTGCAATGAAAAAAATAAAGGTTAAAATACTAGTGCGAATAATTCAGAGTATTTAAAAAATAATTGTCTTTTTGTGGATCAGTCGAAATGTTCTCAGCAAAGGTGATGACAAGAATAAACTGTGGATTCCAGAAATAGGGACAATCTTCTTCTTCTTCTATGTGCCGTGTTTCTTGAGGACAAAGGTAATCATGGCTCTCCACATTTCTCTATCCCTTGTTGCTCTTAACAACCCTTCTCAAGTTAGATCGCTCAAATCCCGATCCTCCACCCATCTAATTCAAAAAAATATGTCACGCGTTGCTTTCTCTGGTCTCTCTTTCCCTCTATCCGTCCCGTGAGCATCAGATTCCCCAAGTCGTCTTTTCTCACTACAGAAACTTCAGCTGTCTTTTCCTGATGTTAGCTATCAGTTTCCTTTTACGTGTTCATCCTCTCCTAAATTTCTTCGTTTCTCACATGTTCTGTCCATGGTAACATCCGTTCTCTGTCAGCCCTGTATCATCTGCGTGTCATATTATTTAGATCGCGGCCACCAATGACAAATCTTGGTAGGACTTCTAGAGCTCTCAGAATTGTCTCGTTGTATAGTCTGGAAAGATCCGGTGAGAAGACACATCCTTGTCTTACACTCTTTTCTATCCTTGTATATCTGGTGAACTCGTTTCCTGTTCGTATGCAGGCAGTTTGTTGCCAGTACATATTCTTGATTATACTAATGTTTTTTTTCCAGAATATATCAAGTTTGCCGAGCGTCTACATCAGGTCTTTGTGGCATAATTTGCCGAATGTCTTTGGGTAGTCAATTAGTAGAGAGGGTAAAAAGATAAACGTAGATAGGAATGTAAGGATTTAAGATAACAATGAATGAAATTAATGGTGATATTGTAGCGGATAAGAAATGAATTAAAATCAACCTTCTTCTTCACTTTTACAAAAATTCACAATGAAGTGTGAAATCCTGGTTTTCCCAAATAGAAAAAGGATTGACCATGTGCTTAAAGAAAAAGTTGAACCCAGAATTTGCGAGTAGGTGTTAAAATGATTTTTGACGAATAGGAGCGACTTGCAAGACCAAAAAGAACTTTGCGAGTAAGTGCAAAAAATCTAGATTACAATAAAAAGACTTCATCAGTATCAGTCAGACAGAAAGTTAGATGGGAGCCACAAGACGAAACATCTAAAATGTAACTTCAACTTCAACTTCAAGCGACTCGGACATTGTTCTCTTTCTCTTTATTCTTATCTCTTTCAACAATTACTTCTACGAACATTTTGTACGAACTCTTGATACCTTAACTTTCTCACTGAACATTAATTTCTACGAATTCTTGTTATTCCTCCTTTTATAAATTTCTATTTTGATATGCAAACTATATATTTTATTCTTACACTATTCCACACAATTCCAACCTGACGACAACCATCCTTCTGATGAAAACCTTCTGATAATAATTCTGATGATAATTCTGCATAAAACTTGTAAGCAGTAGGCAGTTCGGTTAAGTATGGCACAAGGCCGAATTAAAGAAATATTAATCATCTCCCTACTCCACAATATAAGGAAAAAGATAGAGAAAGTGTAAGAGAGAGAGAGAGAGAGAGAGAGAGAGAGAGAGAGAGAGAGAGGTGAAGGAATGATTGAAGTTAAAGAAGATAAAACTAAAAAGTAAAAAAAAAAATCAGATCGTAAAAAGAGACGAAGAAAGGCATGAAATGATTTAAGGTAGAAATGAATTTAATGGAGACAAAAAAGACGAAAAAGGAGAAAGTGAGTGATAATATAGAGAGAAAAGAAAGAAGAAAACTGAGAGAAGGAGGGAAAATAGAGAGAGAAAAAGAAAGGTGTTTGATAACAGAGACAAAAGAAAAAAGAAAGTGAAGAGAGGGAGTGATAATAGAGAGAGAAAGAAAAGAAAAAAGGAGAGAGTGTATAACAAGGAGAGAGAGAAAAGAAAAGAGGAAAAGAAGAGAGGGAGTGATAATAGAGAGAGAAGGGAAATAAGAAAGAGGAGAGAGAGAAAGGAATAATAGAGAAAGGAAAATAGAAAGTGGAGAGAGGGTGTGATAAAAGTGAGAGAAAGAAGAAGAAAAAAGAGAGAGAGAGATGGATAATAGAGAGAGAAATTAAATAAGAAAAAGAAGAGAGGGAGTGATAATAAAGAGGGAAAGAAAAGAAAAAAGGAGAGAGGGCGTGACAATAGAGAGAGAAAGAAAAGAAGAAAAGGAGAAAGCGAATGATAAAAGAGAGAGAAAGAGCAGGAGAAAAAGGAGAGAGGGAGTGATAATAGAGAAAGGAAAAAAGAAACAGAGAGAGGGAGTGATAATAGAAACAGAAAAGAACAAAAAAAGGAGAGATGGAGTGAAAATAGAGAAAAAAGGCAAGGAGAAATAGAACAGAGGGAGTGATAATGGAGAGAGAAAGGAAAAAAAGAAGAGATGGAGTGATAATAGAGAAAGAAAAGGAGAAAATGAAGAGAGGGAGTGATAATAGAGAGAGAAAGAAAAAAGAAAAAAGAAGGAGCGTTAATAGAGAAAGAAGGGAAAGGAGAAAAAGAAGAGGAAGCGATAATAGTGAGAGAAAAGAAAGAAGAAAAAGGAGAGACGGAGTGATAATAGAGAGGGAAAGGATTAAAGAAAAAGGAGGGGAGGTGATAATTGAGAAAGAAAGAAAGAAAGAAAGAAAGAAAGAAAAGGCGAAAAAGAAGAGAGGGTGCGATGATAGAGAGGGAAAGGAAATAGAAAAAGAGAGGAAAGGATAATAGAGGGAGAAAGGAAAGAAGAAAACAGAACAGCCGAACGAATAAGGGATAAAAAAAGAAAGAAAAATACATGAAAAAGGAATGAAATATGAAGAAAAGAGAAAAGGGAAGAAGAAAGTGTGAAGGAAACTGAAGAAGCAAGAAGTAAATAGGGAATGAAATCAAAAGTAAAAATGCAAGAGAAGAAGAAGAGGAATAATAATAATAATAATAATAATAATAATAATAATAATAATAATAAAACAACAACAAAAAAATTAAATATCAAAATAAAAACAAGGCAGTCTCGCAGACGTGAAGATCCACCTTGGAAAAGAAAAATTGAAAAAGAAATCGAACAACTAAGAAGTGAACTGTCAGTACTGGATGAACTGAGTAGAGGAATAAATGTAAGAACTAGGAAAAGAAGAAGAGCCGAAAAAAAATATAACATCAGGAATGAAAATGACGTCTTATCAAATAAAGAAAAAATAAAGCAAAAAATCCAACTGAAGGCTCAAAGAATAAGACGCTATGAAAAAAGAGCAAGATTTTACAGACAAAACAAGATCTTTCTGACTGATACAAAGAGATTTTACAGGGAAATAGGTAAAAAAAGAATTGAAGTGACAGTACCCCCCAGAATGGAAGAAGTCACACAGTTCTGGGAAAAGATATGGGCTTGCCCTAAAGAACTTAGCAAGGAAGTACATTGGATTACGCAGGAGATAGAACGAATGAAAAATAAACCCGAACAGACATGGTCTGGAATTACAGAAGATGATGTTAAATTTGCACTAAAAAAAGCACACAATTGGAAATTCCCAGATATAGATAAAATTCCTAACTTTTGGCTATATTATTTAAATGCAGCACATAAAAAAATAGCCAAAGAACTCCAAGAAATGGTTGACGATCCCACTAAAATTCCTGCATGGATGACCAAAGGAATTACATTTCTTCTACCCAAGAATGGTGACACAAACAACCCGAAAAACTACAGACCAATTACATCTCTTCCGACAACATATAAACTACTAACATCTATTTTAACAAAACAGACATATTTATTCTTAGAAAGAAATGACATGATACCGCTTGAACAAAAAGGGTGCAAACGTGGCTGTTATGGTTGTAAAGACCAATTGCTAATTAACAAAATGATCCTGGAAAACTGCTACAGTACAAAGAAAAATCTTAGTACTGCCTGGATAGACTACCGAAAGGCATTCGATAGTGTGCCACATGAATGGATTTTAAAGACTTTAAATATATACAAGATATCGCCCGTCATCATCAATTTCATCAAACAGTGCATGTCTATATGGAAAACAACCCTTTACCTCAATCATATAAATGGAACCTATAAGTCTGATGAAATAAACATCAAAAGAGGTATATTTCAAGGTGATTCTTTATCTCCCTTACTATTCTGCATATCATTAATAGCACTAACCAGTCAACTTAATAAGACAGAATGTGGTTATAAAATAGGCCAAAAGAAAATAAGCCATCTATTTTACATGGATGACTTAAAGTTATATGCTAAGAATGATAATGAGCTGGAAGGTCTTCTGCAAACTGTAAAATGCTTCAGCGAAGACATTGGAATGAAATTTAATTTGAATAAATGTGCTAAAGCTACAGTTTTACGTGGATCAATACAAGAAACATCCTCAATTAGCCTAGACCCTGCTGTAACAATAAAAGAATTGAAACCAGAAGAAGCTTATAAATACCTAGGTGTAAATGAGAGCGAAAACATTCACCATAAAAAAATGAAAGAAATAGTGCGTAAAGAGTACTATAGAAGGCTACGAATGATATTAAAAACTGAATTAAATTCACAGAACAGAGTTATGGCAATTAATAGCCTTGCAATCCCAGTTGTCCAATATAGCTTCAACATCTTAAACTGGACTCTAAACGACATCAGGCGAATGGATGCTAAAACAAGAAAGCTTCTTTCTAAGCATAAGATGCATCATCCAAAGGCTGATGTAGACCGTCTATACATACCCCGTAAAGAAGGTGGAAGGGGTCTTATTCAGCTGGAATTGTCATATAAGACAACAACTATTGGCTTACTAACATACATAGAAACAACAAAGGATTGGATGATACAATTAGTAAGGCAACATGAAGAAAGAAAGAAAAAATATTCAATAATAAAAGAAGGCAGTAAATACAAACAAGATTTACAGTTAGTAGATTCTGTAGAAAAGCAAAACAGAAGCCAAGAACCAACTATTGCGGCAAAAAATATGAAAATGAAAGCCAAAGATAAAGCTCTTGAAAAGATGAAACAGCGCTGGCAAGACAAACCTCTGCATGGCCAATATCCAGTACGTGCCAATAAATCCAATGTTGACAAAGTTAATACTCATCGATGGTTACGTGCATCTGGATTAAAGTCTGAAACTGAAGGATTTATACTTGCAGCACAAGACCAAAGTCTTTTCACGAGAAACTTTCAGGCAAATATTATGCATAATAATATGGATCCAAAATGCAGGTTTTGTGATAAACACCAAGAAACAATAGACCACCTAATCTCAGGCTGTTCTGTGCTTGCCCCAAACGAATATAAAAATCGCCACGATAGAGTTGGGCAATATTTACATTGGGCAATGTGCAAACATTATGGAAAAGCTGTAAACAAACACTGGTATGAACATCATCCAGCACCGGTTACAGAAATAGAAGATGTAACCATTCTATGGGATTACACCATCTACACAGACAGAAAAATTGAAGCAAACAGGCCAGACATTATTGTTAAAAACCAGAAGGAGAAAACTTGTCTATTAATTGATATGGCTTGTCCAGCGGATTGTAACATAGCAATCAAGGAATTTGAAAAAACTGTCAAAATATAAAGACCTGGAAATTGAAATAGAAAAAATGTGGAAATTGAAAACAAGAGTTGTGCCAGTGATAGAAGGTGCACTTGGAATGATAAAAAATGGAACAAAACAACACATTGAAAGAATCCCTGGAAACCCCAGCTTAAGAGATATACAAAAAATTGTCTTATTAAGTACAGCCCACACACTAAGGAAAACTTTATCTATGTAATGCTGGGGATGATAGGGAAGATAGAAAAACATGAAATGGAGCCATAACAACACGCCACTACCTGCCTTAGGTCTCCCCGCAGACTTGGTTGGTAGTGAGACCAAAGCAGAAATCGAAATATGATGAAAAATGACATAATAATAATAATAATGATGATGATGATGATGATGATGATGATGAAAAAAAGAAGTCAAATTTTTCAATTTTTGGTATTCACCGAGTTAACGTTACATCCCCCACTCACCACAAAAAAAGAAAAAATAACTAAAAAAAAAAAAAAAAAAAAAAAATACTGGCCAATAAAACTCAGAATCAACTGACTTTCTCACTGACGGGATGTGGTTTCCTTTTGTCTTTTCTATAAATGTTTTCCCGGCTTCTACTCTGATGAGCTTCTTTCCATGGTGGCCTGACCACATTAATTTACTCATTCTACAAGAATATCATGAAAGTTTCACTGTTTTACCGCCAAAATAGTCAAATGTAACGGTCTCTTCTAGTCTAACAGTTTATTTTCTCACAATTACCGTTTGGAACTCCCTTCCGTATACTTGCTTCCCTGATAGCTACAATCTCCAAAAGTTTAAATACAACATCAATTGCTATCTTCAACTCTCGAAATCGCATCAACCTCTCATCCTTTCATCGGCATCTCCTGTATTTTGTTGTTTCTCTCACTGTAACACCCTGCAAACCAGTATCAATCCTATCTTGCTTGGAGTGAAATAGTTATGAAAAAAAAAAGTACTGTAGCCGTAGCAACAGATGTGTGTCTTGGTCAATATACTGTGGTATAAATTCAGTGTTTCTCCTAGACTTGTAGTCAGCCGAGGCTATATGGTTCAGGTGGCGATGGGGGTTTATGAAAGTTATGCATTCATACATTTTCCAAGGGTGCGTAAGTCAATGAAATAAACTCGACAGGAGGAATTTAATCTTGGTTCTCTGATAATAATGCCTTTCCGTTATACCCAATGGTGTGCAGGGTAGCATTTTTTGCTGTTTCCGTAACAAACTGTTTTTTTTATGGGGCAGGGTTGTTAGCCCTGCGCCTAACCCCCATACTTTGAGGAAGGTGATTTTCTAAGACGTTGAGGAAGGTGATTTTCCTAGACCTGACACACAGTCGAGTGTAAGGGACACCCAGTGAGGGTCGAACTCGATACTCAATTGTAATGATTCAGGCGAGATAAGCTTGTTAACCATTACACCACCGCTAGGTGCCTACGGTTGAATGTGTGGGTGGGTTAATGGATAATGGCTCGGAATCGGAAATCAGAGAGCCGGGTTTCAATTCCAGTCGGATTCATTATATTTTCGCACTTAGGAAAAGTATGAATTTACCTTCCCTCAGCTATGGGTCAATTAGAAGAATTTGTTATCTTCAAAAATTCTTCTTCTTCTATGTGCCCTGTCCCTTCAGAACGTAGGCGATCATGGTTCTCCACGTCTCCCTATCCCGTGTGGCTCTTAGTATGTTTGCTCCTGTTACTCCTAGCAACCCCCGTTCCGTCATCCACCTGACAAGGCCCTACAAATATGTTATCCGCTGCCTTCCTCTGTCTCCCTTTCCTTCTATCTGGCCAGTCAGTATCAGATTCTCCAAGCTCTCCTTTCTCATTGCGTGTCTCAGGAACTTCAGTTGTCTCTTCCTGAGAATTAATTTCCTTTTTGTTGCCATTCTTTTCAACATCTCGTCGTTGCTTGCATGCTCAGTCCACGATATCCGCAGCATCCTTCTGTAGAACCACATTTCCGCTGCTTCCAGTTTAGTCCTCATTTTCGATGATATTGTCCAGCATTCACTGCCGTACTGAAGAACTGACATTACATAGCAATCCAGTACTCTTTTCTTTGTTTCTAGTGAAATTTTCCTGTGTGTTAGTACTTTACTCAGCTTCTGGAACGCGTCCTTTGCCATGCCAATTCGCCTTCAGATCTCTGTGTCGCACTTTCCATCTCCTGTTAGAACACTTCCTAGGTATTTAAACTTTTGTACTTGCTTGATTCTGGTATCCCCCACCTGTATTTGGCATTTTGGGTTGCACCTTTTTGCTGATGACCATGCATTCAGTTTTCTTAAAGTTTATTTGTAGGCCTTTTATTTCTGTCGCTCTCCACCGCTACCTTCTGTAGGAGGTCTTGTAGTTTCCTTTCCGTGTCTTCAATCAGCACTGTATCATCTGCATACCTTATGTTGTTCAAGTTGTGGCCTCCAGTAACAAATCCTGGTGTGTCATCTATTCTTACAATCTAAAAAAAAAAATATCACAGTTGTAAAAAAGAAATCAGTCAACTGCACTGGGATCTCCAATTTCTCAATCCAAGCCGTTATAACGCCGTGAACCCGTAAACAAAAAGAACGTGCATTGAAAAAAGTAATTTCAACATCCGGGCACATTCTTGTGTCGTTTCCCTTCTCCTCAGTCTTCTATAACTCTAATAATATTTATCTCAGTCTATCTATCTATCTATCTATCTATCTATCTATCTATCTATCTATCTATCTATCTATCCCAGTCTCTTCGTATCTATCTATCTATCTATCTATCTATCTATCTATCTATCTATCTATCTATCTATCTATCTGTGCCTGTCGTGAAGTAATGATTTTATTACTGTAGTGAAGCTATCCTCATGGGATGACTGTTGTGGTTTTAGAACAGGTAAAATCAAGCTTTCTCTCAAATCTTTGTCCCGATAAATAAGAATCTCTCTATTTCACCATGTCTAAATCTATATCAATTTGCTCATGTGCGTCTGTGAGCCGACAGTTAGTAAGTTCGCCTCGCAGACCACCGTGAGGCGGCTCTTCACTGAATGTCGCAGTAATCTAATAATAAGCTCGGGTCGATATCGCAATCGAGTTTCATCAATATATTTTTGGCCCAAGAGAGATCACATGTAAAAATAAAAATGATTCTGAATCTAACGTAGAAAAAATTCTCAATCAGATTCCTATTTAATCAGTTGCATGAAGATTTTCAATGAGAAAATTTTCTTTTATATGACGTATCTTGGTCGATCATGGCCTTTTAATAATCTCTCCAAGCAAGGCAATAAAGCCACTAAGACGCAAGGGTTACTGCGAGTGTGAGAATTTAAGAAAAAAAAAGGAGAGAAAACAATAAAAGAACAGGAATTAAGTAGACAGTAGATAACGACTGACATTGCATTTAAATTTTTGACGATGAAAATTAAACAGGAAGTAAGAAGCCGGAAGAGAGTTCCACAAACGAGAAGTGCAAGAGGAGAAACTGTTAGCATAGAATTTACGGTTACATCTAGCCATCTCAACTATAAAATGATGAGACCTTGCCGCCAATCTAGCACTGAGCTCAAATTCATAAAGTCTAGAGGAAAGTTCATAAGAACCGTAGCTCCGAAAATATTTTTTAGAAAGGTACAGGGAAGCTACGCTATGGCCGTGGGAAAGTGACAATCTGAGATGACAGGTCAGGATCAATAATATTGCAGGTTCTTTGAATTTTATTAGGAATATTTAAATATATACAGAAGCACCAGTCCACAACTTCCTTTACTTTGTAATATTAAGAAGTTTGCGATCATGGCTTTTCCCATCATCCTATTCTTTGTAGCATTAAGCAAGGCTTGTCCCAACCCAGTCACTGTTCAGTCATTCATGTTTCCTCTCTGATTCTCTTCTTCTTCCTCTATCTACCGTGTCTCTTCAGGATGTCGACGGTCATAGCTCTCCACAATATCCTGTTCTTTGTAACTCTTAGTAATTTTTTAATGTGTTTTGTTATCTCTCCCGTTCTGCAAACCATTTACACAAACTCATTAAATAGGTTATGCTCCACTTTCCTCCGTCCCTCTTGCCTTCAATATGTCCTGTGAGTGTCCAATTCTTCAATCCCTCTTTCCTCAGTATGTATGCCTGTCCTGTCAACCATTTGCACAAATTCGTTAGATAGGTCATGCACTGCTTTCCTCTGTTCTTGCTCTCAATATGTCCTGTGAGTGTCAAATTTTCTAAGCTTTCTTTCCTAATTATGTGCCTTAGAAATTTTTACTATCTTTCTGATGTTCAGTTCCAATATACATTTTGTTTTTATTTTCCCTAAAACGTCACTATTACGCGCATGTTCAGTCCATAGAATCCTCAGCATCCTTCTGTAGAACCACATTCTTGTTGCCTCTAGTCTCTTCTTTATTTAAGAGGGGAATTTTTTACTGCCATATAGGAAGACCGATACCCTTTTGCAAGACATAAATCGGTATCTATAAGTAGACACCTAGCAAAGTTTGCGATTTATTTTTATGTATGTATATATGTATGTATGTATGTAAGTTTAACTTAGTGTGGCACAGGTCAAAAGTGCGAATCGCACTCACTACAGTAACCATAATCTGTCTGTTAACAACTGCACGATGGCAAGGCATTCATAATTATCGATCTGATTGAGAGGTAGACAGTCTAAGATAGGTTTACCTGTTCCGGATTGAATACAAATGAAGAAAATGATTAGATAAGAAGATTGTGTTGCGTCAGTTTTTTCCCGAGTCGTACCTTGTTTTCACAATGTAGTACTGGATTAATATTAAATAACTAATTAAGCCAACAAGTATATATATATATTTTATTTTCTAAACATATATTGTCAAAAATAAGAGACAATGACTGTCTATTATGTTTAATCATGAACCGTTCTAAACATCGTATTTTGGCTTTAATTTTAGGTGAAAATAAAGACAAAAATTCTCCAACATTTGGATAATTTTTTATTAAGTTAGTTCACCTGAAATTAAAGCCAAAATATGATGTTTAGACCTGCTCATGATTAAACATAATAGACATTCATTGTCTCTTATATAACAACATATGTTTAGAAAATTATAGAATTTAACAATATATGTTTAGAAAATTTAGAAAATTATCTGCTGGCTCAATACACTATATATATATATATATATATATATATTGTTGGCTGAAGTATATATATATATATATATATATATCTATATATATACTTGTTGGCTGAAGTATATATATATATATATATATATATATATATATATATATATATAAAGAGATACCTTATATTAATCTTGTTAAATACTTTTTCGAGTATCACTGTGAATCGAACGCATTATTATTTCTTTGAAATTGCTGATTGGTGATATATAGCGTATTAATTACATTTACTTTGGATAACCCTGTTATTAAGTCAATAGATAAACAAATAAATATCTTCTACTCACCATTTTCTCTTGTTTTGTGTCTTTCTTATTTGTTTTTATTCTTTTATGTTAATTTTCCGTTTGTTTAAAATGCAAGCAACATTCAGCTTTTCCTCTTGTTTTGTTTTGAACGTCACGTTGCTATAGGAACATTGAATCACGTGTTTTCAAGGGAAATAACTCAATTTTCTAATAATCTAAGAATTACCTCCCTTCAGTTTGAATTCGATATTTATTGCAATTATTTACAACTATTTTCGATGTGCTGTTAGCATAAAAAGGGTATCGACGCAGAAAATAGATTCGGCGAACTGAGTTCAATATCCCAGCATATTACCTTACATGTATTCCATTATAAAAATCCATTTTCTAAGTTTTGGCCAAATAGTGGCTGGATAGTCTTGGGTAGCAGTCATTTATGAAATGAAAGCCGTATAAAAATCAACGAGAGGCTACATTGTCATATTCCTTAACAGTTATAGCAGTTTGCAGATATTAAGAGAAAAAAGAAAGCTGTGGATTGTCATAATCTCCTATGTCATGGACAGAGATACCATTAAAAAATCACGAATAAATAACACAAAGCATTTAACTTGTGAGCGAGATGCTTATCAATTTCGTCGAAAAAATTAAAAGTAGGTACATGCACTAATTCACTGAAAAAACAGTATAGTATGGAGAAAAAAGGCCCAAACTTAATAGAAACAGAATGTTCTTGTCAAAATGTTTGTTATTATTAAAAGGAAAGATCAAAATAATTTTTTATTATTTTTCCAAAATTTCTAAATTCTTTCAAACACGTTTGAAATTTTGGTAAAAAATCTCATTATTTTTTTCGTCATCGGGTAACTTGTTACAAAAAGTTTACTATTGATAATGTAATATTACGCAACTCAGTTTTCCCGGTGAATAATACATTAATTTGGAAATTCTTTCAAAAATCACATAGTTGTCGAATTTTAATAAAACTGTCAAGGCTTAAAAATGAATGAAATTATTTTTGAAACCATTATTTTAAAAAAAATCTTGGTAAATATATATATATATATATATATATATATATATATATATTACATCTGTTACCTCACCATCACGTAAATTAACGAAATTCCAAAAATTTTGTAACGAAAGTTTGTTTTATTAGTTAACTACAGGACTCCTCGGGGAATTTAAATCATGTTTTTAAAAAGAAAACAGTTGGCCGTTTTTCCGAAGATCTGCTCCGAATAGTAAAAAAAAAAAAAAAAAAAAATGCAATAACGCTATGCCATTATTTAATTAGATAAGCTTAGATAAGCTTTTAACTGATGTTAATATATATATATATATATATATATATATATATATATATAATCAGGACACAAAATTAGATATTGTTACAATTCCATTGGTAATAATATATTTCGCGACGAGCGGCAAGTCAGGTTATTAAGTTATTAAATCATATATATATATATATATATATAATCCTGTATCAATGTAAATTTGTCCGATCCAAAAATCACTGACAGCTAAATAGAATTCTTCAATATCGGCCCGAATAGCTACCTCCAATCAAGAAAACCAAAATACTCTGCCAATCAAGCCAAAGCAGGTAATAACAAATAATTAATTAAGCTGCGCACAAATCTGAGACGTCTTCTAAAAGCGGAAGGTTTGAAACTCTAACTCAAATCAACTGCAAAAGAGTTTCGCAACAACTCTAATATCATCATCAGACGCGCCGACTAAACTAATAATTATGTAGTTTTTAACCGACAGGATTACAACAGAAAATTACAATCTATCCCATGGGACACAACATAATTTAGTAGATTAAGAAAAATCCAACAGATTCATTCAGTCAGTCAGTTAATTACCATACGTGATAAACACTTGGGCGATCATGTCTCTAAAGAGCCATGACTGACTGGCAGAAGATATTCCCACAGTAGTTTACCATTACTTTCTCCTGTAGACCGGTTGCCAACCAAGGATATAGAATATAATCTGTTCTGCTATTTAACCCATAGCTAGAGAGGGAAGTAACGGACTAATACTTAACCTACGGGTATTTGCGCGTTAGTGAATGAAATCAATTCGACTGGAATTCGAACTAGGCACCCTGATTTCTCGTTCCGAGCCGATAACCACTGCATCAGAAGATTCATTAAAATGATGTAAAACAAACTGATCACAGAGAACAACGCTGAGTTTGGCAGATTAAAAACCAAGAAGATATTCGGTGATTACCAAGCAAGATATCTTTACGGTAATGTAAAACCCATAAACCAGGTTTTGCTTTTCGACTTACGACTGCATACCAAATATCAAAAACCCTCAATTGCATAATTTCTCCATACACATAAAACAATTATAACATTGCATCAACAAATGAGTTTCTCCAAATCTTAAAACCAACAATTTCCATAGGTAACACTCTAGCTTTGCTTGCTGTTGAAAATCTTTTTATCAACGTCCCATTTGAAGAAACAATGGACATAATTAGTGATTACGTCTACAAGCACTCGTCAGTCCCTTCTATAAAATTTAGACTAGCAACTCTCCAGAAGATACTCCTCGCTTGTACCACAAAAGCTTCACTTTACCATCATAATGGAAACGCTTACATCCAAATTAATGGTATCAGCATGGGAAAACCATTAGGTCCTACTTTCTCTAAACTTTACATGTCTTATATTGAAAACAAAGTGTTTAAAACAATTGATAAACTAGAAATCTACACAAGGTATGCTGATGACATTTTTGTTTTGATAAAAAATAAGGACGAAATTATGAACCTAAAATCAATTTTTGAAAAAAAAAACGTACCACTGACCCTTACAATATTAGGACCAACTTCTCTTCTTGGCTATTATTTCCAGTACGAAAAATATTACTAAATAAAAGATCCGAAATAATTTCCGGATGTAAACATATCAGAAAACATATTTTAGGATCATACAAATCCGGATTCTGACACTGATAGATTGTCTTTGTCTAAGTTTTGGATATAAGACCAAAAGTCGGCAGAGAGAGTCGCAGAAATTTGGGAATTTCGATACGCTTCCTCCATCTCAGAATCGATAGACAGGCTCGAAGACCACGTGTGAAGGGACGCTAATCCAATGAACGGCAGGCGTCCCCTTTAATTTTTCCTTCCCACGGCATCCTAGTATCAATGCTACCGTGTCTGCTCTTCTCTAATAAACCGTCTTTCGTTGATACTATCTATGTAGTGGTGTTGGGGTTCGTGGGTCTGAAGCCAGTGACGACACGGAACGCAAGAAAAACACAAAGCAAAACAACAAAACTTTAACTTCATTAACTTTATCAGCATTTCTACTTAAAAAACAAAACAAAACAGGTTAGATTTTTTAAAATACAAAACCGTGTATTTTATAACCGTATTTAAATTTTTCCCCCAATTTGAATTGCGTTAATTTCATTCACCTGGCTTTATGACTGAAACAGAATATGTTTTGACAAAGCTGCTTACTTGTTAACACTACTAAAAATGTTTAAAGCATTTTCTATCACATCAGAGAACTCAAGTGCACTTTTATCATTGCTTAAAATAAAACAAAATCACAAAAATCTTTTATTTATTTTGTATTCAGCAACATGATTGATTTTAATTAAATACATTTTAAAATCAGTACTTTTATTATATTCTATTATATATTATATATTTTATTATATTATTATTTTATTATATTACGTTAGGTTCTGGATAAAGGAAGGCGTATATAAAGAAATATAATCTTATATTTTTATTCTTCGTCGGTGACGCTTGTGTGAAGCAGGAGGGCAGCCAGGGAGAGTCGCACACACGAAGAAGCCGTTGGGAATTGGAAGCCAGCGGGAGTTTTCTCTGTCTCTTCAGCCAAAAACTCTAGACTTGATATATGGTCTTAAAACTTCCACGCATTTTTGCTTTTTCGGTTTGTCGCTTTGCTGACGTTATCTACGGCCGGTTGTATCAGTCAATCAGCCCCGTCGTTCCATTCTTTTCAAACCGGTTGTCGATTGTATTTTAATGCGAATACACTATCTGTTTTAGTAAAGCAATTCAGTAATTCCCTACAATTACTTTTTGTTTAGGTTATCTTTTCCCATGACTATGCGTGCTTACGGCCTCGTTGAAACACCAATTCTTGAACGGTCACCGAAGTTAAGCAACGTTGGGCTTGGTCAGTGCCTAGAAGGATGTTCGCTAGGGAATACCAGGTGCTATAAACTTGGATAGCTTGGACCTGTTAATCGGTGAAAAGTATGAATTGGGAAAAGTATGAATCTAACACTTCTCTACCCCATTAATGGGTTAATTAGTAAGACTTCCATCACTAAACCATCATTACCTAAAAAAAAATCTAACAATTTAAATATATTTCTGAGTTGTAATGAAACTGCAAAGGGTTGATAAACCGTAAAAGACGATTCAATCAATCAAATACTCATTAGCTACACAGGCATGTTTCTCAGATTTATTTACATTCTCTGGAATATAAATGCAGTGAAACTACCGTGACCACAAATTGAGGGATTTGTTCATATACTGATTGTAATATATAATTTATCCTCCATTTATATCCACAATTTCTTGTTTATTTAGAAAATTTGGATTAGTTATGAATCAATCTCTTCTCCCTAAGCAATGGGCTGGTTAGTAAGACTTGTATCAGAAAACAATTATGATCTAAAAAAATTCTAATAATCTAAAAATATTTCCTGGCTTTGAATAACCTGTAAAGGGTTGATAAGTCGTAAAAAATGAACTAATCAATCGATGAAATACTGATTAGCTACACAGTTATGTTTTTATATTTATTTACATTCTCCGGAATATAAATGAATAGAGACTACCGTGTCTACAAAGTGAAGGATTAGCTTATATGCTATTTGCAACATATAAATGATCCCCCAATTTATATCCATATTATAATTTATTGTTTATCAAATTATTATTAGATATGAATCCACCACTTCTCCTCCAGCTATGGGTTAATTAGTAAGTCTTCTATCGTTAAACCATTATTATCTAAAAAAAAAAATCTGATAATCTGAAATTATTTCTTAGTTTTAAATAATAAGCAAAGGGTGGAAAACAGTAAAAAATCTTATTGGCAAATGTATAATGCAACATTTCTTAAATGTTTTAACTAAAGTCCATCTTTTTTTCTTCAACTAATTTCTTATGCATCTATATTATAATTTATTATTTGTTTATCAAATTATGATTAGGTATGAATCCACATCTTCTCCAGCTATGGGTTAATTAGTAAGTCTGCTATCCTTATTAGCAAATGTATAATACACTATTCCTTAAATGTTTTGACTAAAATCCAATTTTTCTTCAACTAATATTTTGTACAGTCTCATTTCATGGCTTCAGTTTCTCGTGGATTTAGAATGAAGTTAGCTGCCATTCAGAATATGCTTATAATTACAATTAACTCCATCTTTCTAATAAGAGTCATGAAGCCGAGTTCGAATTCCAGTCGTGTTCATTGCATTCACTTACGTGAAAATAGTCTTGGGAAAGGTATGAATACTTCTTCACCTCTAGCTAGTCAAACTGCATTCGGCAGCAAGGCCTCTGATTGAGAGGTCGTCAAGAGCATGGAACCACCTCTTAATTGCTGTTGTTCTCAGGTCCACTCTGACCCGGAGTGGTAGCACTTGTTAGGGTCTCAGCTATGGGCAAGTATTTAACCCCCAAACTCGTGTCAAAACACTATGAAAGTATAAAAATGCACTGTTATAGAAATATATACATAAAAATAGACTTTTACAGAAAAATATGTAATTTTGAAGAAAAAATATTACCAACAATACATTTTTCACGAAAAATTTATTACCATAACACATTTTTGAAGGAAAAAATATTACCAGCAATGCATTTTTGAATACAAAACTAGAAGACATCTTCAGTTTTCTAAAATAAAATAAAAATTCATCAAAAGGTGACTAAATCAACCTTCTCACCATAACTGAACATTAAAAAATAACTTAAAACCCCATCTTTTTGGCATTAAATAACCCACAGAGGTGTTGATATGCCGTTAAACAAAACTCAAACTCAAACTCTCCTCTAGCTACTGGATAAATCGTAGGACATGAATTTGAAAATCTCATTATCAGCATAAATTGTTAAAAGAATATTATTCTTTCACTGCAAAATATTTTTCGGTAAAGGTTGATAAACTGTAAAGAATATACAGATGAAGAGGCTCATTCCTTGTTTCCTGTTTAGGATGCGGTTTCCGGTTTTCTCTTTTCCAATCTTTTCACTCTTTTCGTTTTTTTTTTTCAATTGGAGTAGATAGACTAAACTATCGTCTGGTTCACACTCCACCCACGTCTATTGAACAGGTGAAGAGGCTCATCCTTTGTTTCCTGGTTAGAATGTGGTTTCCGGTTTTCTCTTTTCCAATCTTTTTACTCTTATGTAGCCCCCTGCGCATCAGTGGCGTTATCGCCTTGCTTGGGGTGATATGATTAAAAATATATATATATATATATATATATATATATATATATATATCCATAAAAATTATTTAATCAACAAATCCATGATTGACCATACTTAGCTTGAATAGACCAAAATTATATATTTTTCTTTATTGATGGATTAGCACAAAACCGATCAAGTTGTTCATACACTTTTGAAAAATACAAAAAAATTCTGTGGACTTTAGTTTTCAGCGCAGGAATTTTTCTACTTAATCTTTTGTATTTCACCCCTGTTCCTTTCACCAAACGACTTTTCTTTTAGAGATCATATTCTATTGATATCCATCCGAAAGAATCTCATAGAAAAGTCGTCGACCGACTAAAACCTGAAAGAATTGTTTACAAAATTTGCTGACCTTATCAACTACCGCTTTGATTCAAGGATTTATATCCAGCCGAAAGAATCTCATAGAAAAGTCGTCGACCGACTAAAACATGAAAGAGGTGTTAAAAGGATGTGCTGACATTATCAACTCCGGCTTTAATTCAAAGATTTATATCCGGCCGAAAGAATCTCTAAGAAGTTGCCAACCAACTAAAACCTGAAAGAGAACCTCATGGAACTATATGAGTAAATACATATTTTTGACTCTTTCATTGACCAAACTAATGATAATTCTTTATATGCTCATTTAAGGATTTCCAAAAAGCATAGCACTTAACTTCTTCGCCAACTTAACTGGGTAAAGATATTTGACACCTTATCTTCCCCTTCTATCCTCGTAACACTTCGCCTGCCAGTAGTAAACTCTACGTTTTTGTTTTTCTTTTGAATGCCAAAAAAAAAAAAAATTGTATATTTGTAAATATTTTATTTGGTGTGCTTTGTAAATTAAATATTTGTCTGTGATTTATCTCTAAGTTTTGGTTAATCATTTTTTCTTTAGGACAAAAATTTGTTAGATACTAAAATTTTTCTTATGCCTTACACCAGGAGTTCCCAAAATCCATAGCTAAATTCGCTGCTAAGAAGGTCGTTTCACTGTGCAGGGGCAGGAAGTTTTTCCCGTCTGAATCCATCCTGCACATATATAAATCTACCATCCGACTGTGCATTGAATACTGATGTTACATCTGGTCGGGTGCCCTTGCTATTCACCTCGGGATTCTTGAGGAAAATTCAACGGAAAATTTTCAATGTGATCGATCCCGACCTGGTAGCTCAGCTTCAATAAATTTCTCACCGACGTAATGTAGCTTCCCTCTGTCTCTTCTGTAAATACTTTCACGGCTTCTGCTCCGATGAGTGTCCCCTCTGTATGAATTTACTCGTGCTACTAGACAAGCGACTAGGTCCCACCCTTTTAGAGTGAAACCAATCTGAAGCAACTTCTACTCTATCAACTTCTTTTCTCGCAATTCCCGCCTGTTGAATTTCCTTCCGTATACTTAGTTCCCTGACAGCTACAATCTCCAGCAATTTAAATACAATGATATATATATATATATATATATATATATATATATATATATATATATATAAGTTGAATATATGGATTGGAACCCGATAAGATAAATAGAATAAATAAAGAACAAGTAGGAAAAAGTGTCCTTAATCTAACATGTTTCATTTATAACAAGCTTCTTGCGAGATTTAATTCGTCTATATTAAATCACTGAAGTAACTTTTTATAAGTGAAACATGTTAGATTAAAGACACTTTTTCCTACTTGTTCTTTATTCATTCAATTCATCATATATATATATATATATATATATATATATATATATATATATATAGTGTATCGAGGCAGCAAGTAATTTTCTAAACATATGCTGTTAAATATAAGAGACAATGAATGTCTATTATGTTTAATCATGAGCCGTTCTAAACGTCGTATTTTGGCTTTAATTTCAGTTGAAAATAAAGACAAAAATTCTCCAACATTTGGATAATTATTTATTGATTTTCTTCTAAGCTTTCGACTCACATGAGCAATCTTCAGAGAGGTTGTTTAAACTGAAATATTATAACATCCACCATCACCGACGATTTTATTTTGTGTTGACATAATTATCCAAATGTTGGAGAATTTTTGTCTTTATTTTCAACTGAAATTAAAGCAAAAATACGACGTTTAGAACGGCTCATGTTTAAACAAAATAAACATTCATTGTCTCTTATATTTAACAGCATATATATATATATATATATATATATATATATATATATATATATATATATATATATTGTTAAAGTTTTAAAATATTTGCAATTTTTAATTCAAACTGAGCGACAATAAAACTAAGATAATTTTAGATAGTTAACTCCATATTACAACCCGCTACTTTATGCATTACATACAAGTATGTGCCTGAAATTAATAAAAGTAATTTTCAAAGGCGCATTGAGTATAAATTTCGTTCACGCCAGAGCACGAAGTCGTTACTTTGGAGGAAGACACTAACCAACAATAACTTCAATAATAAAAGACATTCCTGACTATAAAATAATGGCTACAACAGTCATTGGTGACCGTATATCCAGAAAAGATTCAACAATCAGCAACATGAACAGTTCCATTGTTTGCAGCCTAACTCCGGATGCTGTACCGTTCAATGCGAGATATTCGAAATCGGAGTGCTTTGAATTCGGAAAAGAGAACAAAGGATCTGTCTATATAATTTCTCTCAGGAATGGGACAGTGGATACTGGATTTATTGAAGGAAAATCCGATAAAGATGTGTCCTGGGACTATGTCCGCCCCCGAACAGAAGCGTCCGTCAGTGAACAGCCGGTTATTGTCAATCAATGCACTGAAGCCGGTGAAAAAAAGTTAGAAAACGAAAAAGACAAGACGTAAGTATAAGAATATAATTTTCACTGTTTTCGGTTTATTTTGTATCTGGATATCTTTGCCTGTCTCTCCAAACATATCAATGAAAATACATATTAGCCTACGTTTTACGCACGACTCGGAGTTTCATGCGTTATGCGATCATCAGGTGCATATTAATTGAACGTTTTCGATTTGAATTAATTTTTTAGGTATTAACGTTCCTTTAGCTAAGGTCGTTATAAATTATAAGTCTGGGATGCGAATATTTTTATTTATTAAATGTATAATTTAGTTAGGTTTATACTCAAACCCCAAAATGGAAGAGGATACTAAAATCGTGGAAAGAAAAAAAATATTTCAGGGTCTGATATTATTAGTCACATGTTGGAGGGGAAATCAGTAATATGTTTACATTGGGGGCGAAGCGTTCGAAAGGGTATTTCTTTTAAAGAATAAAAAATCATAGTTAAAAAACTAAAATTAAAAAAATGAAGAATTAAAAAAATATAAAAGAAAGAAAAATAATTTGAAAACATAATAATTAAAAAGTATTAATTAAAATAAGTAAGTGAAAACGGAAAGTGAAATGAAAAAATAAATACACTCAGGTAAAGGCACACATGCGTGTATACATAAACGTGTATACATAAACGTGTATACATAAACGTATGAACAGACGGTATTTCGATTTTAATTATTTAAACGTATGATTTTTAATTATTAAATTTTAAACGTATGATTTTAAAACGTATGATTTTTAATTTTAAACGTATGAACAGACGGTATTTCGATTTTAATTATCATTTTAGGTATTAGCGTTGCTAAAGTTAAAATTGTGTTCTATATATATAAAAGGCAATCTGTGAGTCTGTGTGTGACTGTTCCCTATGCAAGCCTACATTTTTTAAGCTACGCCATTCAAACTTTCTAGGGACACATATCTATAGGGAAGCCAGGTCGACACATACTTTTTGAGTTTCAGTTCAACAATTTTTCCTTTCGCACTTTTTGACCAATGGACACGATTGTTTACATTTGCTCCGTAAAACATCTAAGATCTAAGATGGTTGCTGAATTACGCCACAGAAATCAAATCCCACGTGTCAAACGTGACTAAAATAATTTTTTATTAATAAAAAGAAAATGAGCCTCTATATTTAAATTTTATTCCGACGTTTTATGTCACAGAATTCAAATCACAAACGCGACTAAAATATTTTTTTATTAAAAAAAAAACGAGCCTTTATATTTAATTTTTATTCCGAGGTTTTAAGTTACAGGATCAAATCACACATGTCAAACGCGACTAAAATATTTAAAAAAAAAGCCGCTATATCTAATTTTTATTCCGATGTTTTAAAAATTCATTTGGTCAATAAACAATGTGAATATTTTTCTCCGTAATTTTGAAACAAAAGAAATATTTAAAAAAGTGTTTTTTCAAACAAAAACAAAATATGTAAAATAAAAACTGGCATATCGGCTTTTTATTTCGACTTTTTGGATCGCAGGTGATCATTTGGGAAGTCATATCCGTATTTGATTCTGGGCTTCCCATTGGCCGATAAATAAAATTCGCGTAGGCTCGCGAACTGGAAATTTAATATTTATTTAATTTTTATTTTTCAACCTTAAGATCTGCGCGAACCCGGATGCACACCGCCGAGTTTTGTTCATTTGCTTTTTGGTTGTGCTTTTTGTGCAAACATACGGTTCCTCGCTTTTGCTCGGTCGGTATCACCACGCACATATACGAATATATATATATATTTTTCTAAACATATATTTTTAAATATGACAGAGAATTAATGTCTATTATGATTAATCATGAGCCGTTCTAAGCATCGCATTTTGGCTTTAATTTCAGGTGAAAATAAATAAATCTTCTGTTAACACTTCGAGCTCTCACGCGGTGTGACGTCATAGAACCGCATTACAAATTTACCGACTGCGTCTGCTATTCGGTGACTGTTATCGTCGCATAGCAATATTTTATGTCAACATAAGATAAAATTATCTTTGATGGTGGATGTCTTTATGTTAACGTTCCTGTAACCTCTCTGAAGATGGCTCATGTGAGCTTAGAACAAGAATAATAAAAAAATATCCAAATGTTGGACAATTTTTGTTGTTATTTTCACCTGAAATTAAAGCCAAAATACGGTGTTTGGAACAGATCATGATTAAGCATAATAGACATTTATTGTCGCTTATATTTAACAATACATTTAACATTTACATTAATGATCTCCCTGATTCCATAAGAGCCCAAATAGGTTTGTACGCCGATGACACCACAGTTTATTCTCGCCTCCTACAAAAATCTGGTGTAGGCGTCAAAGCTAACCTCGCAGCCGAGATTGAAAAAGACCTCCAATCCATATTGGACTGGGGTAAGAAATGGTTAGTAAATTTTAATGCTTCTAAAACGAAGCTACTCTCAATTAACCATCATCGACAATCTCACCTACCTCCCATTAGCATGGACCAGGCTTGCCTCCCAGAGAGTAAAACACTGCGCCTCCTTGGTCTCACACTTTTAGCGGACCTCAAGTGGAATGACTATATCGAATCCATTGCTAAATCCGCTGCTATGAAAGTCGGTTCTCTGTGTAGGGCCCGGAAGTTTTTTTCCGTCTGAATCTATCCTGCACATTTATAAATCTACCATCCGCCCGTGCATTGAATACTGCTGCCATATCTGGTCGGGTGCCCCTGCTGTTCTCCTCGGGCTTCTCGATAAGGTTCAGAGGAGGGTCTGTAATGTGATAGATACTGACTTGGCAGACCGCCTGCAGTCTCTCTCCCACCGGCGCGACGTGGCTTCCCTGTGTCTCTTCTATAAATACTTTCACGGCTTCTGCTCCGATGAACTTAGATCACTGGTGCCCCCTAAATACGAATTTGCACGAGATACTAGATTAGCAACTAGATCCCACCCTTTTACAGTGAAACCAATAAAACCTTAACTTCTACTTCAACAGTTTCTTTCCTCGCACTTCCCGACTGTGGAATTCTCTTCCAAACGATTGCTTCCTCGACGGCTACAATTTCCAGGAGTTTAAATGTAAGGTCAATAGACACCTCCTAACACACTAACCTGCTCCCATTCTATCAAACACTCTTCCCATCTGCCCAACTCTCATCCTCGGTATCCTTACTCATCTGTCACCTTCCTCCTGACATTCCTTATGTCTAACCACTCCTTCTCTTTACCTTCCCCTATGTAGCCCCATGCGCAATAGTGGCAGTGGAATGCATTGCTTGGGGTGAGATGATTAAAAAAAAATATGTGTTTATAAAATTATCTACTGCTTCAGTACACAATATATAAGGAAACTAAAATAAAAAAGAAGAAACCCTGACAGAACGTAGAGTGTAGTAAAAAAAGCCAAACCTTACAACGATGGTGATGTCTGCAGATTGTGCCAAGAAAAGTTAGCTCTTGTTATTGTTTTCAAAAGAAAAGAAATTACAAAATGAAAGGCCAGAAGTAATGTCCAGATGTAATCACATCTACAGATGCATCTTAGGATCATACAAATCTGGATTAGAATGTTTTAAGATCCTTAAGTATCTCCTCTCTAATTTTGAAAATTTTCGGTTGTTTAAAAATTCCAGTCGTGCGTTTGTAAAAATCCCTGTTGTACGTTTGAAAAGGTTTGGAAAATCAGTTATTACAAATCCCTCGAAGATACCAGAAAGTTGAAACCTAGGTTGCGGAAACAACTCATTTTTAAATGAAAAAAGTATACACGTGGAAAATGTTAAGAGATAAAAAAGTAAAAAGGGAAGGTGGACAAACAAAAGTAGAAAAATGCTAAAAAAAAAAAAAAAATTGGAAAATGAAAAATTAAGAACAAATATATGGGCGATGAAGATTAGTCAGGGTCTAAGTAAGAATTTGTTTCTATGGCTGCATGTGGTCATTCATTCACTTTCTTCAATAATTTAGGGTTATTTAGGTGCTTTAATATTATCAGTTTTTCTAAACTGTATAATTTACATCTATTTCTTATTATATTATAAGATTTAGTTTTCGCGGTGATTTTTTTTTTTTTGTTAATCATTTCACCCCGAGCAAGGCGGAAACGCCACTGATGTGCAGGGGGTTACATAAATGTAAAAATATTAATTAGAAAAGAGTGAGGAGTACAAACTAGTTAGAAAGGAACAATAGAAAGCAGGTGCGATGACAGATACATAGGTGGAGAGAAAGGGAAGGTTATACAGGGGTGGGGAGAGAGCTAGAGTCCAGTGGTTAGATGAGTATTGACTTTGCATTTAAATTTCTGGAGGTTGTAGCCGTCAGGAAAGCAAGAATACGGGAGCGAGTTCCACAGGCGGGAAGTGCGAGAGAGGAAGCTGCAGGAGTAGAATTGTCGTCTGCATTTGGCTAACCTGACTGTGAATGCGTGGGACCCAGTTGCCAGTCTGGTTGCACGAGTAAGCACCTGTTGAGGAGGCACCAGTGACTTAAGCTCGTCCGAGCAGAAGCCATGAAAGTATTTATAGAACAGACAAAGGGAGGCCACATTTCGACGATGGGGAAGTGGCTGCAGCCGAGTCACCAGATCAGTACCTATCATATTTTTTAAAACCAAAAATATTCGGAGAGCGCATTATCATTCTTGTATTTAATATCATTCAAAGTCAATCTATAATTATTGAGTCTCGATTTCCAGAGGCCATCCGTTTGTCCAAAGTAGAAATTAGTATCGCCGTCAGAATATATACTAGCTTTGCAAATTATACATTTGGTCATACACTGACCGTTAAGTCGATAGATCGTGCTTTTTTGACAGTTACAATTATTTTTGGTAGTGCCACTGTAATTGCTGGTGGAGTAGCTATTATTGTGCAAGTTGGACCTGTTTTTATTAATAACTTGTTTTGTAGCGAGATATATTTATCAACGTTCTTGACGCAACTAAAACTAATATTGACATTGTTTTTTATTGAAAATCATTTTAGTCTTGGAGAATGATTAAAATGTTCGTGGATTAAATTTAAGGAAATTTTACCTTTATTAGTTTTGATGTTATTAATAAAAGATGGTTTGAACCATTTGCTGTGACGTTTGCGTGGATTCGGTATATGTTTGAATTCTTTGCTTTTATCCGTGTACTAGCAGTATAGCCCGGCGTTGCTCGGGTGTAATGAAAGTTTTAAAACTAATCCATGGTCCTGGAGCTCAGACTCTTTGGACGTTGGCACGAAAGACTAAAAAGCAATAGCTGTTTTCAGTTAAAGCGAAACCGTAGACTGAAAGAAAAATGAATGGATGTAAGTCAAATTTTGATTTCCTGGTATCGATATCAAATAAGCTTTTTTCGTCAAGAACTGCAACTTTGAAACTTCTGAATATCGTTTCTTATGTCTTTGTCTATGAGTGTATCAAATTTGATTAAAATCGGACTACTTTTTCTATAACCCGATTTTTTCGATTTTCGATATTTATCGGGAATATCTCGACACAAAACCTAGCTAAGAATACTCGCAGACGCTTATAGTACAAATGTGTAAATTTTCAAGAAAATCGGTTCAGCCGTTTCGGAGTCTATAGGTAACGGATACACACACACACACGCACACACACACACACACACACACACACACACACACACAAATTTCCATTTATAAATAAGTTTAGATTTTAAACTTATATTGTGATTCCTTTTAGCTAAGCTCTTAACATATTTAATTTTACTGTTATCAAAAATAGCCTTATTACTAGAGTTAGAAAAAAATAATTTGGATAGATTTATGAATACTGTTAAGTATTTTATGGTGGTGTTTAGAATCTTTGTGGACGTATTTGTAGATGGAAAATGTTTTAGTATATGGTTTGTATATTCCATTATTTAGGTTGAAAGTTAAATCATGTTACGTATAAGTTTTATTAAAATGACAGACAAGGTGCTATGGTTAATTATTTTATATACTTTTTCATGTGATCTTATATTATGGAAAAATTGTCTAAATATTCTATTTTCCCAAGCGCTTACGGCTAAACATTTATATAAAAGAAAATAGATGGAGACATAGATATAAACAGAAGAGATAGATATGAAAAGAAGTAGATAGAAAGATAGAAAGATAGATAGATAGATAGATAGATATGAAAAGAAGTAGATAGGTAGATAGATAGATAGATATGAAAAGACGTAGATAGATAGATAGATAGATAGATAGATAGATAGATATGAAAAGAAGATATATATATATATATATATATATATATATATATAGATAGATGTGAACTGATTGCGATAGAAAAAGAGATAGCTTTTGATAGACTGAGATAGACAGATAGATAGATCAAGCTTTCTTGCAATTTGCCGTACATCAGGTACGTCAGTA
>JBBBDQ010001926.1:955000-1077500 GCA_037127315.1 Ascarosepion bandense
TTTAAAACAATCTACTTCATCCTCAAACGCAATCTTCAGGCCATGTGATTATTTCGTAAATAAAATAAAATAGAAATAAATAAATAAATATAAACAAAACAAAATAATCAAAATCAATGAACAAATTAAGTAAATAACAAACAAATTAAAAGTCTAAGAAGGCACACGTAATCACAATAACAACAATATAAAACAATAAAGAAATGAATAAAAAAAATTGAGTAAAAATATTTACAAACAACATTATAAAATAACCACAAAATTGCATTCGGATCCAAAATGTTTTCCATTTAATAGGCCCTAGAATAATCTGAAACATATCCGTTACCGCCTGCCAAATAACCGTCAGAATGATACAATAAACTTAATATATACTAGTCGTAATATATACTAGTCGTAATGTACCATTGACTAGTATATATAAATAGTCGAGCGAAAATACAACTCATATGGTCTGGAATTTGTGTTTAAGAAGAAAACAGACTGTTGCCACCAAGTGTCGCCTTAGTATCCATTTTATATTTACGTCCCTGATATTGAGCATTTTCATTCATAAATATAGTATCAGTCAGTGTCTTACGTGATACACGCTTGGGCGATCATGTCTCGAAAGAGACATGACTGACTAGGCAGAATATTATCCCGCATTAGGTTGCCATTACTTTCTGCGGTAGACTGGTTGCTGACCAAGGCTATAGAACCCAATGTGTCCTGTTATTGAACCCATAACTGGAAGGAGGAGACGGATTAATACTTTTCCCAAGGGTATTTGCGCGTAAGTGAATGCATGGAATTGAACTGGAATTCGAACTCGGCTTCCCGATTTCTCGTTCTGAGCCGATATCCACTGCATCACAACGCACACCCAAATAGTATCAGTCAGTTAAGTGTCATACGTGACACACACTTGGATGATCATGTATCAAAGAGGCATGACTGACTGTGCAGAACATTTTTCAGTAGTAGGTTGTCATTAATTTCTGCGGTAGACTGGTTAACAACCGAGGCTACAGAACCCAATCTGTCCTGTTATTTAATCCATAGCTGGAGAGAGAAGTGACAGATTAATATCTTTCCCAAGTGTTTTTGAACGTATGTGAATGCAATGATTTTACTGGAATTCGAACTCGGCTCTCCAATTTCTAGTTCAAAGCCGATATCAATTGCACCACTACAGAGCTGAAAACTAATGATATCAGGAAGGTTGTTTATAAATATATATATATGAATAGAATGAGTGAAAAACAAGTAGGAAATGTATCTTTCATCTAACATGTTTCAATTTATTAAGCTTTTTCAGAGATTTGTTAATAAGGATTTAATTTTTTAAAACAAAAACAAAGGAACAGTATGTTGACTGAGGTTTGATTTCATTGGTCAAATACGTGTCACGTGTGATAAAGCAATAGATGGTCATTTTTAAATGTAGTAAAAACCTATGCCTGTTTATATGTATGTGTGTCACGTGTAATAAAAGCAATAGATGTTTATTTTAAATGTAAGTGTGTATAAATGTCTGGTTAAATGTTTGTATGCGAAAATAAAGGACGTGCCAAGTGAATTTAAACGATAAGCAATTTTTAAAAATATGCCTATGAAAAGAATCATGGGTGGTTTAATGTATGAAAGTGCGTATTTATAATTCAAGCTGCAATGGCTCAACTGAATAGAAATAAAGCAGCTGAACCAGAGATGCTGACAGCTCTGGACTAATTCGGCGTAGAGAAAATTACAGAAATAATAAATGAAATTTATAGCAGTGGTGTAATACCGGACGATTTTTATAGGAATGCCTAAGAAGCCAGGTGCAAACGAGTGCAAACTCCACCGAGCAATCAGTTTGATGAGCCACATTACAAAACTCATCGTCCGAATCCTGATGAATAAAGCGAGAAGCAGTGCAGGTTTGTCGAAGACAGTGGAACAAGGAACGCCATATTTATGATTAGGATGCCATCCGAAAGAGCAATACAAATGAAAAAGGACGTGTACCTATGTTTTATTGATTATGGGAAGGTGTTCGACAAAGTACGCCACACAGAATTGATAGAAATGCTTAGCAACCTCGACATATTTGGGAAAGACATAAGAGCAATTAAGAATCTCTACTGGCATACGCCTGCATACGGACAGGTAACGAATTCAGCAGATATACAAAGATAGAAAAGGGCGTAAGACAAGGATGTGTCTTTTCACCGTATCTTTTCAACTTATACAGCGAGACTATTCTGAGAACTCTAGAAATTATGCCAGGATTCGTGATCGGAGGCCACAATCTGAACAATATAAGGTAGGCAGATGATACAGTGCTGATAGCAGACACAGCAAGGAAACTACAAGTCCTCCTACAGAAAGTAGCTGAAGAGAGTGTCAAGAAAGGACTACAAATAAATTGCAAGAAAACCGAATGCATGGTCATCAGTAAAAAGAGCAGCCCAAATTGGCAAATACAGGTGGGGGACATTAAAATCAAGCAGTTACAAAAAATTAAGTACCTGGTAAGTCTTCTAAGAGAAGACGGAAAGTACGACACAGAGATCCGAAGGCGAATTGGCATAGCGAAGGACCCATTCCAGAAGCTGTGTAAAGTATAAAGAGACAGGAAAATTTTATGAGAAACAAAGAAGAGTATACTGTATTGCTGTGTGATGTCAGTTATTCTGTATAGCAGTGAATGCTGGACAATCTCATTGGTGATTAAGGAAAATCTTGAAGCAACTGAAATGTAGTTCTACAGGAGGATGCTGCGGATATCGTGGATCATGCACGTGAGCAATGATGAGGTTTTGGAAAGAATGGAAACTAAAAGGAAATTAATAGTGAGTATCAGGAAAAAACAGTTAAAGTTCCTGCGACATGCAATAAAGAAGGAAGGCTTGGAAAACCTGATACTACTAAGCTAGATAGAGGGAAAGTGGAACGACTACATTGAATCAATAGCTAAATCTACTGCTAGGAAGTCTGGTCACTATCTCGGGTCCGGAAGTTTTTCTCGCATGAATCCATCTTGCACATATCTGCTAATGCATTGAATACTGTTGTCATATCTGATCAGGCGCCCCTGCTATTTGTTTCAGGGTTCTCGTTAGTCTCCAGAAGAGAATCTGCCATGTAATCGATCCCGATTTGGCAGCTCAACAGCCACTTTTTCATCAATGGGATGTGGCTTGCCTCCGTCTCTTCTACAAACGTTTTCATGGTTTCTGCTTCGACGAGCTTAGCTCCCTGGTGTCCTCTCTTCAAGAATTTACTCGAGCAACCAGACTGGCAACAAGGCCCCACCCTTTTAGAGTTAAAATAACCAAATGCAGCCGCCACTTCTAATCGATCAACTTCTTTTCTTCCACTTCCCACCTGTGGAACTCTCTTCTGTATACTTGTTTACCTGATAGCTACAATCTCCAAGAGTTTAAATGCAACGTCAATTGCCATCTCTTATCACATTGACTTCCATACTTCTATTAACATTTTCCTAACACCTACTGAATCTTGTTCTTTTTTTTTCATTCTACCTTTACGTAACTCTCATGGCACCAGTCTTCCAATCCTTCTCTTGACCATTCTCTGACACCCCCTGTATTCGGTTCCCTCCTACGTAACCCTTCACTTTCCTTTGATGTTACCCCTTGAGCAACGTTGGTAGTACTGACTTGTTTGGGGTGAAATGATAGAAAAAGAGAACATTTCAATAAACATTTGAAATAAGATAAAACGGAGAATACATTTTTAAAATTATTTATTTGAAATTATATGCCTCTCTGATTTTTTCGCTCTCATCTCATGAGACCCCCTGCACACCAGTGACAGTCTTGCCTTGATTTGGGTGAAACAATTATATATATATATATATATATATATATATATATATATATATATATATATATAAAACCAACCAAGGCTATAATTGGTCTAAGCAATTTCCCTGATTCCGATCAAATCACTAAATATTTGAAATTAAATTTGAATCCCTTTTTGACCAGTAAGAGAACACTTCAGTAAACATTTCAAATAAGACAAAACGGAGAAATGCATTTTTAAAATTATTATTTGAAATTTTATGCCTTTTTTCTTCCAAAGCCAAACACCTTCTGAGACTTCACCAGATACTTCGAAAAAATCTTTTTCGAAACTGTCAAAGAGAGACTACCTGGTTGTTTTTAGTGGATTTCTTTTGACCTGCATAACCTATGGAAATCTGGTTTGTTTGTCAGTGCTGGCAGTGGAATGGTTAATAGAATTTCCAAATTCGAAATCTCTCATTTTATTCGTTCCAAATTTGGCTTCGGGTTTGATGAGTGCAATCGGTAAGTATAGAAAATCTTGTGTATTTTCTCATTTATTTTCCTTGTGAAGACTGGAATGGCGACTGCTCCAGCTAGAATTGAAATCGAAATCTAGGAGGTTAAGTCAACAATTATCCGCATTATCGCCATGACTTTCTTTAGCTTTGTCACAGCGCTTTCTGACCATGTATGGTTATAGTTGGTCACGTGATCAAAGTTAAAGCGTGAGTTTAACACTGAGAATATTCCCGCCAATTTTCTTACTGTTGTTACAGTTTAAATATGGCCGCTTCGCTAGTCTTCTCTTTCATTCAGATCACACTCCACATTCATCATAAGCATTTTTACAGTAAAACCTAAAACTACAGTCTTTATGAGGTTTTGGCCACTGTACACTACCGCCTTCGTCAGATGTAATCCTCTTAACTACAGCCTTAACCTCTTTAAGTCAAACATTACCTATCTTCCTTATCACTTTCTACTGCTTCCTCTTTCATTTAGGTCATCATCTATTTCATTCATTAGAGAAAGTTTGACAGTAACCTTCTACACTACAGTGTGAACCTCTTCAAGCCAAGGGTCAAGCCAAGGGTCAATCGTTATCCACTTTATCTTCATAGTCGTCTCTTTCTACCGCCCGCTCTTTCATGCATATTAAGTATAAACATTTTAATAGTAATCTTCTAACTGGAATAGTTACTGTGTCTGGCATCGAGTAAAGTTTATAAAAGAAAAGACTTCAGTGAATTACGGAAGAAGCCAATAAATAATTGACAGAAAATACTTATTATTAGGTTGTCCCAAAAGTTCGTAGACACTTGCAAAAAATTGAAATTTTACTCGCCAAGTAATCTAAGGTTACCAGAAAACACTTGCAAAAATTGAAATTTTACTCGCAAAAACAACAAAAATTATTGCTCAAAATAAAGACCATCATTTTCCAAGACTTTCTGCTATCGATCTGCAAGCTTTCGGATCTGGTTAAAGTACCATTCAGTACCAATTCTTGACACGCTTCCTCGACTTCATCAAACGAGTCGAATCGGCGGCCTTTCAGAAAGTGTTGCATTGAGCGGAAAAGGCCGTAATCTGATGGAGCACAGTCAGGACTGTAGGCTGGATGTGGCAGAACCTCAACGCCGTCCAGCTCTTCAAACTTGTCTTTGGTCTTCCTAGCGGTGTGTGGCTTGGCACTGTCCTGCTGCATCACAGCTCGCTTTCGGTTGATCAGAGCTGGGTACTTTTACATCAACTTTTCGTAGACCCGCTCAAGTTGCTGACAGTAAAGTTCGGCACTGATGGCACGACCATTCGGAACCAACTCAAAATGTACGATTCCTTCAAAGTTCCACTAAACGTACAACATGACTTTCTTGCCGAATCGATTTTGTTTTGTAATTGACGGTGTCTCTTGCCCTTTCTGACCCATCGCTTGTCTCGATTGTGCTGGACCAGATAGACTCATTTCGCAAGTGTTTACGAACTTTTGGGACAACCTAATAAATACGTTCCAGTTATACATGTCCGTATTTAACAGTATATACACCATTTTTATTGCTCGAATTGTTTTCCTCGTTGTTATTGCGATGTTTACAACGTTTCGGCCGTTGTACGCTCCAGCCTTCTTCATCTGCTATGAATTTTGAATCAGACCAAACCTTTCTTTCGATCACTGGAATATATCATTCTCATTCCATGTACAACGCTACTTCCGGATACCAAGTAGTTATCTACCTTTAACTTAAAGCTACTGGGCTCTGTGTCTGGAAGTGACACGCGGTAGTTGTATTCGGAAGTTGCATCCTGAAGTAGCATCGCATATGGAATGAGAATGATATACCCGAGTGATCGAAATAAAGGGTTCAGTTCGAAATTCCTAGCACTCGAAGAAGGCTGGAGCGTACAACGACCGAAACGTCGTAAACATGGCAATAAAGATGAAGACAACAGTCCGAGCAATGTAAATAATATAAATACTACCTTTGTGCATTGTGGTGCATTGGATATCGGCTCGGAACGAGAAACCGGGGGTCCGAATTCATTGCATTCACTTACTCGCAAATACCCTTGGGAAAGAATTAATCAGTCTATTCCTTCCAGTTATGGGTTAAATACCAGGACAGATTGGGTTCTATAGCCTTGGTCGGCAACCAGTCTACCACAGAAAGCAATGGCAACCTACTGCAGGGATAATATTCTGTCCAGTCAGTCATGTCTCGAAAGAGACATGATCGCCCAAGCGTGTATCACGTATGGCACTTAACTGACTGACTGACTTATCTCAGAAGTATAGACAAGTATACACACTGTTTAGGGCACAAGGTCGATGTTTCAGCTATGCTCTTCTATTCTAACGGTTTCTTTTATTGCACGTCTCACTTGTGGAAGTCCCTTCCAACTTTTTGCTATTCCGCTAGATTTGCTCTAAAAAATTTTAAGTAAATTTTCAATCTTTATCTTCGGTCTTCTTAATTTCTATCTTTTATTGTTCTCTTTCTAGCCAAAAAAAAAAAAAAAATTCGGTTTTAATTAACATAGATTTTGAAACGCTAAATAAAAATGAAATTTCTAGCAGGAACTTATTTCCAGAGGCTGATCTTACAAATGTCAACAAAGGGAACAGATGCAGAATGTTAAGAACTTCGGGTAATGACCTGTTCAGCGTTAATTTGGTCGTGTGCGCAGTTTTCCACTCTTTTCACTTTTTTCTTTTTTTTTTCAATTGGAGTAGATAGACTAAACTATCGCCCGGTTCACATTCCACCCACCTCTATTGAACAGGTGAAGAGGCTCATCCCTTGTTCCCTGTTTAGGATGTGGTTTCCGGTTTTCTCTTTTCCAATCTTTTCACTCTTTTCTTTTCTTTTTTTCTTGTTTAATTTGAGTAGATGAACTAAACTATCACCCGGTTCACACTCCACCCACCTCTATTGAACAGGTGAAGAGGCTCATCCCTTGTTCCCTATTTAGGAAGTGGTTTCCGGCTTTCTCTTTTCCAATCTTTTCACTCTTACGTAGCCCTCTGCACATCAGTGGCGTTACCGCCTTGATCGGGGTGATATGATTAAAAAAAAAAGGCGCTCTGTCTTGAGTGAAGATTTTGCGACCTCAAAATGTAACTGGTAACCAGAGCAGCGCATCTCACTTTAACATTTCCAGGTAAACACTGCTGTTGACTCTTTCTATGAACACCAAGGGCGATCTCAAACCATCTAAAGCAACAGCAGACCAAATCATGACACTAGTATTCTGTTTTTGAAATGTGTTCTGGCACCTTCGGGAATATTCCATGGTGAAGTGGCGTAAACCCTATCGTAAAGCCGACCACAGAATCCACTGTGAAAAACTTATTGTCTGGTTAAACTTTGTCTGCGTCACGCTGAATCTCCCCAATATTTTCTTCTCTTTGCCGAACACTTTTTGCTTGGAGGCAGTTGAGAACAGCTTTCGTCATTGGTTAGTGTTAAGTCTTCTTTCACAATACTCCTTACCCGAAATATCCAGTTTTTGACCATCTTCAATCGTATTTTTTCATAGATTTCTTTTCACCCTCTTCTTGAAGGCTTTAAAATGACCCTCCTGATACTGTTATATATTACACTGAATGTGGACAAACAACGAGAAACACGTATATTATATGTATAATCTTATATTTTTATATTTCGTCGGTGACGCTTGTGTTAAGTCTGAGGCAGCCGGAGAAAGAGCACGTACACGAAGAGGCCATCCAGAGTCATTAACCAGTGTCCGTCTCTTCAGCCAAAAATTCTAGATTTTATATAGTCTTGAAACTCCCACTCCTTGCTTTTTCGGGTTTTTGCTTTGTTGACGTCATTCACGACCGGATGTATTTGTCAATCACTTCCGGCGGGTTATTCATTACAATACAAACTGAACAGTTTCGTCCTGGATTTTTATTTAAGCGAATTCTTTGCTCTTCTTTAATGTCTTTCTACACATTAAAGTTAGTTTTTTGTTTGCAAACATTCATATATTTTATCACCTCGCAAAAACCTCAGATGACGGATGTGCTTGTCAATCACCCCCGGCGGGTTATTCTTTTCAAATCGGTTGACTCTTGGGTTCTTTTTTGTTGTTGCCCTTGCTGGCATCATCCACGGCTGGATAATCTAACAACCATCCTTGTCTTTTGTTGAACTCATCCACGGCCGGATGTACACGTCAATTACCTCTTCGTTCAAGGTAGCATATTACAATATGAACTGAACAGTTTCGTCCTGGATTTTTATTTAGGCGAATTCTTTGCTCTTCTTGAAAATCTTTCTCCACATTAAAGTTATTTCTTTTTTTTTTTTTGCAACCATTCATCTATTTTATCACCTCGCAAAAACATAAAATGCAACGATTTCATCACGTATTTGTTTGAACCGCCATATTTAATTAAAAGACAATCAGTAAAACAAAAGAATGTTAGGAAGCCTGATGTAATTATTTTACTAATAGTTACTTTTCAGTTTATGTTTAAATAATGATTAATAGTTTTGTGTTTAAATAATGAGCAGATATTTATGCGCCTGTTAAGTGTCTTCCAAATGCAGGATGACGGCGATATTTTGTTATTATCATTTCACACCAAGCAAGGCAGTACTGCCACTAGTGCGTAGGGGGTTACAATGAGAGGAGAGGGAAGACTGAAAAGAAAACAGCACAGGTGATGTTGTAGAAACGGTGTGTATGTGAGAGAGAAAGAGAGAGAGAGAGAGAGAGAGAAAGAGAGAGAGAAAGAGAGAGAGAAAGGTGGGAGTCACGGAGATGGTGCATTTAAATTTTTCGAGATTGTAGCTATCAAAGAAGAAAGCATAGCGAAGGGAGTTCCACAGGCTAAAAGTACGAAGAGCAGGTTCCAGACGATGAGCAAAATACTAACACACAGGAAAATCTCAATAGAAACGAAGAAAAGAGTTCTAGAGTGCTACGTGATGTCAGTTCTTCAATACGGCTGTGAATGCTGGACAATATCATCGAAAATGAGGACAAAACTGGAAGCGGCCGAAATGTGGTTCTACAGAAGGATGCTACGGATATCAAGCATATGAGCATACAAGCAATGACGAGGTGTTGGAAAGAATGGCAACAAAAAGGAAATTGATGCTGAGCATCAGGAAGAGACAACTGAAGTTCCTGGGACATGCAATGAGGAAGGAGAGCCTGGAGAACCTGATACTGACTGGACAGATAGAAGGAAGGAGAGACAGAGAAAGGCAGCGGATATCATATTTGCAGGGACTGATCAGGTGGATGACGGAACGGGGGTTGCCAGGAGCAACAGGAACAAACATACTAAGAGCCACAAGGGATAGGGAGACGTGGAGAGTTCCACAGGCTAAAAGTAGAAGAGCAGGTTATGCTTGCTTATTTTGACGGTAAAAGGGTGGGACCTAGTTGCCAATCTAGTTGCACGGGTAAACTCATGAACGAGAAGCACCAGGGAATAAAGCTTGTCAGAGTAGAAGCTGTGAAAATCTTTGAAGAAAAGACAGAGGGAAGCCAGATCCCGTCGGTAAGAAAATAACTGAAGGCGAGCTCCCAAATCGGGAACGATTACATTGCAGACCCGCATCTGGATTTTGTCGAGAACCCCAAGATGCATCCAACCAGATATGGCAATAGGATTCAATGCACGGACAAATGGTAGATATATAAATATAATTACAGAATATTATTGTAAATTTTAGGACGGTTGTACACCTCAGAAACAAACAAGATTAAGGTAAAGAGTATATTCATGCAATGAACTTCTTCTATGTGCTCTGTCCTTTCAAGACACAGGCGATCATAGCTTTCCATGTCTCTCTATCGCTGGTGGTTCTTAGCACGCTTTCTCCTGTTACACCGCGCAACCCCAGTTCTGCCATCCACCTGCTCAGGCCCTTCAAATATGTGATACACTGCTTTCCCCTGTCTCCTTTTCCCTCTATCTAGCCTGTTAGTATCAGGTTCTCTAGGTCCTCCTTCCTCATTTCATGTCCCAGGAATTTCAGCTGTCTCTTTCTGATGCTCATTATTAAATTCCTTTTCGTTTCCAGCCTCATCATGCTCGATCCTTGACATCCGCAGCATCCTTCTGTAGAACCACATTTCCGTTGCTTCAAGTTTTTCCTTCATATTTGATGATATTGTCCAGCATTCACTGCCATATTGAAGAATTGACATCCCATAACAATCTAGTACTCTTTTTTTTGTTTCTAGCGAAATTTTTTTGTCTCTTAATACTCTATTCAAATTCTGGAAAGCGTCCTTCGTCATACCAATTCGCCTTTGGATCTCCGTGTCGCACTTTCCGTCTTCTGTTAGGACACTTCCCAGGTATTTAAATTTTTGTACCTGCTTGATTTTAGTATCCGTCGCCTGTATTTGGTATTTTGAGATACTCCTTCATATTCTGTAAAGTTAAATATAAATCAGCGAATAGGAAAGCAGGTTAATCGCATCATACCACACAATTTTCTCGGCAGTATCCATTTTGCGCATTTTAAAATCTACCATTTTCCCGTGCATTGAGTATTGCTGACATATCTGATTTGGTGATCCTGCTACATATCTCGAGATTTTTGACAAAATTCAAAGAAGGGATTGTAATGCAATCGACCCTGACCTGGCATCTGGACTTCAGTCGCATTCCCACCACTGTGACGTGACATTTCTTCAAAAGTCTTAATGTGAAATTTTTCTGACGATTTTCCTTGTTGCTTAGATTGTATAAAATTATACATACTACCCCCTTGGCAACTAGGTCTCACTTTTGTTTTCGAACTAGGTAGATGCAACCTATTCTAACAGGTTCTTTTCTCGAACTTCTCGAAGATTCTCCAGTACTGGCTTCCCTGTCACCTACAATCTTCAAAGTTTATATGCAATGTCGCCATCTTCTGTTTTCCTGAACTCTGAACTTTTATTGCCCTTTCTCCTCGCTAAAATCTTCGCACTCTCTTCCATTCGCAGTAACCCCTTGCATTTTAGTCGCTTTATCGCCTTGCTTGGTGTGAAATGATAAAAAACTTCCATATTAATGGAATAAAATCGGAATATAGGCCAATTATCAATAATTTTCGATTTGATTCCTGGCAGGTGTCGTCGATGGTATCCTCGTCAATCGATTTGGAATATACAAGATTCTTCTTCTGGGGTGCTGCCTTCAAATTACCAGTGTAATTGGATCATCTTTTAGTACCAATGCCATTACCTTGGTCATTGTCCTTGGTTTTCTACTTGGTAAGATTTTTTTAAATTGTTTCTTCTGAACTAACTTAATCACTGTACTGATTTCGGTATTGTTTAAGATAATAAATTTTGACAAATACTATTGTTAATTTTTTCTTCTTCTACATAGGACACAAAAAAGGTAAATTATAGAGCTTATTTTTCATCTTAGCTGTAATATACAATGATGCTGCTAGCATTTTATTTTAATGGGTCCACAGATTTGATTTGAATGGGTCCCCAGGAAATTCTATGGATCACCAGAATTTTATATCGGTCCAAACTACAGATTAAATTTTCTTTTTTTACTATCGACTCTAAAAACTCATTCTTTTTTTTTTACTCATTCTGAATCACTTAAATTGACATGACAAAAGTTTTTCCAAATTAAATTCTCACATTTAAAACAAAAACAGTATTTAAACTTAATTCCAGTTCAGTTAAGAAAATATTTAGATACCTCCATTAAATCACTGAAAAAACAGCATAGTATAAATGAAGAAGATCCCAAACTTAATAAAAAAGGACTTTTTTTTTTTTTTTATAAGCGTTTCACCCCGAGCAAGGCATGTCACTGCCACTATTGCGCAGGGGGCTACATAGAGTGGAGAAAGGATGATTAAATATAGGAAATCTCAGAGGGTGGGTGATAGGCGGGTAGGGATACCGAGAATGGTTAAATATAGGAAATGTCAGAGACTTTCGCCATTAAAATATTTATGTTATTATTAAGAGGGAAGATCAAAGTATTTTTAGTTATTATTTAAAATTTTTTAATCTTTTCTAACACGTTCGAAATTTTGGCTAGAAATCTCGTTTTGATTTTCGTTTACAGCAACCAAATCGTTATGGGAGTTTACAATGGACAATGTAATATTACATAACTCAGTTTTATTTTCGGTGAAAAACACATTAATTTGAAAATTCTTGCAAAAATCAAATAATTGTCGGATTTTATTGAAACATTAAGAACTTATACACAAATGAGTGAAATTATTTGTGAAATTATTTTTTAAAATATCTTAGTAAAAATGTTTTTTTACATATGTTAACCCCTCCACATAAATTCATGAAATTTTAAGAAATTAAATTTTGTTGGGAAAGTTGATTTTATTCGTTAAACGCAGGGCTCATTGTGTTATTTATTTTAACCATTTTGAACTTGCTAGAAAGGATTCATTTTTTTTTTAAATAATTAAAAATACTTTGATCTTTCCTCTTAATAATAACATAAACGTTTTCAAAGATAAAGAGGTAACTAGTCAATAGCGAGTGGAAATTCAGTACATTTTAAAATCTTTACTTTCGACTCAGTGGTGTAGGGTGATTCAATAATCATTTCTTTCAATTGAGTAGGATGTGGGGAGAACAGTAATCACTTATTTCGTCTCATTGGGGAGGGGGAGATACTGCTCTTTCGACTCAGTTGTGTAGAATGATTCTGTAATCATTTCTTTCAATTCTTTGGGGTGGTGGGGTACAGTAGTTACTTATTTCGACTTATTGTTATAGGGGGTGGAGTAATTTCTTTTTTACTCGGTGGGGGATAACAGAATCAAACAAGTCCAAGAATTTAAGTACCTAGGAAGTTTTCTAACAGGAGATGGGAAGTGCGACACGGAGATCCGAAGGCGAATTGGCATGGCAAAGGACGCGTTCCAGAATATGAGCAAAATACTAACACACAGGAAAATCTCAATAGAAACGAAGAAAAGAGTTCTAGACTGCTACGTGATGTCAGTTCTTCAATACGGCTGTGAATGCTGGACAATATCATCGAAAATGAAGACAAAACTGGAAGCGGCCGAAATGTGGTTCTACAGAAGGATGCTACGGATATCGTGGACTGAGCATACAAGCAACGACGAGGTGTTAGAAAGAATGGCAACAAAAAGGAAATTGATGCTGAGCATCAGGAAGAGACAACTGAAGTTCCTGGGACATGCAATGAGGAAGAAGAGCCTGGAGAACCTGATACTGACTGGACAGATAGAAGGAAGGAGAGACAGAGGAAGGCAGCGGATAACATATTTGCAGGGACTGATCAGGTGGATGACGGAACGGGGGTTGCCAGGAGCAACAGGAGCAAACATACTAAGAGCCACAAGGGATAGGGAGACGTGGAGAGCCATGATCGCCTACGTCCTGAAGGGACAGGGCACGTAGAAGAAGAAGAAGAAGTTTAAGATGATTCAGCAAACATCGCTTTCAACTCAGTAGGTATAGTAATCTCTTATTTCGACTCAGTGAATTAGCCACATAACAAAACTCGTCAACCGGATTCTGATGAACAGAGACTCGGCCCAAAAATAGGACAAGAACAGTGTGATTTTCTTAAAGATACTGGAATGAGGAATGCAATTTTCATGCTAGAACGCTATCTGAAAAAGAAATACAAATGCAGAAGAACCTTTATCAAAGCGTTCAATAAAGTACGCCACAAAGGCTTGATAGAGATGCTCGACAACCTCGATATTTTCGGAAAAGACGTTAGGATAATCAAGAATCTATACTGGCAGCACACCGCTTGCATACGGATAGGAAGTGAATTCAGCAGGTATACAAAAATAGAAAGGGGCGTCAAACAGGGATGTGTTTTCTCACCGGATCTATTCAACCTGTACTGTGAAGCAATTATGACAGAAATAAAACCTTGCCAGGATTCATCATTGGCGGCCACAGTCTCAATAATATAAGATACGCAGATGACATAGTGCTGATAGCAGATACGGAAAGGAAAATGCAGAGGGTAGCAAAAAAAAAAAAATGCGAGAAGAAAGGACTGAGCATAAACTTCAAAAACTGAATGTATGGTCATCAGCAAAAAAGAAGAGCTTAATATGCCAACTATAAGAAACTAAGATAAAACAAATGAAGAAATTTAAATACCTAGGAATTTTATTGACAGTGGATGGAATGTGTAATGTTGAGATTCTAAGACGCATTGGCATCACCAAGGACGCATTTCAGAAGCTAAGCAAAGTACTGAGAGAAAATTAATATTTTCTGATATACTGGATAGCGACAAAGAATGAGAAATTGGAGTGCCGAGTTCGAAAAGTATGAATCTATTTCTTTACCTCAGCCGTGGTTTGAATTGTATATGGAAGAATCAATATAATACTTAAAGAATAAAAGATATTCTTTGATCCAAAATATTTTTCGGCTGTAATAACTCTCGATGTGTTGATAAGCCGTAAAAAATAAATCAATCTTACGACTCAAATGAGAGGCTAGATTTAGTAATCGATTGACACTTACAGTAAAAACAGTCTTGGCTAAAGATTTAAATTTATTCTATGGAAGAACAAAATCAATAATTTGACTTGCTATTTTTCCTTATCGATAACATTAACGTTAGGTCATCGTACTGTAATGATGTGACTGTGAAATCCCATATATATTTTGTCTGCCATTTTCTAAGACTGAATCTGATGTTTATAGCACTTCTTTTTCACACAGAAGCCAAACGTAGTGTATACTTCCAAATGGATTCGACTAAAAATCCGGTCGTGTCATCGTTTATACTCCTATAACAACTTGGTACTTTCAAAAATTGTGTCGGTAGTCTCATCTTGTCCACATATCCTGCATTTCGACTTCGTATTTTCACAACATAATATCATCTTATCGACAAATAAGAGACCATTGGTAAAACTTGAGTTCCTTCTGCGCCATTTTTGCTTTCCAGGAACATAACTCTCAGCTTTGATTACCTGTCATTAATTACCGTATTAACGGTGCGCATGTTATTGGTCGATAGTTATTCGTTAGCCATCATTTGCTCTTTCTGCATTAGTACCGTCCGACTTTCTCTTTTGCTCTTTCTGCATTAGTACCGCCCGACCCTTTCCCAAGGGTATTTGTGCGTAAGTGAAGATTGGATAGATTGGGTTCTATATCCTTGGTTGGCAACCAGTCTACCGCAGAAAGTAATGGCAACTTACTGCGGGATAATCTTCTGCCCAGTCAGTCATGTCTCGAAAGAGACATGATCGTTTAAAACGTGTATCACATATGGCACTTAACTGACTGACCGTCCGACTAAGACTCATCTAGTCTGGAACACTATAAACTATAGTATAACTTATTAACTATATAATGCTGCATGTTCTTTTTAGATCAGGGGTCGACAACGTTTTGGAGAGAACGGACCAGACAACTATGCAGTGGCTCAGAGAAAGGACCTTGTATCAAATATATTATAACAACTTGTGTCAAACTCAGTCCACTCCGTCCAGGAAGCTGTCTTGGCCATGATTTCCAAAGAAAGAACAAGGAAGTTAATGTTTGTTATATTATTTAAATAAGGTACGTTATTTTATTGCAGGATAAACAGGATAAAACTAACACAATCAACGAAAATCGAAAATTACATCTTCTTCTTCTATGTGTCCTGTCTCTTAAGGACGTAGGCGATCATGGCTTTCCACGTCTCCCTATCCCTGGTGGCTCTGAGAACGCCTTCTCCTGTTACACCATGCAACCTCCGTTCTGTCATCCACCTGTTCAGGTTCTTCAAATATGTTATCCGTTGCTTTCCCCTGTCTCTTTTCCTTCTACCTGGCCTGTTAGTATCAGGTTCTCCCTCCTTCCTCATTGCATGTCCCAGGAACTTCAGCTGTCTCTTCCTGATGCTCAGTATTAATTTTCTTTTTGTTTCCATCATTTTTAGTTACGTTAAGCGTAAATTATGATTGATGGGAGAGACAGAATTGATGGGAGAGACAGAAATCCTTCTCGGGTCAGATCTTAAACAAATATCTCAGTACATAATCAGGACTTGAGACTTTCAAATTTGAATCACTTTCGTTATCTTTTCATTCATAATAATACTTATTTCCTGCCTCTTTTCTTGAAGAAAAGAAGTATTCGATGTCATTCTGAAGTTTTCCTGTGTTCTTTCTGATTTCAACAAAATTACTCCCGAAATCTTTGCGCTGCATTTGGATCGGGTGCTTGACAAATTTCGGTAGTTCCACTATTGTTCAAATCTCTGGAAATCTATTCCACTGGAATTGCTTGATTCTCTGCTACGATTGCGTTATTTTAACATCCAGATTTTTTCGCAAGAGGTTGCCATTAACTTCTGCAGTAGACTGTTTGCTAACCAAGGCTACAGAACCCAGTTTGTCTTGCCATTTAACCCATAGCTGGAGGGAAAAGAGATGGATTAATATCTTTCCCAAGGATATTTGCGTGTAAGTGAATGTAATGAATTCAACTAGAATTCGAACTCGTCCCCCTATTTCTGGTTACAAACAGATATCCGCTGCACTACAAAGCATGTTAATTACAGCTTAACAAAATATTGACTATTTTTTTCTTTGGTCTTCAAGTGATATTTCTTAATCGCTTTTGTCTAGAAAGCAAAAAAAAAAAAAGATTATTAATCCTTTCAAGCTTTGATTTTATAACCTGGACAGGGAAAATAGAGCTATAAAATTCGGAATACCGCGAATTTGGATGGAAGGGGCCACTTGCTTCTTCTGCGGGGTGAATTCTTTCTGACGTCAAGTTGGTAAGAATGCGCCTGCTATAATTTATCCAGACCTTGTGTCATCCATCGCCACTGTACCATAATGCCTTGAGTTCCCTGTACCTACTCTTCTAAAGTGAGAGCAGTCGTCTTTATTAGAGAACAGCAATTCAGAAGGGGATGAAGTCATTGATTCAGATTACAGAGGCGCAACTGAAGAGAGAATTCCTAACTATCCCAACCAAAAAGATCTCAAAGACATGATCAGAAATCCTAGTCCGACAAATCTAATGCTGAGATTTTGACGTGGAGATTCAAGCTTGCTCTGAAAAATGTTAAATGAAAGCGTCACGACTGATTTTCCAGCTTTTTCACAAGTTAAGATCGACTTTGCTTCAGCCATTATATGACGAGTCTGTTCGAAGCAATTGGAATCGCCTGTAACCCCAGCAAGTGGCGCTTCTTCATCAACAGCGCATCCAGGGCTCTCAAAGCTGTGCTGCTTCATAACGGACATCATGTATCCATTATGGTAGCGTTAATATCTTGCTAGATGCCTTGAAAAATAAAGGATATGGTTGGGAGGTTACTGGAGACTTTTTTTTTTTTTTTTTATAAGCGTTTCACCCCGAGCAAGGCATGTCACTGCCACTACTGTGCAGGGGCTACGTAGAGTGGAGAAAAGCTGGTTAAATATAGGAAATAACAGAGGGTGGGTGATAGGCGGGTGAGGATACCGAGAATGAGGGTTGGGTAGATGAGAGTGTTGTGAGAATAGTTGGGAGTTAGTGTGATAGGAGGTGTCTATTGACCCTACATTTAAACACCTGGAGATTGTAACTGTCGGGAAAGCAGACTTGTGGAAGGGAGTTCCACAGGCGGGAAGCGCGAGAAAAGAAGCTGTTGGAGTAGAATTTACGGTTACATCTTATTTGTTTAACTGTAAAAGGGTGGGACCTAGTTGCTAATCTAGTATCTCGTGTAAATTCGTGCTTAGGCGGCACCAGTGATCTAAGCTCATCGGAGCAGAAGCCATGAAAGTACTTGTAGAAGAGGCACAGGGAAGCCACATCACGCCGGTGTGAGAGCGGCTGCAGCCGGTCTGCCAAGTCAGTATCAACCACGTTACAGATCCTCCTTTGTATTTTGTCAAGAAGCCCAAGGAGAGCAGCAGGGGCACCCGACCAGATATGGCAGCAATATTCAATACACGGGCGGATGGTAGATTTGTATATGTGCAGAATAGTTTCAGGTGGGAAGAATTTCCGGGCCCTGCACAGAGAGCCGACTTTCATAGCAGCAGATTTGGCAATGGATTCAATATAGTCATTCCATTTGAGGTCCGCCGAGAGTGTAAGGCCAAGGAGGCGTAGTATTTCAAAATGGTGGAACTTCTTGATGAGTCTCCAAAGCAGCTTTACCGAGTCTCCGTGTGCTCGTTGCCTTTGAGACACTAGGTAAACCCCGGCACACTACCACAAGCGATAATGATCACAGCAGAGAGAGATCAGTATGGGAGGAGAAACATTAAATGAGACACACTGTTGGACTCCAAGAACGTATTGTTTCCTTCATTGCATTTAAATTGGACCCTTTTTTTAAAAAATCATCTCACCCCAAGCAAGGCATTCCACTGCCACTATTGCGCATGGGGCTACATAGGGGAAGGTAAAGAGAAGGAGTGGTTAGACATAGGGAATGTCAGGAGGAATGTGGAACTTGACACTATTTAAACTTATTTAAAAATGGAACTTTGTCTGTGTGTGTATGTGTGTGTCCGTGTGTGTCCGTTACTTATAGACTCCGAAACGGCTTAATCGATTTTCTTGAAAATTTACACAGTTGTACTATACACGTCTGCAAGTGTTCTTAGCTAAGTTTTGTGTCGAGGTACCACCGATAAATATCGAAAATCGATAATCGAAAAAATCGGGTTATAGAAGGAATGGTCCGATTTTAATCAAATTTGATACACTCATAAACAAAGACATAAGAAACGATATTCAGAAGTTTTAAGATTTCAGTTCTTACATTAGTGCAGAAAATTGATAATATATATATATATATAAAAGGCAAGATGTTTCTGTGTGTGTGCTTATCTGTCTGTATGTCCTTTATACAAATTCAAGATTTTTATCCGATTCTCACCAAACTTCACACAAATATTCTTTAGGCTGAGTCTGAGCTCCAGGACCATGGATTAGTTTTAAAGCTTTCATCACACCCGAGCAACACCGGGCTATACTGCTAGTAGTGAATAAATCAAGGTATCTCCCATCATAACATTTGAAAGACTTACGGCCATTTCAAGGCTTTTCCCTAAGCTCTCTACAGTAAAATTAAAGCTGGTGACTTAGTCGGACCCCAAATAAAGAAGATTCGAGTACAGGGAATTCTCTGAGAAGGATACCTAGGACAAAGAAAGTAGTGTGAGACAGCGTAATTGTAGTGGTTCAGAGATTGTGAGACTATCGGTGACTTCAAAATGGTGGTATTCTTAATTCATCTTCAAGGTGGCTTCAGACTGACTGGGTAGAAGATTATCGCGCAGTAGGTTGCCATTACTTTTAAGGCTAGAGAACCCAATCTGTACTGTTATTTAACCCATACCTGGAGGGAAGAGACGAATTAATACCTTTTGCAAGGGTATGTGCGCGTAAGTGAATGCAAGGAATTCAACGGGAATTCGAACTCGGCTCCCCGATTTCTCGGTCCCGGGCCGATATCCACTTCACCTTTTTTACGTGAACCAAATTTCTCAATTGCCAGGTTTTCCAATGGAATTAAGTAAATTTCAGAAACATCTTTATTCTGATTTTAAGAGAAAAGTTTGAACAAAATATTAGCAATTGTTTATTCTTTCTAAATAGGAAATAACAATTGCTACCGAAGGTCAACAACAACAACAAAAAAAAAAAAAAAAGAAAAAAAGAGACGCGGATTTGGAAAAATGTTAAACTTTTATGTCGGACATCATACTTGCAGACATGTAGGAAAAAGTGTCTTTAATATAACATGTTTCACATTTAACAAACTTATTCAGAGATTTTTTAAAGACGAATAAAATCTCTGAGGAAGCTTGTTAAAGTAAAACACGTTAGATTAAAGACATTTTTTTCCTATGTTTTCTTTATTCATTCTATATATATATATATATATATATATATATATATTAATAATAATAATAATAGCGTACTGCAAATCAATAGCTATAAAGTTTCGGTGTTAAAACACCATTATCAGGCAATAAGATGTGGCTAATTTATTTGGTAATATATATATATATACATACATATATATATATATATATATATATATATATATATATATATAAACTTATTTATAAATGGAACTTTGTCTCTGTGTGTGTGTATTTGTGTGTGTGTATATTTGTGTGTGTGTGTGTGTGTGTGTGTGTCTGTGTCTGTGTCTGTGTGTGTTCGTTACCTATAGACTCCGAAACGGCTGAATCGATTTTCTTGAAAATTTACACAGTTGTACTATAAGCGTCTGCCAGTGTTCTTAGCTAGGTTTTGTGTCGATGTACCCCCGATAAATATTGAAAATCGATAATCGAAAAAATCGGGTTATAGAAGGAGTGGCCCGATTTTAATCAAATTTGATACACTCATAGACAAAGACATAACAAACGATATTCAGAAGCTTCAAGGTCGCAGTTTTTACACTAGTGCAGAAAATAAAAGGTAAGATGTTTGTGTGTGTGTGTCTGTTTATCTGCCTGTATGTCTGTATTTTGTTCAGCCCTTTTATTTTAGTTTTTGCTTCGGCTTTGGCTCTAAGTAGGTATAATTGTAGTTCTTATTCTCAGCCATGATACCATTTACTCAGAGGACTTATTTAGCCTTCAAAATTCAGTTTACAAAGAATCGATGCCAGGAAATCAAAATTTGACTTACATTCATTCATTTTTCTTTCAGTCTACGGTTTTGCTTTAACTGGTAACAACTATTGCTTTTTAGTCTTTCGTGCCAACGTCCAAAGAATCCAGGACCATGGATTAGTTTTAAAGCTTTCATGACACCCGAGCAATGCCGGGCTATACTGCTGATAGATAGATAGATAGATAGATAGATAGATAGATAGATAGATAGATAGATAAAATAAATAAAAGAATAAAAAATAAAGATAAATGCAAACATAAGAAAAAAGATGTCAGTCAATGAGATGAATTAAGTGGAGTGGGAGTTTATATATATATATATGTGTGTGTGTGTGTGTGTGTGTGTGTGTGGGAAATGTCTATGTATATAATTATAAATATCAATATATATATATATGCAATTTGTTATATTTTATTTTATTTATATATTATATATGCGTGGTACTTATTTGAAAGCGCTCAATATCAGTGATAGAGCTGACATATTCATATAGATAGGTGTGAGTTTGTAACCCTGGGTTTCACGCTCTTGCGATCGTCAGACAAACTGATAAATTTAAAAAAAAATTGGCTATATATAGAGCTGCGTATATTGGTGTATTTTTGTAGAAGTGGGAGGAAAATTTGTCGTCATGACAGACGCAGACATATATACACATTTGTACACCCACTGACGTACGCAAAGACACGCGCGTCCATGTATGTAATATCAGACAGCTTTTAGTCAACAATACAATAATCCTCACTCATACACACAGTAAAAAGAGCCTTCAGGTATTGGAGGCCATCTACATAAAATCCAAACAACCCACACTTAATAAAATCACGTTTAAATCTGGTCATAAGACATTACATTGCATTTGAATACATGGTTCTGTTATCATTTCGAGCTCTCACGCGGTGTGACGTCATAGAACCGCATTGCATATTTGCGAACTGCGTTTGCTATTTTTAGTAACTGTTGTCGTTGCTTAGCGGAGTTTTATGTCAACACAAGATAAAATCGTCGCTGATGGTGGATGTTTTTATGTTACCGTCATTATAACATCTCTGAAGATGGCTCATGTGAGCCGAAAGCTTAGAACCAACTTAATAAAAAATTATCCAAATGTTGGAGAATTTTTGACTTTATTTTCAACTGAAATTAAAGCTAAAATACGATGTTTAGAACGGATCATGATTAAACATAATAGACATTCTTTGTCTCTTATATTTAACAGTATATATATATATATATATATATATATATATTATATCGGATTTTAGAAATTCTATTTATATGTATATTAGTTGGGGTGCGTATTCATATGTAAATAATTAATAAAGAATCACACAAAACATGGGCTTATTCTACGGACTGTTTATTATATTTTTATGGAGATTATAGGAAAACAAAGTTCTCAATATCGCTTGGGTATGTTCGTTTTCTCTTCGGTCTAAATGTTAGGGTAAGCATTGTATTAATGGTCACGCTCAAGTCAGCCTTGCACAGAGTTGGAACAACCAAGGGAATCATGTACTTACTTTATAGTTGGAAGATTTAAACATGATTATAGGATGTCCTTTTTCTTTTTCTTTGTTCAGAGTTTAGCGGAAGTAAGTATAAGCACTGTTAAAATGATTGCTTTCAATTCAGCCATACGTTGGGTTGGAATATCCAAAGGGAAACCTTGAGTCACAGGATCAAACCGACACTTTTATCAACTGGTCCATATGTCTTTGACTGAAAGTGATGTGAGTTCAATGTCTGACTACAGCAGATGTGAACAAAAACCTTAGAGAGTTGAGTTAAAGTTGGATAACTGATATTGAGACATTTGGAAGAGGTATGATTCATGGAACTAGAACAAGCTACCTCGGTGAACGAAATAAAGTGTTCAGTTCAAAGTATAAATAGTGTAAAAATTTAAATGTCGGAAATATAGACGAATTTTTATTATATGTTTTTGTTGTACTGCACAAAAACAAGATTATTTATTTACGCTCTGTACATTGTTGAAATTGTTGTCATTATTTGTTTCTATACTTATGGCGTTTCGGCCGTTGTACGCTCATCAGGTGATTGGAATTTTGAACTGAACCTTTTATTTCTCTTACTGGGGTTGATTGTTTTCGTTCCATGCGTCTACTCTAGTGAAAGGAATAAAAGGTTCTGTTCGAAATACCAATCACCTGAAGAAGTTCGAAGCGTACAATGGTCTAAACGTCGTAAATATGCCAGCAAAGATGAGGAAAACAGTTTAGACAATGTAAATTGTGTATTTTCTCACAATAATTTTCTTGTTTTTCTATATTGAATCCACATATCAACATTTTTAAATTTCCTTTTATTATATAGAAATCATGTTAATCTTTTTCTCAGACATTTATTTTTAAATTTGATTTATGATTATTATTTTAATAACTTGATTGAATTTTTTTATTTTTTTAAACTTACAATTATTTTATATTACATATTTATAAAGATAATTAATTCCGTACATCGAACTGCTAAAAACAAGACTTAGCATGTTACTTTGATCCGGTCTTTGCTATGTAGATTATTGTTCATTGTTTCATGTTGTTAATTTCGTCTTAGAGTTCCCAAAAGACTGCCATTGGTTAAGTTTATAGTAGGAACCTCCACACATTTTCGATACCTAAATTTTAAATTGAATTAAAATAACGTTTTCTTGAATCTTGAATTTTAGCTTAACTGAAAGCTAAATGACTGAATTTACAATTTCCAGTAAGCAAAATACACACGCGGATTTTAAACAGAAATTATATTGATCGTAATCTAAACCTTTGAATTTTAAGTGTTTTAAAATAATTTTTCGGTTATTTTAACAAATTCAATTCTCGATTTAAAATACTTTGCAAAAATAAAGTATGCATCTGTAACACGTTATTTTTGAAAAAATTGTATATTTAAAGTTAAATTATTCTGACTCGAAACAAATATTACTTGTTTAATGCATGAAATTTAGAATAAATTATTTCTTTATTACGGAGGTCAGAGTCGCTGACCTTTCAAGTAGGCAATGACAGCTCTGTCATCAATCATGTTTATATATCTGTCCAAGTATGGTTGACCAGAATTGACATAAATCTCTAAAACTTGCATGAACATTTTCGTAATGAAAAAAAAAACCCTTTGAAACATGTGATCATTTAATAATATTGCAGTTATGGACTGCAATAAAATTAAAAAAGGACATATCTGCACACACAAAATGTTTTAATTACTCTTAATATCTTTGTGTGTCAAGATTTGTATTAAATTTTCAATTTTCGATTAGTAAATATAGTCTTCCCTTATTAACTTAACACAATTAAAGCGATGATCGGAAAAAATTTAAAAGATTTTTGACACTTTGTAAACTATTATAATTAAAAAATAAAAATGTAAATTCTTGTAAAAATTCATTATTCACCAAAAAAAAAAATCTCTTCAGACTATAATATCCTTAATATATATGTTTCATATAAAAGCATTTAAAAGTTTATCCGAGTAAGAAATAAGAATAGTTTTAATGCATATTTTCACTATCTGAGTAGATTTTCTGAAAAGGAGTAACTGTTATATAAAAAAAGATGATTTACATTCCCCAAGAAGTCCTGCATTCAACTCATGAAATAAAGTTCCATAACGATAGTCAATTTCTATAAATTTCAGTAAATTAATCGGAGTAGGGTACAGAAATTTAGGGTAACATAGGTACAGAAATTTAAATACCTAGGAAGTGTTCTAACAGAAGACGGAAAGTGCGACACTGAGATCCGAAGGCGAATTGGCATAGCGAAAGAAGCATTCCAGAAGTTGAGTTAAGTATTAAGAAACAAGAATTTCACTAGAAACAAAGAGGAGAGTACTGGACTGCTATGTGATGTCGGTTCTTCAATATAGTAGTGGATGTTGGACAATATCTTCGAAAATGAAGGAAAAACTTGAAGCAGCTGAAAAGTGGTTCTACAGAAGGATACTGCGGATATCATGGACTGAGCATGTGAGCGATGATGAGGTTTTGAAAAGGATGGAGACGAAAAGAACATTAACACTGAGTATCAGGAAGAGACAACTGAAGTTCCTAGGACATGCAATGAGGAAGGAGGGCTTGGAGTACCTGATACTAACTGGCCAGGTAAAAAGAAAAATAGACAGGAGAAAGCAGCGGATAGCATATTTGAAGGACCGGATCAGGTGGATGACAGAACGAGGGTGCATGGTGCAACAGGAGAAAGTGTGCTAAGAACCACCAGAGAAAGGGAGATGTGGAAAGCCATGATCGCCTATGTCCTGAAAGGACATGGCACATAAAAAAAGGAGAAGAAAGAAGGGTAACATATGTAAGATTTTATAAAAGTAATGGTTTCAAAAATAATTTTACTCATTTGTGTGTAAGTCCAGAATGTTACATCAAAATCCGACTGTTATTTGATTGTAGCAAGAATTTCTAAATTAATGTGAGTTGTGTAATATTACGTTTGCCATAATAAATTCTTGTAAAAATCTGGTCAGTCACTGACGAAAAAAAAAATCAATATTTTTAATAAAAATTTCGAAATTAAAAAAATTTCAAAAGATAATTATTTAATACTTTGATCTTTCCTTTTAAGAATAACAAACATTTTAACAATAAACTTCGTTTTTATTAAATCTGGGGCCATGCTATGCAGTTTTTTTTAATGAATGAGTTGAGTTACTTTGACTATAATTTTGACTTTTAAGCTATATCATGCCTAGGGTTTCAAATGCCTAGGATGTTCGTTGTGGCGCAGTGGATATCGGCTCGGAACGAGAAAGCGGGGAACCGAGTTCGAATCTCAGTTGAATCCATTGCATTCACTTACGCGCAAATACCCTTGGGAAAGGTATTAATCTGTCTCTTCCCTCCAGTTATGGGTTAAATAATAGGACAGATTGAATTCTATAGCCTTGGTCGGCAACCAGTCTACCGCAGAAAGCAATGGCAACCTACTGTGGGATAATCTTCTGCCCTGTCAGTCATGTCTCTTTCGAGACATGATCGCCCAAGCGTGTTTCACGTATGGCACTTAACTAACTGATTCGAGGCTATTATCAATGCTGAAATAAACATATCACATCTCATAATATTCTCTCTGACAAATGTTGTCCGTTTTGCCAGGTTTACCATTGACGTGCTAACGACCATCACTGAATATGCACTACCGGTCATAATTATTAGGACACCCCAGTTATTTTTAAAAGAAATGATGTATTTCATACTATGTTTAGTATCTATTGCTAAGTGGATAATTCTAAATGAAAATAGAATGGTTCTTTTTAATACTGCACAATAATATGTGCATCAAATACACTGTTCTGGTGTCCAGTCTTTGTGATCTCTTCCCCATGCTAGCCTCTTCTTATTGGCTGGCCGAAGTAAAGGCTTCCTGGCTGCCTTGTAAAATTTTGCAAAGTAATAATAACAGAAGTACCATTCTATTTTCATTTAGAATTATCCATTTGGCAATAAATACTAAAAATAGTATGAAATACATTATTTATTTAAAAACTGGGGTGGCCTAATAATTATGGCCGGTAGTGTATATATATATATATATATATATATATATATATATATATATATATAAAATCTATAGGGTGCGATGGGTAAATTGTCGCTATTTGCCTTGTAAAAGTTTATAAAGTAATAATAACAAAAGACCCATTCTATTTTCATTTATAATTATCCACTTGGCAATAAATACTAAAAATAGTATGAAAGACATCATTTTTTTTAAAAACTGGGGTGGCCTAATAATTATGGCCGGTAGTGTACGTACAGGCTGTTGAAATGAAGGGCAAAGCTCGAGCCGTTGCTCTTGATATCTGGAAAGCATTAGACAGGATTTGACATGCTGGCTTTCTATGCAAGCTCCAGAGCTACGGTATTTCGGGACGATTGTTTGATTTAATCTGATCATTCCTAAAAAGTCGTGAAATTAAAGTTGTTTTGAATGGGTAAGCTTCCAGATCCTTTCATACAAACGCGAGCGTCCCTCAAGGCTCTATTCTAGGTCCTACGCCTTTTCTGATTTTCATCAATTATCTTCCTGATGCAATCAGTTCCTAAGTAGGCGTCTATGCAGATGACACCATCATTTACGCCCGTCTCGATAATAAATCAGTAAATGATGACAAAGTAAACCTGGCTGCTGCACTTCAAATGGATCTCCAACCTGTGAATTAATGGGATGAGAGATGACTCGTAAATACCATCATAATAGGCGGCACTAGTCTTTTACAGAGCAACCCACTGCGCCTCCTTGGCCTCGTCCTCTCAAATGACCTCAAACTGAATGACTGCTTTAAATCCATCGCTGTATCTACTGCGGAGAGGTTGGTTCCCTGTGTCGGGCAAAGAAATTTTTTCCCGTCAGAATCCATCTTGCACATTTATACAGTACTGTGCAAAAGTATTAGGACAAGAACTATTTTTTCTTTTATAAGGAATATTGACAAAAAATAAACAATTTAATTAAAGTAATTTTATTTGATTTACTCAACAAATGTTTTAATAAGAAAAAATACTTGTTACAAAATAAATGTAATATTTAGTATAATAGCCTTTTACTTTGATCACAGCCTTCATTCTGGCAGACATTGACATCACAAGCATCTTTAATGTATTTAATGGTATCTCCTGCCAAGCAGCTTGTATTTGTTCCCAAAGTAACATTAGATTTATCAATTTTTTTTATCCAAAATATCCCATAGATGTTCAACAGAGTTGTTTAATAGAAAATAGTAAAAATTAAATATAACTTCTTTTAAATACGTTTCTTTTACCCCTAGTTTTAAATAATCAATGTTTATTAGCAATTTACTTGGCTTTTTACTCTGTATTTGAATTTCAGTGAGGTTTTTAGGCAAATCACTCATGTCCTAATACTTTTGCACACTACCGGTCGTGTGCAAATGTGTTAGGGCAAAGGTGATTTTAAGACTTATTTCGATGCCTTCTATAAGATAATATAGTTATTGTCCTAATACTTTTGCACAGTACTGTAAATCGTCCGTGCATTGAATACTGTTACCGTATCTGGTCGAATGTTTCTGCTATTCATCTTGAGGTTCTCGACGAAATCTAAAGGAGTATCTGCAATATAATCGATCCTGACTTGGTAGCCCGCCTTCGGTGAGAGAATGTTCTCAGCAACGTGATGTGGCTTCCCTCTGTCTTTTCTACAAGTATTTTTCATGGCAACTGCACTGACGAGCTTTTTTTTTCTGGTTCCCCGACCAAATATATTTACTTGTGCTACTAGATTGGCATCTAGGTCTCACCCTTTTACCGTTGAAATAGTTAAATGTAACATTCCTTCTACTCTAACAGTTTCTTTTCTCGCACTTCCCGTTTGGAAAACCAATTTCCATTTTCTTGACCTGATAGCTACAATCTCTAAAAGTTTAAATGCAACGTCAATCGTCATCTTTTATCTACTTAATTTCCGTCTATCTCTTATGTTTTCTTCGACATCCCCTGTACCTCATTGTAATCCCTTTCGCACCAATGACATTTCTGCCTTGACTGAGGTGAAATTATTTAAAATAAAATAGATTAGGTTATTTGCAGTGGTGTGCAGCAACATAAAACTATTTCCGGTGTGTATGATGAATTTTTTTGGCCTTGAAAAATACTGCATTATATCAGATTTTTATCACGTCCAGACAATATTATCTCGAGTGTGGTTTAGTTGTCCTACGGCCATTGTCTGCAATAGACATTACTCCAAGGACGCGTACGAAAGTTTTAAGGCAACACAAACACATTGGAAAGCCTTACAAAGAAAGCGTGGATATTGTTGGTATCATCTTTTCAACTGTCAGTCGTGTCATCAAGGCGAAGAAACGAACTAGAGCCACCAGTCCAAAACGTAATGCTGTCGGAAGAGAAAAACAAAGCAAAGAGACGACGTATACGTGATCAGGAAAAATGTGAAAGATCCTAGGAAGATATTCGTTTTGTTGCAATCAATTTTCCCAAGGATATATATCTAAACTTATTTATAAATGGAACTTTGTGTGTGTGTGTGTGTGTGTGTGTGTGTGTGTGTGTGTGTGTGTGTGTGTGTCCGTTACCTATAGACTCCGAAACGGCTGAACCGATTTTCTTGAAAATTTACACAGTTGTACTATAAGCGTCTGCGAGTGTTCTTAGTTAGGTTTTGTGTCGAGGTACCCCCGATAAATATCGAAAATCGATAATCGAAAAAATCGGTTTATAGAAGGAGTGGTCCGATTTTAATCAAATATGATTGACTCATAAACAAAGACATAAGAAACGGTATTCAGAAGTTTCAAGTTTGCAGTTCTTACAATAGTGCAGAAAATCGATAATATATATATATATATATATATATATATATATATATATATATAAATGGCAAGATGTTTGTGTGTGTCTGTTTACCTGTCTGTATGTCCTTATACAAATCCACAATTTTTATCCGATTCTGACCAAACTTCACACAAATATTCTTTAGGCTGAGTCTGAACTCTAGAACCATGGATTAGTTTTAAAGCTTTCATTACACTCGAGCAACGCCTGGCTATACTGCTAGTAAATATATATATATATATATATATGCTAGTAAATAAATATAGATATATATATATATAGCGCGCTTGAGAGAGAGAGAGAGAGAGAGAGAAAGAGAGAGAGAGAGAGAGAGAGAGAGAGAGATGTTAAGAGCGTCTCGTGTATTTAATCTTTTTAATCTGGATTCCTTACTGATACTGTAGAGAAACTTTAATACATTATTGTATCAGTTTAGACATAATTGTCATGATACAATGACTATTTTACGAATTTTCTATTTGGTTTTAGCCAAAATAATCTGGGCAATAGCAAATAGTCGATATCTAAATCGTTCAATTTAGCCTGATTCATGAACAAATTTCTGTTAAAAAATTGTTTTGTAGCGGTGGGATGGAAGTGACCATAGCACTCCACATGTTTTTTCTTTATTATTTATGAAGTGTCATGAATTTTGGGGCAAGATAATGGAGTGGAATCCCGTTGACTTCTTTTTTATATGCCGTGTCCCGTCAGGACGTAGGTGATCATGACTCCCTATAATCTCCTGACGTTCGTAGCTCTTAATATATTGTTTTGTTGTTATTTCACTTCAACCTTGTTCCACCATCCATTTACTTAAGCTCAAAAAGTAGGTTCTACTTTGTTTTCCTCTGTTCCTCTTGCCTTTAATATATTTTGTGAGTATCAGATTTTCCAAACTCATTTTCTTCATTATGTACCCTAGAAATTTCAGTGGTCACTTCCTAATGCTAATCTTTTTTTGTTTCCATTTTCTCTAAAATTTTGTTGTTTTGTACATGTTTGGTCCATGAAAGCCTCAACATGTTGCTGCAGAACCATATTTCTGTTTTTTTTTTATCCAGCATTCGTATAGGAGAACTGACACGGGTTTGGAATTTAAAATTTTCCCTTTCTTACATTGATTGCCACCCAGAGATTGCGAGTCTAGTCTACCTACTATTTAATCCATAGCTGTGAGGAGAATAGTTAGATTCATATCTTTCCGAAGGGCATTAGGACGAAAGTGAACGCTGGAGGTTGCACTTAACTAGGTCGCACCATTTTCCGCGTTGATGACTGCTCCGCCACACTCACATCCATATTAAACGTGATGACATTTTATGATACATGCTGTAACAAAATCATTTCATATTTGAGCTTTTGTTTGAAATTCTATAGATTAAATGTCAAACATATTCTGAAAAATAAATACTTAATTTTTATCCTTTTTCATTTTTTATTAATGAACTTTGTTGTATTTTCAGGCTGTGCGGCTTGTTTTTGTTATCTGAATTCTTTTATCCTGATGGGCCTGCTGTTTGGAGAAACGGCAAAGTACTTCATGGCGATATTATCCCTAGCTTCGCCAGTTTGTGGTCTCCTATTCCCCAATTTGATTTCTGTGTTTATTGAACGCTACACCTGGAGAGGAGCCATGTTTATTCTCGCAGCGATCGATTTGCAAATGATTCCTTTAACCTTATTTCTCTTTCTCTCCAACAAAAACAAAAAGAAACAACCGAGAATCGATTCCAGGAGCAAAAAGATAACTGAATCGGATGCTTCCAGTTCACCAAAGAAATATTTAGATTTATCTCTCTTTAAAAATCCGTTATTCGTTGCTTACCTGTGTACTGTCTCTTTCACTGTGAGCGGAATCACGGGAATTAACAGTTTGTTGCCGTCCTTTCTGCATACGAAACATCTCGAACTGAATGAAGCTGCGGAATTTTATAGCATTTACCGGATTGTTGCAAGTTTGCCCAGGTAAGATTTTTAAAAAAGTGTAAAAAGTCTACCCACAATTCCATTCTAAGGAATGTAATATTCTTGAATCCTTCGTTAGAGTCATTGGATGTTTTGTCACCCCAACATTTTTAATGTAACTCGTAATTCTGTAATACCCCAACGGTCGTCCTAGGAATTTCTCCGGCGGCCGTTCTCCACGCTGTGATGTTGCCGGATTTTTGTAGAAACCGTCGGACGAACAGCTGGGGGTACAAGATTGACTGTAAGGAACGAACTTCCAAAACTTGGATGAGTTGAAAGGATGCTTTATTCGTTTAGAGTCAGCCTTGTCGGTTGGGGCCGGCGAATGTGACACACAGCTCTAACTCTAATTAATGGAGATCAACAAACCAAAACTGAACGAAAGAAGACGAACGGAGATCCTTACTTCAAGCTCGCACCCGGCTGACTCCCTTCACCTCTCGTCTTAACTCTCCCTAACTTAACTCAACTGACTTCTATTTATTTAAATGAAAATCCGGAAATGCTTTAGACCACCGGTGACAAACACCGGCGACTGTAAGTCTGAAATTTCAGTTATCTTTTTTCTTATCTTAATAAGGCTTCCGCCGGTAAAGGCTTAATGTGTGGTCAAGATACAGTAAAGGACAGCCTTTGACCGGGTCATCGAAAACGTAGCCGCTGAACTTTATCACTGAGTCAAATATTTACCGGAGGACAATTTTCCTCATGAAAGAAAAAGCGTTTATTTATTTACTTTTTCCTCTTCTTTTTCACTTTTGTTAAATATGTTTTTAAACTATTTTCTATTCTAATCTATTTTCTATTTTAATCTATTATAATAAAATACATATATGTCTAGTTATCGTGTCACAATTCCAAGTGGGTAATTTGTTTCTTTGGCTCCCTCTAACTACTCTCCTGACTCAGTGAGGGTGTGTAGCACTCGATGTGTGCAATTGCCGTCGAAGATAGACGACAGGGAACCATCCATTTTCGGAAATCGAAGGTAACTAACGCAGGGTTAAATATTGAGATTTGGAAAATCCTCAAGGGACCGATACTTGTGTCCGGATTCTTGCTTTCTATTTAATTTTGATCTCTAAAAATTGAAATGCAACGTTATCTTCCGTTTTCTTTAATCTTGTTATTTTATTTCCTTCTCTTCCTAATAATGTTAAGTTCATGTTAATCCTTAATATACTTTTTCACATTTTCTCTCGCACTCAGTAACCTTGCATCTTAGTGGCTGCATTGCCTTACTTAGGATAAAATGATACAAAATAAAATAAAAATAAGCTGGAGTGATATGTACGAATGCCCTCTTTTTCTCATCTTCACTGTCATGATGGCCGATTACTTTGGAGTTGTTTCTTGGTTTTATAAAAAGCCATTTCGAGAATCGATGACGAGCGGTTGGCAAACAGAAGTGAAACTCTTGCAGCTCCCGTCGAGCTAGACCGTAAAATGCAGACGCTAAGTCGAATCTATCAAACAAACAAATATTTACACAAAGTCCACCCGCGTCACTTTTATAGATAAATCTCTATTGGATTAGGGTGAAGAGGGAGGGGCAACATATATAGATATAGATAATATAAAGTGGGGTGATCAATTCTATATTATAATCAATACATAAACTGATCCCTGACTTTGTGGGGTGATAATCTATATTATTCTACTCTTAATTTTGGCTTTCTGAAAAATTTCAAGGTGTCGTTAGCGTTCTAAAATTTTGATCTACATCTGAGCGCAACTCCCGTCGAGCTAGACTGCAAAATGCAGACGCTAAGTCGAATCTATCAAACAAACAAATACTTACACAACGTCCACCCTCGTCACTTTTATAGATATAGATTTGTTTATTTATTCAGCTAGTGATTTTACAGACGAAATGGCTCGATATAACCATATTTTTTTTAAAGTTTTTTTTTTGTAACGCATTTTTCCGGTTTTTGCGTAAAATTTGATTTCAAAAATTTAAAAGCTATGCCAAGCGTTATCATCTGAATTCTTAATTATTTGTTTCTTTTATTGTGTCCTTTACTTAATAATTATATTTATCTCATAATATCTAACACTCAGTAACCCATTGCGTCTTAGTGGATTAAGTGCCTTGCTTGGAGTTAAGGCATTAAATATTTGCTTCACTAATGAAAGGCAGAGGCTGCTATTGGAATCGTTTACTGGTTTTTATAAAAATTATTTCGAGAAAGGATGACTAGCGGTTGGCAAACAGATACGAAACTCTTTTGTCTGTTATTATTATGAAAATCTGTATTAGTTTTTTTGCCACTATTTTCATGAAGTAATTATCCGAAAAATTGCCAGTAAATAAGCATTTGATTTTAAAAACGATTCTTTCATTTATTCAGCTAGCGTCTTTTGAACCACTGTATTCACCACTCCTCTCCATCTCACAATTACTATTCATGGTGGCATTCAAGATAAATAATGCAGAGGCTTGCCGGTTCCCTTTGCTAAGATGCGAGATGTATTTAGTACTAGCAGTATAGCCTGGCGTTGCTCGGGTGTAACGAAAGCTTTAAAACTAATCCATGGTCCTGGAGCTCAGACTCTTTGGACGTTGACACGAAAGGCTAAAAAGCAATAGTTGTTTCCAGTTAAAGCGAAACCGTAGACTGGAAGAAAAATGAATGGATGTAAATCAAATTTTGATTTCCTGGTATCGATATCAAATTTTCTGCACTATTGTAAGAACTGCAACCTTGAAATTTCTGAATATCGTTTCTTATGTCTTTGTCTATGAGTGTATCAAATTTGATTAAAATCAGACCACTCCTTTTATAACCCGATTTTTTCGATGATCGATTTTCGATATTTATCGACACAAAAGCTAGCTAAGAACACACGCAGACGCTTATAGTACAACTGTGTAAATGTTCAAGAAAATCGGTTCAGCCGGTTTTCGCGGATATTTTTAGGGAAGTGCGTTGTGGTGCAGTGGATATCGGCTCGGAACGAGAAATCGGGGAGCCGAGTTCGAACTCCAGTTGAACTCCTCACATTCACTTACGCGCAAATACCCTTGGGAAAGGTATTAATCCGTCTATTCCTTCCAGTTATGGGTTAAATAACAGAACCGATTGGGTTCTATCGCCTTGGCTGGCAACCAGTCTACCGCAGAAAGCAATGGTAACCTACTGCGGGATAATCTTCAGCCCAGTCAGTCATGTCTCTTTCGAGACATGATCGCCCAGCGTGTTTAAGATGGCACTTAACTGTCTGACTGAATATAATAGTTGAAAAAAAAATGATCAAGGCTTCTACTGGGCATAAAGTGGTGGGTCAGTTTTATATTGATATGAAGTAATAAACTGATCCTCCACTAATTACTACTTAATAATACATCTCTTCCCCCTATAGCGATGAGACAAATAATAAGACAGATTGGGTTCTATAGCCTTGGCTGACAACCAGTCTACCTCAGAAAGCAATGGCAACCTACTGCGCGATAATCTTCTGCCCAGTCAGTCATGTCTCTTTCGAGACATGATCGCCCAATCGTGTTTCACGTATGGCACTTAACTGACTGATTTCTAGTGCACAATAATACGAAAGAAAGAAATATCGCATAGCGGAGACGACAACGCTCTCATGCGTTCAACAGTGAAATAGAAAAAACCTCTTTAATTTCAATAATTTCATTTGAAACCTCTTGCTTCTTTAAATAATGAATTTATATAAATAATTTTTTTAATCCTTTGAATTTATATAAATAATTTTTCTAATTTTTTAAATAATGATCTTAATACATGTGTATCATTGTTATTGTAATATTTTATTAAAGTTGTTATTTAACGATATCCTAGGGGAATTCCTGTGGTTATTTTATAGTCGTGGAAGTCACAAAAAACTTATTCAGTCATTAACTTAAGAACTATGATTCATCAAAAAAATTAAAGTTGGAAAACCGTGAAATCTTCACGGACCCATCTTGTATATATAATACAAAAAACGATAAAAATAATTTTTACGTAAGGCGACTATTAAGAAAATGGAGTCGGTCAAGTAAAATGATTTGGGTGCGAGTAAATTTTCCTTCACTCTCGACCACCGGTCGAGTGATTTCTTTTTCAAATTTCAAAGGCTACTTAACAGTATATTTTTCTCATATTATCTAATACTCAGAAACCGACTGCGTCTTAGTGGCTTCATTTTCTGGCTTGTAATAAAATGATTACAACGAAAATGTGTTTTTATAGTGATACGTGAGGACTACTACGAAATTTTTGATCATCAAAGCTATGCAATGTCAATCCCTGTAATTAGAAGGACCGCTTATGAACACCGGGTACTGTAAGTGTTCCATTTAATCCTAAACATGCTTCGGCTTTAAATAACCCGCAAAGTGTTAATAAGACCTACTGCGCCGGTCAGTACTTAGATGAAGATTACTTAAGAAATACTGAATATTGTTTCCGATTACATACACAGGGTATTGTAAGCAACACCATACAATATGAAAAATGTTTCGGCATTAAATACTTAGATGGGTCCGCTTGGGAACACTGGGTACCGTAAACTACACTCTACGATTTTAAATAACCCCGAAAGTGTTTATAAGATATGTTTTGGCCGCTCAGTAATTACATGGGGCCCGATTACATACACAGGGTATTCTAAGCAACACCATACAATATGAAAAATGTTTCGGCATTAAATACTTAGATGGGTCCGCTTGGGAACACTGGGTACCGTAAACTACACTCTACGATTTTAAATAACCCCGAAAGTGTTTATAAGATATGTTTTGGCCGCTCAGTAATTACATGGGGCCCGATTACATACACAGGGTATTCTAAGCAACACCATACAATATGAAAAATGTTTCGGCATTAAATACTTAGATGGGTCCGCTTGGGAACACTGGGTACCGTAAACTACACTCTACGATTTTAAATAACCCCGAAAGTGTTTATAAGATATGTTTTGGCCGCTCAGTAATTACATGGGGCCCGATTATATACACAGGGTATTCTAAGCAACACCATACAATATGAAAAATGTTTCGGCATTAAATACTTAGATGGGTCCGCTTGGGAACACTGGGTACCGTAAACTACACTCTACGATTTTTAAATAACCCCGAAAGTGTTTATAAGATATGTTTTGGCCGCTCAGTAATTACATGGGGCCCGATTACATACACAGGGTATTCTAAGCAACACCATACAATATGAAAAATGTTTCGGCATTAAATACTTAGATGGGTCCGCTTGGGAACACTGGGTACCGTAAACTACACTCTACGATTTTTAAATAACCCCGAAAGTGTTTATAAGATATGTTTTGGCCGCTCAGTAATTACATGGGGCCCGATTACATACACAGGGTATTCTAAGCAACACCATACAATATGAAAAATGTTTCGGCATTAAATACTTAGATGGGTCCGCTTAAGAACATTAGGTAATGTAAACCGCACTCTACGATTTTAAACAACCCCGAAAGTGTTGATGTGTTATGGCTCGTTAAAACTTAGATGGCGTCCACTGAGGAACTCCTCTTACTGTAAACGTCCCCCTACAATCAGTAATATGTCTCGGCTTTGGGGATTATTTAAATACCCAAAGTGTTGATAATATGTGTTGTGGCCGGTCAGTACATAAATGGACCTGCTTAGGAACACCGGGTACTGTAAGCGTCCCCTACAATACAAATTATGTTTCGGATTTCAATAATACTGAAAGTGTTGATAAGACGTGTTTTGGCCGGTCAGTACTTACATGGAGTTTGCATAACACCAGATAGTGTAAACAAACCCCTACAATCTGAAATATGTTCCGTCTTCAAAAAAATAGAGAAGTGTTGATAAAATATGTTGTAGCCGGCTACTACTTAGATGGGGCTGGCTTAGGTAAACGGGTACTGTAAGCGATGCCCTACAATACGAAATGTCTTGGTTTTAAATAATCCCCAAAATGTTGATGTGTTGCGGCCGGTCAGTACTTAGTTGGAATAAGCTTAGGAACACCGTGTGCTGTCGAACCCAACAATCCGAACTATGCTTTCGCTTTAAATAACCCCTAAAGTTTTCATAAGACGTGTTGGGGCCGCTTAATACTTACATGGGGTTCACTTAGAAACACTGGGTAGTGTAATCGACACAATGCAATAAGAAATATGTTTCAGCTTTAAATAACCCCCAAAGTGTTTATAGAATATGATGTGGCTAGTGTGTACTTAGATGGGGGTCCGATTAGAAACACCGGGTACTGTAACCGATCGCCTACAATCCGAAATATGTTTCAGCTTTAAATAACCCCCAAAGTGTTTATAGAATATGTTGTGGCTAGTGTGTACTTAGATGGAGGTCCGCTTAGAAACACCGGGTACTGTAACCGATCGCGTACAATCCGACATACGTTTCAGCTTTAAATATTCCCTAAAGTGTTGATAAGATATGTTGTGGCCGGTTACTACTTAGATGGCGTCCGCTTAAGTACACTAGGTACTGTAAGTAACCTGAAGAACCCCAAATATATTTCGGCTTTAACTAACCACTAAATTTGTTTTGGTCGGTCAGTATTTAGATGGGGTCCGCTTAGGAACACTGAATGCTGTAAGTGACCTCCTACCGTCCGAAATAATGACGAAGACGACATCTGACGAACGAAAATATTGAATAATGCTGAGATTCTTGATAAAATACAAATAATAATTTGCAATTTTATTAGGTTTTGACGAGCAAACATGGGCAATACTAAATAGGAATTAAAAAAATTCCCTGGACATGGATAGCGGCAAGAGATATACCCACCACCGTAAAATAGATAAAGGGTAAATTTCAAAATTCCATGAAAGGTCCTAGGATCAGCAAGCATCTGACGAAAACCTAAGAGTCAGTCAGTCAGTTAAGTGCCATACGTGATACACGATTGGGCGATCATGTCTCGAAAGAGACATGACTGACTGGGCAGAAGATTATCCCGCAGTAGGTTGCCATTGCTTTCTGCGGTAGACTGGTTGCCGACCAAGGCTATAGAACCCAATCTGTCCTGTTATTTAACCCATAACTGGAAGGAATAGACGGATTAATACTTTTCCAAAGGGTATTTGCGCGTAAGTGAATGCAATGAATTTGGCTGGAATTCGAACTCGGCTCCCCGATTTCTCGTTCCGAGCCGATATCCAATGCACCACAACGCACATCCCGAAGCGTACCACAACTAAAATGTTGGCATTTTATTGCCCTGTTTCGATTCGACCTAACAACACTTTTTTAAGGAGACAGGAAGACAATCTCTTCAAAGTTGAAAGAAAGACCCGAAACAACAAAAATGCAGTTCTACAGAAGGATGATGAGGATACTATGGACCAAACATATGAGTAACGACGAGGTTTTGGAAAAAATAGAAGCGAAAAGAAAACTTATATTTCGCATCAGGAAGAGACAGCTGAGGTTTCTGGGACACGTAATGAGGAAAAGAGACATGGAGAATCTGATACTCACAGGTCGGATTGAGGGAAAAAGAGACAGAGGAAAGCAGTGCGAGACATACTTGTGGATGGTGGAGCAGGGTTTAGTAGAGATATCAAAAGGAAAAACTTTAAGAGCGACAAGAGATAGGGACAAATGGAAGTCCATGACCACTTACGTCCTGAATGAACACGACACATAAAGGAGAAGAAAAAGTGTGGTATTATGCCAGAATGAACAGTACACTTAATTCAAATGATGGAATCCCCCCCACCCCCAAAGGGTCAAATAGTTTTCTTCCTTGTAGCTCTCATCTGGGGAGATGCGCTAGCAAGTATTTCTTTTTCATTTCTTCGAGTCTGAACCCCCCACCCCGTTATGCAAGTTAGATTAAGTCATGAATCACAGCTCTCAGCCCACATTCAGACCAACATATTCGGATAGGAAAGATTTAAGAATGTTTCGATCGGGACTGTTGAGAATGTTGCCTCACTATAAAGTCAATTTAGCTATTGTCCCCAGTTAAAGTGTTAGTTTACAACTCACAACTCGTTTTAGTGAGCATTTTCCACTGATTAATGCAGTGGTTCCCAAACAGAGTAGCCAGCCTCATATGTGTGGCAGAAGAGGAGAGAAACTGAGGTAGAATGATTGAAAGACAATCAAACAGTTTAAAAAACAATTTAAAAAATCAATATAGTAACTAAAGTCAGCAAATTGGAGGAGAGAGTTATCAATGATAAATTTCTGACTGAAAATCCGCGGTTATCGCCCTTTAACCTTCTATTTTTTATTTATTTTGGAATATATTTTTATCACATAAATTTGGTGAGGCCCAAACAAATTTTCATTCCGTACGGCCCAGAGAAAACAATGGGAACCACTGGTTAACGGATATAGTATCAATAAAAGCGACATACATCATCAACCGAAAATAGGTAACGGAAAAAAAGTTAAGTATATTAATCCGAGCTATTTTTTGAATGTTAGCAATAGTTCGGCTCATCTCAGTACTTCTTCTTCTTCTACGTCCCTTCAGGACGTAGGCGATCATGGTTCTCCACGTATCCCTATCCCTGGTATGTTTTCTCCTGTTACACCTCGCAACCCCCGTTCCGTCATCCACCTGATTAGGCCCTGCAAATATGCTGCCTTCTCTGTCATTTCCTTCTATCTGGCCTGTCAGTATCAGGCTCTCCAAGCTCTCCTTCCTCATTGCATGTCTCAGGAACTTCAGTTGTCTCTTCCTAATGCTCACTATTAATTTTCTTTTCGTTTTCATTCTTTCCAACACCTCATCGTTGCTTGCATGCTCGGTCCACGATATCCGCAGCGTTCTTCTGTAGAACCACATTTCCGTTGCTTCAAGTTTTTTCCTCATTTTCGATGATATTGTCCAGCGTTCACTGCCGTATTGAAGAACTGACATCACATAGCAATCCAGCACTTTTTTGTTTGTTTCTAGTGAAATCTTCCTGTGTGTTAGTACTTTACTCAGCTTCTGGAACGCGTCCTTTGCCATGCCAATTCACCTTCGGATCTCTGTGTCACACTTTCCATCTCCTCTTAGAACACTTCCTAGGCATTTAAATTTTTGTACTTGCTTGATTCTGGTATCCCCCACCTGTATTTGGCATTTTGGGTTGCTCTTTTTGCTGATGACCATCCATTCAGTTTTCTTAAAGTTTATTTGTAGTCCTTTTTTGTCACTCTCCACAGCTACCTTCTGTAGGAGGTCTTATCATTTAACAGCCGTTAAGATAAGTGAATAAATACTGAATAATGTTAAAGTTCAACTCAGGACATCGGTTACATTAAGATGACTTGAGAAGCCAGCAGTCCAAATCTAACAAAAAAAATAAAAAAACAAAAACAAAAACAAAAAAAAAACAACAAAGATAGAGATACTAATTTAATTGTTACATCGAATCGTATCGTTTTCATTGAATTTTATCTTTTTTTATTCTTTTTCGTATTTTCTACTGCAAACGTTTTTTTTTTTTCGCAGAGGCCTCGTCGGGTTGATTCAGCGATGGATTAAATTACCTTTCGTCTATATTTACGTCGCTTCGGCGTCAGTTTTTGGCCTGATGTGCATCCTCATCAATTTAGCTGAATCCTTCAATACACTTTTTGCGATCTGCATCATCATATCTCTTTCCAACGGTGTACCATCCGGATTGTATCCAATTGGCATTCTAGAAATGGCGGGACCAGAGAAATACAGTTCCGGTGCGTCCGTCATCGAGACTGCATATGGTATAGGCATCGCATGTTTTGGTTACATAGCCGGTTGGTACAGATGACTGTGTTGCTTTAATTGTTCTTTCATCCATGAACATTTTTATACTAACTCTATTATGGTATTATGAATAGGAGGCTGGTTACAGTAGACATGAACGATACGCCTGTTTTGATCACTTGGTCTACAAACATAGTCATTATTATTTATACTCGTAATTTGTGTTGTTATTATCACAACGTTTCGGCTGTTAAGCCCTAAAAGCAGTCATCATACCGATATAAAAACGATTCTCGTTCGATCGCCGAGGTTAAGCAGTGTCGAGCTCGATCAGTACGCAGATAGGGGATCTCTTAAGAACACCGGGTAGCCTAAGCGAATTGAGATAATTCGAAATATATTTCAGCTTTAAATAACTCAAAGGGTTGATAAACTGTAAAAGAAACACATCGATTAATCAAGCAATTCGATTTTTTTTATTTAATCTACAAGTGTAGACTGGTCTTGTTCAGCTGTCTATGCCTAGTGGGTTAAAGCGTTGCTTCGTGAATTTGATGACAGAAATTGTGAATTTAATACCATGGTCGGTTAGTGCGCACCTTACACCCAGCAGAAACACGGCGAGCAATGACTGAGAAGGAACAAATAGGATTTGTACAAAATAACCCTACATATTGATTGCAGAAAGAGAACTATGTGCCCTTATAGAATAGATTAACGGTTCAATCAGTTCATGACTGAATTGATTAAATGTAACCCTAACTTCTATGCTAACAGTTTCTTTTTCCGCACTTTTCAGGTTTCATACTTTGCAGCCAACTTTGATCTTCAAAAATTAAAATGCAATGTCAATCGCTAGCTCCTCCCTTGATTACTCTTCTCGTCTTCTCTATCCTTAATGTTTCTCTTTTGTTGCTGGCTATTTTGCACACAGCAAACCCTTGTGTCTTAGTAGCTTTACTGCTTTGAATGTGTTAAAAAAGATGCAAAATCCATGAAAGGTACCCGGGTAAACAAGCACCTGATGAAAGTCGGAGGGGACATTATTCGAAACGTTGTGAAAATAACAGCAAAACGAGGACAATAATATGAGTGTAAGTTATGTAAATAATGATCATTCCAGAAATTATAACAAAAATAGTCTGGCACAAAGCCTACTATTGCTCTGTTTTGACTCGATTTAACAATATTTTGTTAGGCGAAAACAAGATGGTATAATATAAACTAGCAGTATGGCCCGGCGTTGCTCGGGTGTAATGAAAGCTTTAAAACTAACCCATGGTCCTAGAACTCAGACTCTTTGGACGTTGGCACGAAAGACTAAAAAGCAATAGTTCTTTCAAATTAAAGCGAAACCGTAGACTGAAAGAAAAATGAATGGGTGTAAGTCAAATTTTGATTTCCTAGTATCGATATCAAATAAGTTTTTTTCATTGTAAACTGAATTTTGAAGGCTAAATAAGTCCTCTGACTAAATGGCATCATGGCTGAGACTAAGAACTACAGTTATACCTACTTAGAGCCGAACCCGAAGCAAAAACTAAAATAAAATGGCTGAAAAAATACAGACATACAGTCAGATAAACAGACACAAACACAAACATCTTGCCTTTATATATATATATATATATATATATATATAAAATCGATTTTCTGCACTATTGTAGAATTGCAACCTTGAAACTTCTGAATCTCGTTTCTTATGTCTTTGTCTATGAGTGTATCAAATTTGATTAAAATCGGACCACTCCTTCTCTAACCCGATTTTTCCATTATCGATTTTCGATATTTATCGGGGGTACCTCGACACAAAACATAGCTAAGAACACTCGCAGACGCTTATAGTACAACTGCGTAAATTTTCAAAACAATCGGTTCAGCCGTTTCGGAGTCTATAGGTAAGGGACACACACATAGACACACACACACACAGAGACAAAGTTCCATTTATAAATTAGTTTAGATAGATTTTATTAAAGATCCACCAACCTACAACTGATTTCTCTCGATTTATTTTCAGGTCAACTGGTGGAGTATATGGATTCTTATCAAGAGATATTCTGTATTTACGGTGGGTTCACCATTACTTCCAATATTTGCCTGCTGATTACAGTCCTTGTTCAAAAGAGACGAGGCAAAAAAGACACTTTATAAATATGAAAAAAAAACAAAGCCCAGGATCAAATGAAGAGTGAAACAGCCAGTCAGATTTAAGAATAAAGAAAGATTTTTATTTTAAGAAAGAAAAAATATCTTCCAGAACTCGAAGCTGAGAAAACCCGGAAAATATTATTTTTTAAAGTAATTAATTCACTTATCTATTAATTAAAATATTTTATGTTTAAGATATGTACTTTTGTTCTGTTTGTTCTTAGTTATTAAAAAAAGTAGATTCTTTTGTTTCTAGCTCTCTCGAATATGATCTCATTTCAAACAGGCACTCGTATAAATGTTGGGTATGTCTCTGGTTTATATATATATATATATATATATATATATATATATATATATATATATGATTTTTTCATGTCGTTATGTCAACAGATACTTCAATTCATCGAAATGGACGTAAACTGAAGGCAAATTGGAATCGCGAAAATTGCTTTCCAAAAGCTAAGTAAAGTATTAAGAAAGAGGAAAATTTCGTTAGAAACAATGAAAAGAATACTGAACTGATATTTACCATCTGTTCTCCTATATGCCAGTTAATGCTGAACAGTCTACTCACAAATGTAGAGGAGATTTGTGTCTACAGAAATATCGTTCTACAGAAGGATGCTGAGAATACCATGGATTGAACCTGTGAACCACGACAAAGCTTTAAGATAAATAGAAAGGTAGAATCAGAACGAGACAGTTGAAACTTCTGGGGCACATAATTAGGAGAGAGAGCTTGGAAATTTGACACCCACTGGACTGATTAAAGGCAAGAGGGACAAAGAAATTCCGCATCGACTACCTAAACAGCCCGCGGAAATGAATGACAGAACAGAGTTTACGAGAGATAGCAACCAGACAAAAGGCAAGAAGTTGTGGAGAGTCATGATTGCCAACGTTCTAAAAGAACACGGCCATAGAAGTGGTAGAATTGAACAAGTGTAATTGAACAAGAACAATGAGGTATTAATCCATCTCTTCTTCCTCCGGCTAAGAGTTGACTAGCAGGACGAATTGGATTCTGTAGCCTTGGTTGGTAACCAGTCTACCGCAGAAAGAAACCACAATTTACCGCGGAAAAATCTTCTGTCTAGTCAGTTCTGACCCGAAAGAGATATGATCGCCCGAGTGTGTATCACATAGTGTACTTAACTGACTGAATGGTTTAGTGATACAAGTTTTACTAATCAATCCATAGTTGGGAAAAGTGGTCACTTCATACCTTTTCGAAGGGTATTTGACTTTAAATGAAGATAATGGGCCCAACTGGAACTGAAACTAGGCTCTCTGATTAACAATTACCGGATCATTATCCATTAGAGCCCCCGCCCATTCAAGCTTCTAGCATCTGGTATTCCCAAGAGGTCATCCACCAAGGTACTGACTAGGTTCGACAATGTAGCAAAGGAAACAAGAAAAACAGGCTAAAAAAAAAATGCCAAAAGAAAGACTGTATGGTCGTCAACAAAATATATATCCTAAGGTGTGAGCTACATATTCGGAACGTCAAAATCAAGTAAGTACAAAATTTCAACTCTCCGGGTAGTGATTTAACAGGCGTCGGAATGCGTGATTCAGAATTCCAAAGGCACAAAAAATAAGAGAAAGATGCTTTCGATAACTAAGCAAAGTATTAAGAGACAGGAAAATGATTTCAGACACCACGAAAAGAATTCAAAATTATTATATAATGTCGAATATCATCTTCTATCAGCTGACTGAATGGTTGATAATTCCTTTTGCAAGCTGGGCAAGATATATAACACATATTGGTCAATAAAAATGGTTAACAACGTTTATTTGCTGCCATGATATTACGTAATTTACTTTAATATAAATAGACATATAATCGATTAACGCAACTTCATTTATTGTATCTAATTAACAAAATTTCAACTGATGTTTATAATCACACTTTTTTATTATTTCATCACTGTTGTGGGGTCTCCCCCTTTTTCCATTATAATGGACTCGAGTATACATATACTTCGGCAATATAAGCAAGAGGTGAGATCTGAAAGATACCGACAGATACTGAGGTTTCACGGAGAATACAGCGTCAGTAGTTCATAAAGCCTCTGAGCTCTACTCAGACATAAAACACCACCCGTCAGCTTCCGACATGAACATACTACGGCTTCACTTCAGAGACTTGTATATATACTTCATACTAACTGTATTCCTGGATTACTAACCTGCGTTCAAGTTTGTATTCTTTGCGTTAATATACTTATTTTTCTATCTCCAATTCTGGTTGTTGTTCCTTTATTTTGTGTGGTTCCCATTCCCGGGATCCACAACAACCAAAAACAAAGCAATAAAGTCAATTAAGGCGCAAGGGTGTTTACTGGGTGTTAGAGAATATGAAACATAAAACTATGAATGAGAGCGAGTAATAAAAGAACAGAAAAAGTCAGAAGAAAATGATGGACATTGCATTTAAATTTTTGATGATGAAAATTGACTTTAGAGCAAGAAGCTGGAAGGGAGAGAATCAAAAGTGGGAAGTGCTATAGACGAAAAATTAAATAGAAATTACGTTTACATCCGGCCATTTTAATTGGAAAATGATGAGACTTTGCCGCCCATCTAGTACTATGCTTAAATTCATAAAGTCTAAATGTCGCAGAGAAAAGTTCCTCAGAACAATTACGGTGAAAGTATTTTCAGAAAAGGCAGAGGGAAGCCACGTTAGTGGGAAAGTGACAAAAACCGAGATTCCACGGCAAGACTAATGACATTGTCTATTCTTCTTTGGTTTTTATCAAGAATCTCTAAACATAGAGAAGAACAATTAGACCAGATCCGGCAATAATATTCAAAGCAAGGACGAATGATGAGCTTATAAATGTGTAAGATAAATTCTGTTGAGAAGAATTGTTTAATTTTCTTATCAACATTTACCAATTTTTGCTATAATTGAAGATAAAATGTTTATATTAACTTTAATTTCAATGAAAATCCCTGTTGATTTTTCATAATGATTTTCGAATTCTTCAAGAATGCATTTTCAGAATAATTTTTAAGAAAAAGAATACATTTATTTCAACAAGAAATCAAGAAAATAACTGAATTTTCATTTAGATAATAAAATTTCCTCGAATTTTTCCATTTCAAATTCTTTTTTTTTTAATTTTTATTTTTATTTTTTTATGATAGTTGACTGGGGAGCAAGAAGCCGGAAGGGAGAGAATCAAAAGCGGGAAGTGCGATAGACGAAAATATAAGTATACAATTTAAGGTTGCATCTGGCAATTTCAACTGTAAAATGATGAGACCTTGCCTCCCGTCTAGTACTATGCTTAAATTCATAAAATCTAGATGTCACAGATGTTCCTCAGAACAATTACGGTGAAAGTATTTTCAGAAAAGGCAGAGGGAAGCCACGTTAGTGAGAAAGTGACTAAACCCGAGATTCCATGTCAATACTAATGACATTGTATATTCTTTGTTTTTTTATCACGAATCTCTAAAAATAAAACGGGAGTCCTAAAACAGATCCGGCAACAATATTCAAAGCAAGAACGAATGATAAGCTTATGTGTAAAATAAAGGCTGGTGAGAAGAACAGCTTAACTTTCCTATCAACACTTAGCAACGGATTATTTTCAATAATTGAAGTGCAAATGTTTATATTAACTTTAATTTCAATGAAAATGCCTGCTGATTTTTTATAATGATTTTCGAATTCTTCAAGATTTTTAGAATAATTCTTAAGAAAAAAAAAATACGTTTATTTCAACAATAAATTAAGAATGTAATTGAATTTTCTTTTAGATAATAACATTTACTTGAATTTTTCCATTTCGAATTCTGGGAAAGAAATCTCTTCTTTCAAATGAAGACTGCCTTTTTACCGCAAATATTTAATATGCCGCTTTTGAAATAGACTTAGTGAACTGCAGGACATCAACATCCGATCCAATGTTCAATGTTATTCAACTGAAAGATCCGAATAAAGCAGAAAGTCGGAATTTTTCTTAGAATTCGTAAATACCTGGTTTGCGATGCATACTTTCTAAAATCAAGCCAGATAGCCAACTTCAGGTCATGATGGAATCTAAACATATTTATAAATGGAACTTTGTTTGTGTGTGTGTGTGTGTGTTTGTGTGTGTGTGTGTGTGTGTGTGTGTATTGTGTGTGTGTGTGTGTCCGTTACCTATAGACTCCAAAACGGCTTAATCGATTTTCTTGAAAATTTAGACAGTTGTACTATAAGCGTCTGCCAGTGTTCTTAGCTAGGTTCTGTGTCGAGGTACCCTCGATAAATATCGAAAATCGAAAAAATCGGGTTATAGAAGGAGTGGTTCGATTTTAATCAAATTTGATACACTCATTGACAAAGACGTAAGAAACGATATTCAGAAGTTTCAAGGTTGCAGTTCTTACAATAGTGCAGAAAATCGACAATATATATATATATATATATATATATACATATATATATATATATATATAAAAGGCAAGATGTTTGTGTTTGTGTCTGTTTATCTGTCTGTATGTCCTTTATACAAATCCACAATTTTTATCCGATTCTCACCAACCTTCACACAAATATTCTTTAGGCTGAATCTGAGCTCCAGGACCATTGATTAGTTTTAAAGCTTTCATTACGCCCGAGCAACGCCGGACTATACTGCTAGTTACTAATAATGGTTTAAAATATTAACATATTATATACATTCTTTATATCAACATTTTAATTACAGTGTAAATCAAATTTTGATTAGGCATGGAACCAGCTTTCTCCTTAGCTATGGATTAAGTAGTAAGATATATATCCCTAAATCATTATTATTAAAAAAAAATTCTTACTCTCTAAAAATGTTTTCTGGCTTTACATAACCAGGAAAAGGTTGATAAACCGTAGAAAACGAATCCATCATAATTTCTTTATTCTGTACATTTTCCTATTGAATAAACTTTGAAGTAGGCTTCATCAAATTGTGAGCAGATGTTCCTCAATTAATTTCCCTAGCCAACCACCATTCGAATATTCGAATATCATACTGAAAACAATCGATCTGAAACTTTTTTTTTATATTTATAATCAATTAAACTTAATATTGATGTCTGATGTTTCTTTAAATCGTTCGAGTTCTTCAATAATGTATATTTCTGTTGAAAATAATTATTAATAAAGAAATTACATTTATAAAATGGAACGAAAATAAAAAAAATAATTCTTTTGAAATTTTTATGGATAGAAATTATTATCTTGGATTTTGCAATTTCGAAATCTGGTAGAGAAATATTTTTCTTCAGTTAAAGACTGCATTTTTGCTAAAATATAATCACATATATTAATGATATCAATCGAGGGATCAGTTCTACATCATAAGCAATATATTTAGCAATATATTAATATATTATATTAATGAAATAATACAATATATTAAGCAATATATTAACTGATCCATCACTTTGTTGCCATGGTAATTTCTATACATTTGGCTCAGGTGTAAGGATAGTAAAGTTTTGTAATTTACTTGAAGCATTGTGTATAATAGGTATATGGTTATGTCTTGAAGGCCGTTACAATGCGTTGAGTAAAATAAAGGAAGGTAAGGAAGTGTTTGTATTACCTATTTATTAAACATTAATATTTCGAGATCGAAATCTCATCTTCAGAATGGCAGAGAAGCTTTTGTCTGTCCGGGTGTGTTTTCGGCATTTCAAAGAATAGCTATTCCTGGCTGACTGTCTGCTGCTGCTGCTCTGTGTGTGTGTGTGTGTGTGTGTGTGTGTGTGCGCGCGTGTGTGTGTGTGTGTGCGTGCGTGTGTGTGTGTGTGTGTGTGTATTCTAGTTGGGGCCTTTTTGGTCTGATGATATCAGTCTGTGTGTGTGCGTGTGTGTGTGTGTCTGTGTGTGTGTGTGTGTGTGTGTATTTTCCACAGAATGTAATCAGTATTTATACCGACCGCTGTTCCGTTCTTGAAATATTCTTGGGTATAAAAATTCCACCAATTGTGAAATGTTCTCAAAATAAAAAAATAAAAAAAATCCGGAAAAGCTTCTACCAGAAAGAATGATATTTGCTCAGAATTCTGAAATGCCAGGTTTGCGTCGCCAGTATTTAACAAGGGCTGTGATGAACAGGAAAATGTTGAAGGTAATGGTTAACGCACCGTAAATGCAGAAAGATTGTTGAAAAGAATCTGTAGCGCCAATCAATAAACCTGCAAATAAATTGAGATACATCAGTTTAAGACTAATCTGTTTGTATTCAAATCGACTAATAAAGAAAACACAAATACGAAAACACAAACAGATAAATCTTAAGAGACACGCATGACGCTACCATAAAGTAATGGTTAACGAGTAAGTCGTAAAACTGAAAGCCTGTATTGTTCAATAATATTCGAGCGATCCAATAAATCGAAACAGTTTGAAGAGAGGTGTGTTGAGAAGTACGATAATTATTACGAGATTTTGATTTTCAATATTTATTCATGTAAAAATACACAAATTGTGGCACAAGGCCGAAAAAGGGAAGGGGTAGATGGTGGTCTTCAGTTAACTATCCTATACCTAGCTAATTTGCTCAATCACCAAAAGAACTCATCCATCACCTTCCAATCATTCATACACCACAATACCACATATTTACGAGGGACTCCTAAAAACGGGGAAAACCCATGACAATAAAAGTGTATTTATATAAAATATAATTTAAAAGATTTAATGAAAAATGAAAGGGGGATAAACGAGATTTCGATTCTCTCTTAGTGTTTAGAAATTTTAGATTATTGTAAAACAAAGCCACAATTATAGAAAGCTTGTCCTTGTGCGTTGTGGTGCATTGGATATCGGCTCGGAAAGAGAAAACGGGGAGCCGAGTTCGAATTCCAGTTGAACTCCTCACATTCACTTACGCGCAAATACCCTTGGGAAAGGTATTAATCCGTCTCTTCCCTCCAGTTATGGGTTAAATAACAGGACAGATTGGGTTCTATAGCCTTGGCTGGCAACCAGTCTACCGCAGAAAGCAATGGCAACCTACTGCGGGATAATCTTCTGCCCAGTCAATCATGTCTCGAAAGAGACATGATCGCCCAAGCGTGTATCACGTATGGCACTTAACTGACTGACTGACTGTCCTCCCTACCAACTCGTTAGTTCGATCCTTGCAGGTTATCCCAGATGTGCGATATTATGCTAAAATAACCGAAATTAAAGTACATTAAGTGTTCGTGAGTTCGTGTCCATCTGTCGGTTTAAGTTTTCTTATCTAATACATATATATCTTGTTACTTTCCCATTATGTCATTTCGACAATCATTGTGTATTCTCATGCAACCCATATAAAGTCAGATAAACCCAGATTCCGAACGATATTATCAAAGCAGTTAGAGTCTGAATATTTTACACACATTTTTATATCGTGCCTGATTATTTCTTTAGTTATCGGTCAGTTCAAAATTCACTGTCTTCTCATTCTTTTACCTCGTCTAAAGCTTAACAAGAAGATTTATTACGAAATCTCTTCATTTCAAAAAACAAAAAACAAAAAAACTTGAAGGATTAATCTTACCGAAGGGTTTAAAGCAGTGATTCCCGATCTTTTTTCTGTCATTTCCCCCTACACCCAGTTTAACCATCCAGATTTCGCCCTTCATGTGTATGAGAGAAAGAACAGTTAAAACACTGACGCTATTTACTAATTTATTTTTCAAATGTACAAATATACTGATAATCCTATAGTTACAGAATAAAGTGGATAGAGAGCAGTTAGTAACAACTAAGCATAGCCATAGAGAGTGGTTAGTAACAAATAAAAGGACTTTTGTTTGTTTGTTTGTTCTCTCTCTCTCTCTATATATATATATATATATATATATATATATCTATCTATCTATTTATCTATCTATCTCTATCTATCTCTCTCTCAAATCCATCTGAGATTTCTTTTATTTTGAAGGTAGTGTAATTATTTTCCCCACTGGTCGCTTCAAAATTTGCCCCATTTTGGGAATCGCTGATTTAAAGTACGTCAGGTTTGTGTTTCTTCTAAATATTCATGTTATAAAATCTTTTTCATACTTTGTTACAAGTCAAAATATTTGGCTTACAGATATCCATGCTAAAATTTAATTAAAAATAGACAGGTGTCACACCACCTATCCATAATACCACACGTAAGCTTTCATGCTTTTGAAACTGGTTCTTACCCCTTTTTCGTGCTAAACGATCCTTTTTACAGATATCTAAGCCAAAGTCCCCCTCAATATAGAGGAATAGTATTTTTGAAAACTTACAGATTAAAATGATGTTCTGTTTCTTACTATAATGCCACATGTTAATCTTAGTATAATAACTGGAATGTTTTTCCCTTCTTTTTACATTTACAATTCAATATTCATTACATTGAAACTGAATGTGCCTGTCTTGTAGAATTTCCACTTTAAACACATCGATACAAGAAAAATTGAAAGTCTCCATACTCACCAGCCAAATAACCAAAAAGCGCCGTGCCTACCCCGTATGAAGTCTCTATTACGGTTGTGGCAAAACTATATTTCTCTGGCCCCACACATTCCAAAGTACCAATGGAATAAAGTCCTGATGGGCCTCCAATGCAAAGAGACGAGAAGATAGCGAAGCTTAAAAGGGTATAATAGGATTCAGCTTGATTGATGAGGATATATATCAAGCCAGAAAGTATTGATAACACGATGAAAATATAGATGAAAGGGATTTTGATCCTTCGCTGAATGAAGCCAACCAACGACCTAGAAGAAGAAAGAATGGTCAGTATAATTACGAATTTAAAAATTTAGAAAAATTTTAAAAAACTGGTAAAAATAACTAATCCTATGCGAACTTATTGCTATATTCTACTGAATTCTGAGTGTATCCTAAAATTTCGATTATCTCTTTTCGTTGCCTATTCAGTGAATCCTTCAGGCTATTATCTTCATCACAGTTGTTTTGATTACTGCATTTTGGTCGACATTTTTTAACGTTTGTATATACAGTATAACCCGGATATAAGCGAAACCCGGATATAAGAGATATCTTATATGGTCCCAAATTAGAGATTGTGGTAATGTATATAAAACAGGCGAAACCCGGATATAAGAGAAACCCGGATAAAAGACAACTTTTTAATTGTTCCGACAATTCTCTTATATCCGGGTTACACTGTAACGCGCGGTTTTCTGGTTTGTAGAATTTCTAATTTTGATGCACATTTTTTTATTCTTTCTTTTACATTTTTAGGCTGATGAGATCTCCATCCTTCTTTCGATAGACGTCTCATCGTTTTTGTTAGCGACACGAAAGTTCGAAGCATACATCCTTGATGCAATTATATGCGTTTAAAACTGGACATTGCAGCATGTCATATCAATTTAAAAAAGTTAGAATTATTTACTTTTAATTCTTATTATTTATATATCTACATTAAAAAGTGAAGATCAAATATGATTTTGTTGAGGCAAAAATCACCTTATTTTCTAACAAACCATTGCTCTTTCATATATTTTCTTTCTGAACCAGGCGAAACTAAACGCTGAGAATATCGTTTGTTTGATTCATTATCTTATTAAACTTAGATTTGTACCGATTGTATGTTTTTTTTTAAATAACTGCTTCGAACTGATAATTCATCAGTTCATTCGCATAGTTATTGGACCTTAAGTATTACGTTCTGTTGCGTTTAAACAACAAGGAGGGGAATATATTTCTTAATAATTAATCTATTGTTATTAATTAAAAAAAACGTCCACCAAAAATATTTAAAGAAAAGGGTAAAAGACCGTTTTAACTCCCGACGGCTTTCCCCTTTCAAATTTATTCAAAATAGCATTACCTCTGTGCAAATGTATATGCTGAACTCAAATCAACTGTTAACTATTGAAGAAACTCACCTTTTTTTTATCTAAATGTCCATAAAAATAACGAACTATATCTCGCACTTTTTCTCTCCCGTAACTCTCACGAAATCATGTTATTAACTGCAGAATGACGTTCTACATAAACGACAAATTTCTGTCGATTTTTGGTCAATTTTCTTCCTCTACTGAAACTTCCGGCTATGTACTTCCTGTAATGAAAGTAATGCGCTATTGTATTTCTACACTTATCACTTTCATGACAGGAATTACATCGCCGGAAGTTTTAGTAAAGGAAGAAAATCGACCAAAAATCGACAGAAATTTGTCATCTATGTAAAACGTCATTCTGCAGTTAATTACATGACTTCGTGAGAGTTACGGGAGAGAAAAAGTACGAGATATAGTTCGTTTTTTTATGGACTTTCAAAGTAAAAACAGTAGGTTTCTTCAATAACTAATCGTTGATTTGAGTTCAGCATATACAGTTGCACAGAGATAATGCTATTTTGGATAAATTTGAAGGGGAAAAGCCGTTGGGAGTTAAAACGAAAATTTACCAAGAAAAGTGCATTCTGAGAGTGGAAAATCGGGCTTTTGCTTGTTTACCTTGGCACAAAAGAAACGACGACAAACACACTGTAGAGAGCGGCGGAATCCTTTAAGGACAAACCTTTCTTGTGAAAGAAGGGGGTTAAGAAGCTGTATATCCCATTGACTCCGGTTAATGTGAATGTAACTGCACACAGGTAAGCAAAGTATAAAGGGTTTTTAAAGAGAGAGATATCAAAATATTTCTTTGGTGCAGAGAGAGGAATCGATTCACTTGAAGCATTGTTGGTTCTTATGTTGACTTTCGAGCGTTGTTTCTTTTTGTTCTTGTGAGCGAGGAGAAGAAATACGGCCAAAGGAATCATTTGTAGATTGATTGCTCCCAAAATGAACATACTTCCTCGCCAAGTGTACTGTTCGATGAACACGGGAACCAGATTAGGGAAGACCATACCACTGAACGGCGAAGCTAAGGACAATGCGGCAATGAAATAGTTTCCCTCGTTTCCAAATTCAAGGCCCATCAGGATGACAGAATTGACATAGCAAAAACAAGACGCAAAACCTAAAAAAAAATGCAACCAAGAAACTTTATAAGATAATTTACTTTAATTATTTGTTATTGACACATCTACAAAATTGAAAAAACAAAAGTTAAAAGATGATTTTGTTGCAGCAAAATCAATTTTTTTTACAACCTTTTATATATTTTATGAGCCAGGCAAAATTCAGCGGCATGAATATTGTCAGTTTAATTCATTAACTTATTACGGTTAGATTTGAGCCAATCAGATGTTTGAAAATAACCGCTTGGAACTGACATTTTTCCCGTTCATTCGTATAGTCAAATGGATCTTTTTTTCTTAGCATTTCACCCCAAGCAAGGCAGTTTTACTGCCACTGGTGCAAAGGGGGTTACATAGGAAGAAAGTGATGAGAAAGAGGGACAGGTTATAGGGGGTGTCAGAAGAGGGTAAGAGAAGAGTGAGAATACTGGTGTGATGAGAGTGGACTGAACGGAGAAAAGAGCATGAGAGAAAGGATGCGAGTCAGTGAGATAGGAGATGTGACTAAACGCTGGTGTCGTCAGCGTATATGCCTACTTGGAGATCGTTAATGAAGATCAGGAAAAGCATAGCACCTAGAATAGAGCCTTGAGGGACACCCGCATTCGTATGATATTATCGAGAGGTATATCCGTTCAATACTACCTTCATTGTACGATTTGAAAGGAATGACTGGATTAGACCAAACCATTGTTCAGTTATACCATAGCCCCGCAGCTCGCGTAGAAAGCCACCGTGCCAAACTCTGTCAAACGCTTTGGATATGTGTTCGGAGCAACAGTTCAAGCTTCGCCGTTCTTGTCGAGAGCCTGGTATATATACTCAGTGATGGTCATTAGCATATCAGCAGTAAACCTGGTGAAGCGGAAAACATATTGTTCGTCAGAGAAGAGACTGTGGGCTGTGAGATGTTGAACCACCTCGGTGTTGATAATGGCTTCGAACACTTTGCCAAAAATTGGTAGGAGGCTGATAGGGCAATAATACCTATGTGAAATTTAAATTAGTCAGCCTCTGAGTTTGATACTATTTACGAAAATGCCCTGTAAACATTTTCCATATATCCTTAAAAAGAAAAGAGTCAACTGTCATTATCAACGAAAGTCTCCAATTTCATAGATATAAGAATTTCAGATTGACAAAAACTAGAAAATGGAATATCTTACCTTGGATAGCACCAAGGATAATGACTAAAGTGATGGCATTAGTACCAAAAGAAGACCCAATAATACAGAAGAATTGCACGAAGCATCCAAGAACAACTATTTTGTATATACCAAATCGATTAATGAGAAAACCGTCGATGACACCTAGAATGAAGAAAATAAAAAATTAGTTATTTACCTGTATTATAATTTTAATAGAAAAAATATGTGCATTTTTCAATAGTTTTGGTAACATGAAATCTGAGGAATCAACCATATTTATTTTATAAGAGCCGAGTGAAGCAATTATACCATCACGGCTTTGAATTCAAAGTTGTCCTTCACCTAAACCGGTTACCAACGAGGGCTAAAGAAATCAATCTGCCCTGCTACTTATCTGGAGGAGCAAGGATAGATTTATATCTTTCTCAAGGATATTACCACGTAAGGGGATGTAATGAATTCCACTAGAATTTGAAATTGGCTTTGTGATTCCTCAGTTCGTTTTCCACCGTGCCTACACACACACACACATACACACACACACACACACACACACACACACATATATATATATATATATATATATATATATATATACTATGACTATAATATTTACGCTCTCACACCCTGATTGAGCACTCTGGAAGAATGGGAGACTTTGTAAACAGTAGCTACTCCGGCATATACGCATCGCTCATTCGATAATGAATTGGAGCGCTCTAGCTATTAGGCGTGTTTATATGCGCTAAAAAGCCTGCCTTCTTCTATCGGACGCTTGTGGCCTAGGGGTAGAATCGCCGACTTACGCCGATTCGGTCGGGTTTCAATCCTGGGTTTGGAAGCGAACGGAGTCTAAGCCGTACTGATGAGCTGTGATGCAGCGAAACAGATCTGTCTGCGGATGACTATAGTATATATATATATATATATATATATATATATATATATATTGTGTGTGTATACGTCTTGATGTAGTCAGTGCCCGCTAGCAATCGAGTATTGGGATCGTCACCCTCTCTTACGGTTCCTTTCTTATGCACTGGTGGCAATGGCAGAGATGGTTGTGAATGATATGCCTGCCCCTGAAGAGTCATAAACAGGAATCAGAGAAGCGTGAGTCGTGGAAGAAACTGGTTGAGCTAGGCCCTCTTTGCAGTGCGTTACAGATTCTCTTTATGTCGACACACAGGAAGATCCTACGCTAGGAAGAATAGTTCAGAGCAACGGTTTCCCATGTCAACTTTAGCTTGTGTCAGGGATGTCTTCCACTCATCCTTGACGCGTCATCTTGAGTCTCCTCTTTCCAATGACGAACTCTTCAAACAAAGTTATACGGGGAAGTCTAGTGGGATGCATTCTGAACACGCGACCAAACCAGCGGAGATGATTATGAATGATGATTGTCTCGATGCTGGGGAGATACGTCTAAGAGAGGATCTTGTTACTTGTTGAAACCGCTCGATAATACAAGGTCTATGTCTTGCGAGCGGAAAGAAGTGTGGAAAGGAAAACGGCTTGGAAACTATGATTTTGATACTTACGGTAAGGCCGTGATCGCTGAAGACTCTTTGCGATAGTGTTCGGTACGCCGTATAAACCGTTTTGGTCCTGTTGTCAAGGTCTCTTTTGTAAGTGACACTCTTCTAGAGGATAGTGCCATGATAGGGAAATTCGTAGAAGCTTTCTACCGGCTGTCTGTTGAGGTTGATGATTATGTCCGGCATCGCTTTCCAGAGGCCACCTGGATAAGAATTTTCGTCTCTTTATGTTGGCCTTCATCCCGAATCATTTGTAGACATCGTTGTACAGGTTTGCAGATATTTGAAGGTTAAAGGGAGTCTAGCCCGCAGTCACATTGAAAATTCTTGCACGCAGGTGATGGCACTTTGCGCGTAAGTCTGAATCGGATGTCAACGCCAGTGCCCCTAGGGTGTGGTCTCATTACTAATGGCGACAAAGTACAAGAAGAAGAGTCTCAGAGCCAAAGCACAGCCCTGCTTAATTCCACCAACGATTGGATTAAGGGTGCAAGCGGACACACTGATGTTTTACCCGGGCCTACATTCCGTTGTGGAACGGTCCTGACAACCAAAGCGGGCAAGAGTGGTTTAGCTTGACTTTGTCAAAAGCCTCTTGGTGATCCGAGAATATGAACATCAATGAATTTTGTTGTTCACGAATATTCTCCTGGATCTCTAGTAAGGTGTCGATTCATACGTATTCGAGAGAATATCTTGCTAGAGATGCTTATGTGGGAGAAGAATAAGTTTTCTTTTTTAAAGATAAACATGGTGTTGGCATATTTGAAGTTCTCAGGGAGAGTTTTATCTTCTTATAGTCTATGTGTTACGAGCATTAGCTCATGGACACGATAGGAGAATTATTTTTGGGCACATTTTTAGTTCCGGGATCGTTTCCAGTTTTCTTGAAGCAAATTGCTTCAAGTCCTGAAATGTTGGGTGGGAGGGATATCCAATGTCGGGCAGGGAGTTGAGGTGTGGTTAGCAGGTCTTCCCATGTGGTGGCGCGGGCGTCTCTGGAAGTATTTTTTCAACAATCCAGTATGGGATCAGGATCAGTAAGGATGGTGCTCCCATTCGAGTCCTTAAGGCTTGCCAAAGTTTATTTGATGAGATCAAAGATGCATATCCCGTTGATGCGCATATTATCGGATTTTTGCTGTCTTTGCCTACTACCATTTATTCTGGATTGCAATTTTTCGTTACGTCTTGAGAGATTTTTTTTTTCAATTAGGAGAGGTTAACCCAAGCACGTCTTCAGCTGATGATGCCACGCTCAGTGTTGTCCTGCTTTCTGCTGATGGTCTCAGGTGTTTTGCAACGATTAGTCACAATAGCTCTAATATTTAGGGATCCCAGAGAATAAAACTGTTTAATCGTCTGCGAGTACTGCCTGCAGGAGACGCCTAGTTGGTAGGCAAAGAGAGATCTTGAGACGCGAGGGCTGCAACCATCTGTATGGAACAGCTGGTGTGGATATTTGTCCAGGGATCGAATGAGGACATTCCAAGGTGATTTAGAGCTTGGTTTTTGGGTGCTGCCATATTGTTTTGCGCTCCTACAGGAGTCTGAAAAAGGTGTTGGTAACAGGTGGTGATCTGTGCAGAGACAGAGAAATAATGTCGGTTTGCATTACAGTTGCCATGGCGACCAAGAATGCCCTTCTATGTACAGCGATCACGTAGGCAGGTTTGATTGTTTTTTTATTAGATGAAGGCACCATAGTGCCGCTGTAGAAATGGCAGCTGATAAGAATATAACTTATTATTTTAGTGGATGCCAGTGTTTGAAATAGACGTTCCGTTTGTTTATTTTAAACTGTGTCTTTAAATCTATGGGCCGGCGCCTTCGAAAATCTTCTAGTAATAAATAAATTACCTGCTATATAATGAAAAGGGGGCACTTATTTCAAATACGAATAACCACTAAAATAATGTTTCAAGTAATGAAAATGTCAGATTACAAACGAATGAATTTATTCTTTCGAATTATCAGAATATGAAGAAGAAAAATAAGTTTGAAATATAATAAAATGAGATTATTTTGCAGGATACATTTTTCCTTGATAATCATCAATTCTAGTGCATGTATTCTTCTTTTGTGATGTGTGCCTTCAGGCTTTGAGTAATCATGAGTCTCTACAACTTCCTTTCCTATTTTAGTAAGTCTTACATCGATTCTATCTCTTCTAATGCCTGTTCTATCATCCGTATGCATAATCTCGTTAGGTAGATAATGCGCTGCTTTCCTGAACCCCTCTTGTCTTCAATATGTTCCGTGACTGTCAAATACTCTAAACCTTTTTTCTTATTATTTTCCTTAGAAAATTTCAGCTGTCTCTTTCTAATTCGAAGTAAAAGTGAGATTTTTATTTTCATTTTCCCTAACACGTTGCTCAAATGTTCAGTTAATGTTATTCTCAGCATCCTCCTGTAGGACGACATTTCTGTTGCCTCAAATTCCTTCTTCATTTGTGAGGAAATCATTTACTGTCATATAGAAGGACCGATATTGCATAGCAGTTCAGTACACTTTTCATTTTATGCAAAATAATCAAATACAACATTCGTTCTTCATTTCAGCCACTGTCCTTTGGCTGAATCATGATTTCCTTTAAATGTCTACGCTCTTGTTTGTGCGTATATTTGTTTATTAATTGATTTTATTAAAGATCCAACAACTTACAACTGATTTCTCTCGATTTATTTTCAGGTCTACTGGTGGAGTATATGGATTCTTATCAAGAGATATTCTGTATTTACGGTGGGTTCACCATTACTTCCAATATTTGCCTGCTGATTACAGTCCTTGTTCAAAGAGACGAGGCAAAAAAGACATTTTATAAATATGAAAAAAAAAAAAAATAAAAAAGCCCATGATCAAATGAAGAGTGAAACAGCCAATCAGATTTAAGAATAAAGAAAGATTTTTATTTTAAGAAAGAAAAATATCTTCCAGAACTCGAAGCTGAGAAAACCCGGAAAATATTATTTTTTAAAGTAATTAATTTACTTATCTATTAATTAAAATATTTTATGTTTAAGATATGTACTTTTATTCTGTTTGTTCTTAGTTATTAAAAAAAGTAGATTCTTTTGTTTCTAGCTCTATCGAACAAGATCTCGTTTCAAACAGGCACTCGTATAAATGTTGGGTATGTCTCTGGTTTATATATATATATATATATTGGTCGCGTACAATGATAATATACACGCTAAAAAGTCTGCCTTCTTCTACCGAACGCCCATAGTCCAGATGTAGAATCGCCGACTGATACCAATTCGGTCGAGTTTCAATCCTGGGTTAAAAAAGTAATCGGAGTCTAACCGTACTGATGAGCTGTGATACAGCGAAACAGATCTGTCTGCGGATGACTATATATATATATATATATGTATATATATGATTTTTTCATGTCGTTATGTCAACAGATATTTCAATTCATCAAAAAGGACGTAAACTGAAGGCAAATTGGAATCGCGATAATTGCTTTCCTAAAGCTAAGTAAAGTATTTAGAAAGAGGAAAATTTCGTTAGAAACAATGAAAAGAATGTTGAACTGATATTTAACATCGGTTCTTCTATATTCCAGTTAATGCTGAACAGTCTAATCACAAATGTAGAGGAGATTTGTGTCTACAGAAATATCGTTCTACAGAAGGATGCTGAGAATACCATGGATTGAACCTGTGAACCACGACAAAGCTTTAAGATAAATAGAAATAGAAAGGTAGAATCAGAACGAGACTGTTGACATTTCTGGGGAACTTATTTATTTATTTTTTAGCATCAGAAAGTTACAGTTAAAATTTCTAGAGCAAATAGTCAAATACATCATTCGTTCATCATCCTTTTATTCAGTGCAATTTGCACCGGCAGACATCACTCTAGTCCATCTCAGAATTGCGGTTTACGGTGACATTCAGGGCAGAATTGTACGATGGTTCGTTTTGTGCCAGGGATGTTAGGGTTACGCCTCTCCTCTCAGGGGTGGATTTGTTTTAGAAATTACTATTTTCTAGTCTTTCCTTAAAGAAGCAAAGGTCTTCAAGGCAGCAGTGTTTTTTTTAATTCGGTTTCCTTCTCCTAAGCTGATTCCCACCCTAGGCTATAGGACACTGTTCTGCTATTTTATCCATAAGTAGTATGAAGGCTAAAAGATTGATACGTAGATTTCTCAGTGGTTATTAGCACTTAATTAAATGAAATGAACTCAATTGGAATTCGAATACCCAATTCTGCAATTCGAGCCGATAACCATTCCTTCATTTTGTCAGAATTCTTCAATTTATGTATTACTAGCAGTATAGTCCGGCGTTGCTCGGGTGTAATGAAAGCTTTAAAACTAATCTATGGTTCTGGAGCTCAGACTCTTTGGACGTTGGCACGAAAGACTAAAAAGCAATAGTTGTTTCTATTTAAAGCGAAACCGCAGACTGAAAGAAAAATGAATGGATGTAAATCAAATTTTGATCTCCTGGTATCGATATCAAATAAGTTTTTTTCGTCGTAAACTGAATTTTGAAGGCTAAATAAGTCCTCAGAGTAAATGGTATCATGGCTGAGACTAAGAACTACATTTATACCTACTTAGAGCCAAACCCGAAGCAAAAACTAAAATAAAAAGGCTGAACAAATACAGACATACAGGCAGACAGATACGCACATAAACATCTCATATATATATATATATATATATATATATATATATATATAGATTTCATTATAATACCTCATTATTACTGGTTATTGAGTTTGATCCTCATTAGTTATTCTATAGTACAGCATTAGGCGAAGCTTAGAAAATACCTGTCACTAACTTAGGTTTGGAGCTTTCATCCTAGTTGTGTTCCTGAATACTCAAACGTTTGGAATGGAAATAAGATAAGAATAGTAAGAACATTCTCGAAGACTTACCGGCTGCACTCATCAAACCACCCGTCAACGTTGGTATGAATAAAATGAGTGATTTTGAAGTCTTAAATTCTTTCTGCCATTCTACTGAGAGGACGGGTAAGACATCAAGATTTCCGTACGTTATTAAAGTGATGAGAAAAAGAGACAATGCTGTTAGGTAGTCGCTCACGGACAATTTGGAAGCGCCAGTCTCTTTCGAAACGTCAGCCGGCGTCAGTTTCTTTGAGGAATTTTGACTTTAAGAATAAAACAAAAATACAATAAATCAAATAATCACTTCGATTTTTTAATCTCATTTAATGTTTTCTTTCTCTTTCACTATCTATTTTTTTGCAACAATATAAAAAGGAACCAAAAATACATATCCATAGCACGATAACACGCAATATATTTTATCTGTAGTTAAAAGTATACAGCTGAATACAAAATGTATTTATTTGAAGCCATAAAATTGTGCTTAAATTATTTACATCTCGGCATTATATAACCCATAGATGTGTTGATATGCCACTAAACAAAACTAACCAACAAACCAAACATACAGCCAACATGAATGAGCATTCAAGCATTAATCCATATACTACCCAACAATTTCTTAAAGAAATTAAACTGCATTCTAAAATACAAATTCAATAAAACTACAATATAAAAATAAAAAATCCATATATCATCATTTCTAGTCATTATCTTCACACAAACATGTATCAACACAAGAGCTGTGTATCATCTATCATATATTCAACTGTGACTGCAGCATAACATATATCCAATTTAATAACTACATTAAATGACCCAAAAGATGTTGATGAGCAGTTAAAACAATAATCAGTCTGTCTGTTTTCCTGTACTTTCTCCTTTTTTTTTTTTAATCATATCACCCTAAGCAAGGCGGTAACGCCACTGATGCGCAGGGGGCTACGTAAGAGTGAAAAGATTGGAAAAGAGAAATCCGGAAACCACATCCTAAACAGGGAACAAGGGATGAGCCTCTTCACCTGTTCAATAGACGTGGGAGGAGTGTGAACCGGGCGATAGTTTAGGCTATTATCTACTCCAATTGAAAAAAAAAGAAAAGAAAAGAGTAAAAAGATTGGAAAAGAGAAAGCCGGAGACCCATCCTAAACAGGGAACAAGGGATGAGCATCTACACCTGTTCAATAGACGTGGGTGGAGTGTGAACCGGGCGATAGTTTAGTCTATCTACTCCAATAATAATTTTCTTCGCTGATTTCTGCACTCTCTCTCCATACACACACGCGCGCGCGCACACATACATACGCACACGCGCGCGCAAACACACGCACACACACACACACACTTTGTTAAGTCGTTCGAAAAAATTCTAACTACTTAACGAACACTTCCTCAAAAGCTCCGAGCTACACAAAATAGAAATTTTAATAGAAATAAAGTTACTTTAAGTTACACTTGTACTTCAAGTTTATAAAATCATACAAAGAAGCAACATATCTAAAATGTAAAAAGCAATGTCCGTAAGAATACGGTTAAAGAAAAATGTAACTGCAGAGACAAAAAGAAATATCTGCTAGAACGAGTTTGTAAAACCGAAGGAGTCATCAACAAAGCAGAAGTAAAAGATAAAGTATACCTCGGATGTACAAACGGCAGTTTTAAAACACGATGGAATAATCACAAGTCCACATTCAAACTAAAAAAACAACAACTTAGAAATAACACAAAAAGCTACTCAATGAAAGGTCCAAAATAATGTCCTGGTGTAGAAACATTAGAAAATATTTCCTAGGCTCTTAAACTTCCAGATAAAAGGATTCCCAATAACAAACCACTCTCCTAATTTGAACTTCCGGTTATGAACTTCAGTCACTTACGTGCCATACGTGATACACGCTTGGGCGATCATGTCTCGAAAGAGACATGACTGACTGGGCAGAAGATTATCCCGCAGTAGGTTGCCATTACTTTCTGCGCTAGACTGGTCGCCGACCAAGGCTATAGAACCCAATCTGTCCTATTATTTAACCCATAACTGGAGGGAAGAGACGGATTAAATAATTTCTCAGGGGTATTTGTGCGGAAGTGAATTCAAGGAATTCGACAGGAATGAACTTACAAAAGCTTTAAACATTAAACCCTCAGTCAAAACAAATCGTCTGATGAAACCGAAAAAGTTGAAACCATGGTAGAGTAATCTGCTGATTTTCCCTACCTAAATATTTAAACGCTTTACACATTTAATTTTCCTTTTCCTTTAACCCCCTATATATGTATAGTTTTAAGGCATTATATATATATATATATATATATATATATATATATATCAGTATGCAGTGTGGGTATAGAAGAATCCAAAAGAGTATCCTTCACATACAGTGGTAGGATAACTCTCTAAGAGAGCTCTAAACATATATGCATATAAATACATATAGAGCAAATATGAGAAAAATTAAGACAGACACGTTATTTCATTGTGAATCAGAAGTATGGGCCTATTTCAGGCGAACCATCGTCAGCTTCCGTCTTTATTTAACAAAGGATTTTACATGAATGAGACTCACAAAAACATAAAGAAACGAATTAAAACAATGGTCGCTCCCTCAAAAGAAAAAATTAAGAAAAATACATAAGTTTGGCGAACACATACACATATTCATACACAATCATATATACACGCAACGTATGACACAAAACAGGCGGCACGCAAAACATATGACCAAAACATACATGAATGTATCCTCGAACTTTTGTTGACATTGGGCGCTGTGCGTGTCATCGGTTTTTTTTCATATGTTGCGTGTCATATGTTTTGCGTGCCACCTGTTTTGTGTCATATGTTGCGTGTATATATGATTGTGTATGAATATGTGTATGCGTTCGCCAAACTGGTGTATTTTTCTTAATTTTTTCTTTTGAGGGAGCGACCATTATTTTTATTCGTTTCGTTAGGTTTTTGTAAATCTCATTCATGTAAAATCCTTTGCTAAATAAAGACGGAAACTAACGATGGTTTGCCTGAAATAGGCCTATACTTCCGATTCACCATGAAATAACGTGCCTGTCTTAATTTTTCTTATATATATATATATATATATATAGTCATCCGCAGACAGTCCTGTTCTGCTGTAACACAGCTCATTAGTAAGCCATTCGATTGCTTTCAGCTAGGGTTTAAACCCGACCGAATCGACATCAGTCGGAGATTCTACCACTAAGCTATCGGTGAGTGAAGACAGATTTTAGCGTGTTATATACACAAAGTAAACAAACGCCAGGAGCCAAGAGTGTTCCATCTATTTCTAGAAAACGATTCGTAAATAGCGGTGAGTATCTACTGTTTTTAAATTCTAGCATTTCCAGAGAGTCTTCGACGGGTGAGAGCGTAAATAGTCATCGCAGGGAGTCTTGTTTTGCTGTATCACAGCTCATCAGTACAGTGTTAAATTGTAATTATATTTAAGGCCAAAACTGATAGTTTACTGGTAGAGAGGTATTTTAGGCAAGCAGTTTTTTGTCATAAAGTGCTCGATATCAAGATAGATAGGTAGATAGATAGAGAGAGCGAGAGAGAGAGAGATAGATAGATAGATAGAGAGAGAGAGAGAGAGTTAATAGAATTAGAATAAGGTGGAGAGGCTATTCACTTAATTGTGCTGTGCTGTTTCAGTCATGCCAACTTCGAAGTTTCGTGAATGCATTGTTTTTTTATCGTTCTTTCTTTTCCCCACACGTTAATTATTAATAACTAAATAATTATTATTAATAATAATTATTAATTACCTCCACTTTGAATTCATCTCTCAGATTTTTAATTTAATTTTTAAAATTTATCTTTTTATCATCAGTCTATTTATATTGTACTCTTGATAAATTAAAAAAAAATATTACCCTAGTATTGAAATCTTTTAAATGACCAATTTGTAATATGCATCTGATGATTGCATAGTGCATGAAATTCCGAATTGTGCTACCGACGTAGGATAATATGTATATTTCTCAATACTTGACTAAAAACTTTGTTTATACTGCATGGAACATTGTTTTATTGACACCTGAATAATATTTTTTATATATAGACATAAACTTGAATGAATTCCCATATGTGTATTTATTAATTCACACACACACACACACACACACACACACACACACACACACACACACACACACACACACACACACACACATATATATTAACGAAATGGTCTTTAAACAAACGACAATTTGAAATGAACGCGGGTGTCCCTCAAGGCTCTATCCTAGGTCCTACGCTCTTTCTGATCTACATTAATGATCTCCCTGATACCATAAGATTCCAAGTAGGTATGTACGCCGATGACACCACAGTTTATTCTCGCCTCGACCAAAAATCTGGTGCGGGCGACAAAGCTAACCTTGCAGCCGAGCTTGGAAAGGACCTCCAATCCGGAGTGCACTGGGGTAAGAAATGGCTCGTAAATTTTAATGCTTCTAAAACGAAGCTACTATCAATTAATCATCATAGACAATCGCACCTACCTCCTATTAGCATGGACCAGGCTTGCCTCCCAGAGAGTAAAACACTATGCCTCCTTGGTCTCACACTCTCAGCGGACCTCGAGTGGAATGACTATATCGAATCCATTGCTAAATCCGCTGCTATGAAAATCGGTTCTCTGTGCAGGGCTAGGAGGTTTTTTCCGTCTGAATCTATCCTGCACATTTATAAATCTACCATCCGCCCGTGCATTGAATACTGTTGCCATATCTGGTCGGGTGCACCTCCTATTTTCCTTGGGCTTCTAGACAAGGTACAGCGGAGGGTCTGTAATGTGATCGATACCGACTTAGCAGACCTCCTGCAGTCTCTCTCTCACCGGCGCGACGTGGCTTCCCTGTGTCTTTTCTATAAATACTTTCATGGCTTCTGCTCCGATGAACTTATATCACTAGTGCCCCCTAGGTTCGAATTTGCACGAGATACTAGATTAGCAACTAGATCCCACCCTTTTACAGTGAAACCGATAAAATACAACCGCAACTTCTACTCTAACAGTTTCTTTTCTCGCACTTCCCGACTGTGGAATTCTCTTCCACATGACTGCTTCTCCGACAGCTACACTCTCCAGGAGTTTAAATGTAAGGTCAAGAGACACCTCCTAACAAACTAACTTCCATTCTTTCAAACACACTAACTTCCATTCTTTCAAACACTCTTCCTACCCACCCAACTATCTATCACCCCCCTTCTGACATTTCCAATTATCTAACCACTCTTCCTATTTACCTCCCCCCTATGTAGCCCCAAGCGCAATAGTGGCAGTGAAATGCCTTACTTGGGGTGAAATGATTAAAAAAAAATTGTTTAACCATTATTTTTGATCGATACTCTTATTTAAGTAGACATTCTGTTTTATAATCAAACAGTAAATATATTTATTTCTACCGGCCTGGTTATTTACGATGAATTTTGGTTACGAAAATATGTGTATTTCGGCAGGATTTAAATACGAGTATCGATCAAAAATAATGTTCAAACAAATCATTTCAAATTGTTGGTTGTTTAAAGACCATTTCGTTAAGCTTCGTTAATTTTCGTAACATGTTTACATTTGTTGACATTACAATACATTTCAGTGCAGATATGGTTATTTACGGTGAATCGAAAGTTGTGTAATATAGGCTTGATTTAACTTCGTTTACACTGTTGGTCATTCATCGTCGAGAAGTCTAAGACTCGTCAGCTCAGATATGTGGATAGGGGTCACAGGTTCGAGTCCTGCCGATAGACACATATTTTCGTAACAAAAATTTATCGTAAATAATCAGTCCAGTAGAAATAAATATATATACTTTTTGATTATAAAACAGAATATCTACTTAAATCCGAGTATTGATAAAAAATAATGTTCAAATAAACCATTTCATATATATATATATATATATATATATATATATATATATATATATTATTAAATTACTTTAATCCGAAACGGAAAAGTAGGAAGGTAAATTTCAAGAACCTGATCCTAATTAATATTAAAAATTTTAATATTAAAAATGATACAGGAGGAGAGATCAATGTAATTAAAATTTCAGAGCCAATATAAATAAAAATAAATTTTCAAAATTCAAAAATGTTGAATGAACATTTCAACATGAAATCACTAAGAGAGATCTAACGCCTCCTCAGCAACAGTAGGTCTATATTCAAAATGAGAATAAAAATAAGATTAAAAAGAGAAATTAAAAAAAAAATAAATAAAAATAAAATAAAAAAGATAAAGAAATAAAAAAATATAAAAAATAAATAGCGGTTAAGATTTGAGAAATATACGTTACAAAAATTTTTTTTTTAAAAATCAGAATATATATATATATATATATATATATATATATATAATGTGTGACAAAATGGAAAAAAAGTTCTTGTGGACCGTTTTGTCCTTTAGGATTTCATCAGACTAAATTTGTTGTAACAAATAACAAAACGCACAAGCAGAAAACTTTTTCTAATTTATCATACATTTTCTCCTTACATCGTTCTCGATTTATAAAAATATGTATTGTTATGTCTTTTACATACATAGAGTAAGCCAGCAATTGATCTGCCGCGTCTTACATCTTTCGACCACGAATGATAGGGGTCGCAAGTTCGAATCCTGCTGAATAACACACATTTTCGTAACGAAGATTTATCGTAAATAATCAAGCCGGTGTATATATATATATATATATATATATATATATATATATATTTTCACACTCCACCCACATCTATTGAACAGGTGAAGGGGCTCATCCCTTGTTTCCTGTTTAGGATGCGGTTTCCGGTTTTCTCTTTTCTAATGTTCTCACTCTTATGTAGCCCCCTGCACATCAGTGGTGTTACCGCCTTGCATGGTGGTGACATGATTAAAATATATATATATATATATACCGTTTCATTATAAACAGAATATTTACTTAAATATGAGTATCGATCAAAAATAATGTTAAAGCAAATAATCTCATATATATATATATATATATATATATATATATTTTATTTATAAACGAGTTATTTCGCTACCTTGGTTTCTATCATGAGTTGTTTCTTCAGGCGATTTTTAATAACTAATAAAAATGGCCTGAAGAAACCACTCAATGGTGGAAACCAAGGTAACAAAATAACTCGTTTATAAATGAAAAATATTCAAAAGTTCTACAATATACTTGTACAGAACACTTTTTAATACAAGTGTGTACTGGTCTAACTCTATTAGGGCCAAAAACTAAGTATTAAGCAATCAATATATATATATATATATATATATATATATATATATATATGAGGAAAGAGAGATAAAAAACGAAATTATCTGTTTTAAATGTGTCGATGTTTAAGAAAGACAAATGTAACTGAGCAGCCATCTACAGCAGGGATTAGCAAACAAGCCTGACAAGCATATTTGTAAACGGGCATCCTACAATTTTCAAATTTTCTTTCGAAAGCAGTCAGTCAGTTAAATGCCATACGTGATATACGCTTGGGCGTTCATATCTCAAAAGAGACATGACTGACTGGGCAGGTGATTATCCCGCAGTAGGTTGACATTGCTTTCTGCGGTAGACTGGTTGCCGACCAAGGCTATAGAACCCAATCTGTCCTGTTATTTAACCCCTAACTGGAAGGAATAGACGGATTAATACCTTTCCCAAGGGTATTTGCGCGTAAGTGAATGCAATGAATTCAGCTGGAATTCGAACTCGGCCCCCCGATTTCTCGTTCCGAGCCGATATCCAATGCACCACAACGCAACAGTTTTCGAAAGCAAACAAACATAAAAGATACGGAAATATGTACAAATAGTATTTTAGCGCTTACCTATGGTTCTGGTCATTTTTTCTGACCGAAGATTTTTCCAACTGTGATTCATTCTCGTCTTTGGGTTGATTGGTAAAGGTCCATCCTCTCCTTTGTTGTTGTAAAGGCCCAGTGACCACCACAGAAATATTATCCTCATTTTCATTCCCTCCTGGTTGTCTATCAGAGAACTTGTCCATCCGAGGAATGTTGCAGTCACCGGACTCCTCGGTGTTTCCTTCAACAAATCCAGGATTCACACGTCCATCATCAGCAGAATCAACAGAAACAAATCCTTCTTTCACATGTCTCAGATCAAAAGACCCTGATTTCAAATGGAAAACGCCGCTATCCGGGGATAGGCTCCTTGGAATTGAAGCTTTCCTGCTAATTCTAATTGAAGTCATTCTTGATACACTATCAACAAACACCGGTGTAGCCATCACGATGTCGTGGTAGATGTCATTTACGCTTATTGAATTCTTTTTGTCAAAAAAAAAAAATTAATCTTTGATTATTACGCTAAGTAAATGCATAATGTAACGTTAGGTATGATTTTGACATTAAGAAACCCTTCCTTAAGAAACCCTTCCTTAAAGTGAAATCTCAGTATGAACTTGTACATTTAGCCTAACTAAATGTGAAGAATAGAGTGTAAGAAACAATAGCGATTGCCTGGATTTTATCATCACTGAAATTTAAATAAAACGTGATGTTATTCACATTTACCAAATTTGACGGCAGATTTTTTTTATTTTACTTTAAACTAGCTTAAAACCTGGACTATGTGCGGATGTTTAGACGAAATCTTGTTAGAGTTAATTAGGTCGACCCAAAACTAAAATAACCTCACGTCTAGTAATGAAAATGTTAAAAAATAGCTTCAAATACCCCAATTCACCCCAGGGAAGATAAAAAAACAACTCTTTAACTATGATTGGCGCTATAAGTATAATTCCGGCCACAAAAACGATACGTAAATCCTAAAGAACCGATCTTAATTAATATTAATTACATTAATATTAAAAAATGATCAAGGTGGAGGACTCAATGTAATTAATATTTAAATTAAAGAGCCCATTATAAAATAAATTAAATTTCGATGTTCAAATCAGTTGTATGGCGATTTCTACATGAAATCCCTAAGAGAAATTTCACGCATCATCGGCAACTTTATTCCAAAATAAAGCAAGATATATTACCGGAGGAAGTTTAAAAATAAAAAATATGTATCACAGAAAAAATGAAGGAGTGGGATTAAAAGAAAGTAGAAAATTTTCTTTTTTTAATGCTACACCTTCATTTTTTTTCTGTGATGTATATTTTTTTGAACTTCCGCCGATAATATATCTTGCTTTATTTTGAAATAAAGTTGCCGATGATGCGTGAAATTTCTCTTAGGGATTTCATGTAGAAATGGCCATGCAACTGATTTGAACATCGACATTTATTTTATTTTATATATATATATATATCAATTCGGAAGATGAGCAGATTACGCTGTCTTGATTTCAACCTTTCGCTAGCTTTAGGTTTAAAACCAAGATAGCGTAATAGACTGATCTAACGACTTAAAAGATTTAAAGCTCTACATGTTAATTTTTTTCTATAAATATAGATTGAGCACTTTTTTTTATATAACTGTATACTGATTTACTAATTTATCTCTGACGAATAACTGGTTATATATATATATATATATATATATATATATATATATGTGTGTGTGTGTGTGTGTGTGTGTGTGTGTGCGTGTGTGTGTGATAACATTTGACTGGATAGTTTTGCTTTCCCTGTTTTGTAGAGATTGTTTTCAGCCTTATGTAATTTGTATGACATAATAGGTAAAGATGAAGAGGTGGTACCACGTTCTTCAAAGCTTACTATCTCTTGATCAAAGGCCTGGCTGCCGGATGTAGTTTATCGTCATGCCCAGGACTATCACGGTAGAGAATAACTGACTGAAGTTGATGCATTTGAGAGCGAAAGGAAAGAACTGTAGTTTATGAAGATAAGCCGCTATATGAGGCTAACAGTTATTCCTATACTTGAAGAAGTTAAGATTTCATCGATCGAGGAAGCATCCTCTCCGGAGTTTATTCCACAAATTAGCAGTACTTGGGAAGAATCTGAAGAAATAAAACTTTCTTCTTACTAACAGAATACGAATGGATTGGGGAATGATTCGACCCAGTGTTTGTAGCATGGTGGGTCTCAGCTGTAAATGTATGAATTGGTGGTACTAAGGAATGTAGCTAGTCTGAATATCTGCCATGGAAATATCGATAGATTAGCAATAGACCCTATAGCGGGTTGCTTATTGTTTTTCTTTTCTAGTTGTAGCAGTGAGATTCCGTTCTAGTGAAGGGTAATTGTATACCGTTGCAGGTTAACGGAATTTGGCCTTGTGGTAGATAGCCCACTATAATTCATAAAATGGTTATAAATCAAGAAAGGCAATTTGGGTATAAAATAACATTTATATATGTACACATATCAATTAATGTTTTACAATTATAGCAATACTTGAGTATAAAGGTTCAATGGAGGTTAGAATATTCATTGCAAATAATGAGCTGAAAGAGATAAAAGGCTTAGGAATGTGGTGAGCGGAGGTATGTGAGGAATGTCTTTGAAGTAGTCGCTCCTTAAGTCAGTAAGTACTTTTGAGACAGGAAGAAGGAGAGAGTCAAGCATAGTAGCCGCTCGACTTAAGTCAAGGGGAGACACTGGTTACTCTCGCCTGTCTCTCTGGGTGCCTGTTGTCTCGGCTTTTTATATCTGCTTTTTGGATCAAAAGCAGCTCGTTTGGAATTTCATACTTGTATTTGATTTTGGGCTTCCCATTGGCTGGTAAATAAAATTCGCGTAGGCTCGGGAAATTTGATATTTGATTAATTTTTATTTTTCAGCCGGAACATCTGCGCGAATACACCTGCACAGAGACGATTTTTGTTTATTTGCTTTCTGTTTGTTATAGAGCAAACATCCGGTCTCTCGCTTTTGCTCGGTATCGCCACAACCCCAGACATTTATTCTGTGGGAAAAAAGCTGTAGAAAGAAAACTAGGGGGGGGGGAGTTAAGATTGAGTTGCTCCAGGCTAAATATGTAGGAAGAAGGTGTGGATACCAACATGTGTCCTCGAACACGGATTTCTTGGAAAAAAGCGTAACTGTTGAATGAATTTGTTACAGAGATTACGTGATCATAAATATTTAGTATATAAAGCACTAAGAAGTTTGATTGTGTTCTGTGCTTTGCAGCATTCCGCTGTTGTGCGTCATTAAAGAGATTGTTTCTGAGTAAATTATCCCGAGAGCATTGTTTTGCGGAAAAATACTGGAAAAGATCTGTAGAAAGGAAGTTAGGGAAGAAAAATAAGGATTGGGTTACTTCAGGTTAAATATGGCAGGAATTCTTGGTTCCTGCAAAGACATAGTAAAGCATAGAAAGTCAGATACTGTCTGGGGTGTTCCAATTTTGCTGATACAAGTTCTACTTTTGAACCCAGAGCTTTGGGAGAACGGGTGGAATCATACATTTCCCAAGCGTATTTGCCCGTAAGGAAACGTACAGGATGCGACTTAAATTGGATCTTGGTTCTTCAATTTTCATTTCCGAGCCGTCATCCATTACACCACCCGCACATCCAACTTTACAAATCCGGTAATTCTTAAGCGATCACTCATCTAGATACTGACCCGATTTGACGTTGATTATTTTTGATGATCGTACGATAACAGGTGTTTCAACGTGGTATGACTGCAGACCTCATGACTGGGATGTAGTTGCAGAAATACTACCAAATAAAACACTGAATTCTACGTGAAAATAGTTCCTAGTTTTGTTAATATAATATTAGAAAACGGCATTGGTTACCCTATGATGTTTTTGTTTTTTTAATCATTTCCCTGCATGCAAAAGCAGGGTCGCCACTAGGGATATACTGAGAGAAAAGAATGGGTACAGTTGGTATTGAGGAAAAGCGAAAATAGGAACGGATTTCAAAAAGACAGAAGAAGGTAACCGACGTTCCATTAAGTTTTGGAGATTGCAATTATCAGGGAAGCAAGTAAACAGAAGAGAGTTTCAGACAGGAAGTGTGATAAAAGAAACTGTCCTAGTAGAAGTTGTGGTTAAATGTAACTATTTCAATAGGAAAAGGGTGAAACCTAGATGTCAAACTAGAAGCACGCTTAAATTTATATGATCTGGGCACCAGGGAAAAAACGCATACGAGTAGTTGCCATAAAAATATTTATGGCAAAAACAGAGGGAAGCCTCATCACGTTGGTGAGAAAGTGACTGAAGTTAAGATGTCAAGTCAGGATCGATTAAAGTGCAAATCCTTATTTTGGATTTTGTCATGAACCCTTAGACTAATAGCAGCGGTACCCGACCAGATCTGACGACAGAATTTAATGCAGACGCAGCTATAGAGGTGCTGTATTTTCTTATTTGTTTTATTGTAGGAAATATATGCCATATTAACAGAACCAGATCATTGGTGCCACCTAGGTACGGATTTGCATGAGATACTAGATTAGCAACTAGGTCCCACCCTTTTACAGTGAAACAGATAAGATGTAACCGTAATTTCTACTCCAACAGCTTCTTTTCTCGCGCTTCGCGCCTGTGGAATTCCTTTCCACATGCCTGCTTTCCCGACAGTTACAATCTCCAGGAGTTTAAATGTAAGGTCAATAGACACCTCCTATCACCCTAACTTGCATCTATTCTCCCAACACTCTCACCATCTATTCAACGCTCATTCTCGTTATCCTTATCCGTCTATCACCCTCCTTCTGACATTTCTTATATTTAACCATCCTTTCTCATCACTTTCCCCCTATGTAACCCCCTGTGCAATAGTGGCAGTGGAATGTCTTGCACGGGGTGAAACGATTACAAAAAAAAAAAAGTTAGATGGTGATGTCAGCATTAATTCATACTTGATGGCAATCAATGTAAAAGTTTTAAGTTACTTTCAGTGTTTGGTACCGATTCCGCAGACTGTATTTGGTTTTATTCATAAACATTAGTTGTTTTGCTAGTGTGTTGTGGAAGAAACCAAGATAAAAAAAAAACAATGAGGCAACCCACGTAAGAGGAATGATATAGAAGCAGCATTTCTTCACGTTGACGCGGAGGTTTCTCCAAGAAGACTTTTAGTTTTTTTTAAGGAAATTTTTCTAAGAAATATTCAAAGAATACCGTTTCAACCCGAATTGAAGTATGCAAATGCTTACCTTAATTCTGTACAAAAATAATAAAAAAGAAAAGAGGAGAAATGTTTTCAGGTATAGAAATGGTGTTCACTATAATAAAACGTTTTCAATATTTAGAATTCGTTTAAAAGTATCTGATGCCAAAATTAACCTTATTAAATCCTTTGATAAAGTGGGCGATTATAGTTCTTCACATATCACTTTTTTGCCTTATTTATGAACTGCCATGACCTACTAGAAAGGACAGTAGAATCATTTCCCATACAATTAGACTGTTTTTCACCCAACGCTAGATAGCCCAGTCTAAAAATCTGCACATAAAATTATTATAGGAAAGGAGAAGAGATGTTACCCCGACACACACATGGTGTTTACTGGAATAAAATGATTTCAGTATTTCTTCTTTTTCTATGTACCCTGTTCTTTCAGGACGTAGGCGATCATGGCTTTCCATGTCTCTCTCTCTCTCTGGTGACTCTTAGCACTTTTTTCTTCTGTAACACCACACAACCCCCTTTCTGTTATCCACCTGATCAGACCCTTCAAATATTTTATCTGCTGCTTTTCCCTGTCTCTTTTCCCCTCTATCTGGTCTGTTAATATAAAGTTCTCCAAGCCCTCCTTCCTCATTGTATGTCCCAGGAACTTTAGCTGTCTCTTCCAGATGCTCAGTATTAATTTCCTTTTCGTTTCCATCCTTTCAAAAACATCATAATTGCTCACATGCTCGATCCATGATATCCGCAACATCCTTCTGTAGAACCACATTTCAATTGCTTCAAGTTTTACCCTCATCTTTGATGATATTGTCCAGCATTCGCTGCCATATTGAAGAACTGACATCACATAGCAATCCAGGACTCTTTTCTTCGTTTCTAGCAAAATTTTCCTGTCTCTTAATACTCTACTCAGCTTCTGGAATGCGTCCTTTGCCATGCCAATTCGCCTTCGGATCTCTGTGTCTCACTTTCCGTCTTCTGTTAGAACACTTCCCAGGCATTTAAATTTTTGTATCTGCTTGATTTTAGTATTCTTAACCTGTATTTGGGATTTTCGGCTGCTCTTTTTGTTGATGACCATGCATTCGGTTTTCTTGCAGTTTTTTTTAGTCCTTTCTTGTCACTCTCTTCAGCTACCTTCTGTAGGAGTTCTTGTAGTTTCTTTTCCGTGTCTGCTATCAGCACTATATTATCTGTCTGTATTAGAATTCGTTAAAAGTATCTTCATCTTTTTTCTCTTATGTGCCATGTCCACTCAGAACGTAGGCGATCATGGCCCTCCACTTCTTTCTATTTTTTTCAGCTCTTAATCCCAAACCATGATCTACCATCCATTTGGTGAAGTTCGTCAATTATGCCATACGTTGTTTTTCCCAGTCTTTCTTTCCATTTTCTCCAAATTCTCGTCGTGGCTCAAATGTTTGATTCATAACATTCTCAGCATCCTTCTGTAGAACTACATTTCTTTTACTTCGAATAATTCTTTTATTATTGACGAGATTGTTCTGCATTCGGTGTCATATTGGAGGACATAAATCAAATAACAGTCTTGTAATTTTTTCTTTGTTTCAAACGAAATATTTTTGCTATTCAATATGTAACTTATCTCTTGGAATGAGTCTTTGTTTATATCAATACGCCTTCGGATTTCAGTGTCTCACTTTCTCTCTCCCAACAGAACACTTCCTGTCTATGTAAGTTTTATACCTGCTTGATTTTAGTATTCCCGAAATGGCAAATTAGGTTGTGCTCTTTGCTGATGGTCATAAGTTCAGTTTTCTTGTAGTTTATGTTTAGTCCTTTCTTCTCACATCCCATCGCTACATTTTATAGAAGTTCTCATACTTTCTTTCCGTGTCTGCTATCAACACTGCATCATCTGCGTATCTATAAACTAGCAGTATAGCCCGGCGTTGCTCGGGTGTAATAAAAGCTTTAAAACTAATCCATGGTCCTGGAGCTCAGAATCTTTGGACGTTGGCACGAAAGACTAAAAAGCAATAGTTGTTTCCATTTAAAGCGAAACCGTAGACTGAAAGAAAAATGAATGGATGTAATTCAAATTTTGATTTCCTGGTATCGATATCAAATAAGTTTTTTTTTCGTCGTAAACTGAATTTGAAGGCTAAATAAGTCCTCTGAGTAAATGGTATTATGGCTGAGACTAAGAACTACAATTATACCTACTTAGAGCCAAACCCGAATCAGAAACTAAAATAAAAGGGCTGAAAAAATACAGACATACAGGCAGATAAACAGACGCGCACACAAACATCTTGCCTTTTATCTATATATATGATCGATTTTCTGCACTATTGTAAGAACTGCAACCTTGAAACTTCTGAATATCGTTTCTTATGTCTTTGTCTATGAGTGTATCAAATTTGATTAAAATCGGATCACTCCTTCGATAACTCGATTTTTTCGATTATCGATTTTCAAGAAAATCGGTTCAGACGTTTCGGAGTCTATAGGTAACGGACACACACACAGACACACACATACAAACAAAGTTCAATTTATAAATAAGTTTAGATTAAGGTTGCGGCCACCAATGACGAATCTTGGCAGCAACTCTTGCTCTCTGAGAATCGCCTTGCCGTATAGGTTAAATAAATTCGACGAGAAGACACATCCTTGTCTGACACCCCTTTCTATTTTTTTAATATTTACTGAACTTATTTTCTATCCGGATGCAAGTGGTTTACTGCCAGTATAGTTTGCTTATTATTCGAATGTCTTTACTGAATATATCAAGGTTATCGAGATGGCAAAATTAACCTTATATATACGTTAAATCATTTCAGGACGTAGCCGATTATGGTTCTTCACATATTATTTTGCATTGTTTATAAACTGCCATGACCTATTGAGAAAGATAGTGTTGGGGATCTCGGGAATGGGGCCCGCAAAAATATATGAACAACGAATAGTAATTGAGATAGAAAACAAGTATATTAACGTAAGGATACAGACTTGAATGAAAATTAGTAGTCCAGAAATGCGGGTTAATAAAAAGTATATGTATTAGTCTCTGGAAGTGAAGCCATAGTATAATGCGTATATCCGCAGTGGAAGGTGACGAGTAGAGAGCTACTATGAACTATTGTGTACTGACTGCTAATCTCTCTCTGGACTCTCGTATTCTCCGGTTAAATCTCTGTGGAAACGCGGTATTCTGGTATTTATTTGCCTTCCCACTAGGGCAAAATGTGGCGCAAGGCCTTTTTAACGTGGGTTCTCCGGGCCATATAGCCCTGCCCTGTCTAATTTTGCCCAGTCGTGACAGTACTGACAGTGTCAATGGTATTTGGTATTTGTTTGCCCTCCTACTAGGGCAAAATGTGGCACAAGGCCTTTTTAACGTGGGTTCTCTGGGCCATATAGCCCTGCCAAAAACATCTGTCTAATTTTGCCCAGTCGTGACTCTACTCTTCGGTGGAGCCACAGCTGTGTTAATGCTCTCCGCCCAAAGGCAGAGAGCTGATAGTGTCAAAGGAATCACCGCGTGAAAACGTGGTATTCTCTCGTCTCGCTTCTATAGCAGTAGTATAAGTATACTCTGGACGAATCCATTTTATGAAAAAGAAGAACCCCACGATACATAGCGGAATCATTTCCCTTTTAGACTGTTTTTTCGCCCAACACTAGGTAACCGTGTCTAAGTGTTTATTTTATTCACAGATGGATTCATACATTTCCATAAACGTGTTTGTGCAAAAAACAAACACTTTTGAAATTCTGTTGGAACTAGCAGTGTAACCCGGCATTGCTTGGGTGTAATGAAAGCTTTAAAAGTAATCCATGGTCCTGGAGCTCAGAATCTTTGGACGTTGGCACGAAAGACTAAAAAGCAATAGTTGTTTCCAGTTAAAGCGAAACCGTAAACTGAAAGGAAAATGAACGGATGCAAGTCAAATTTTGATTTCCTGCTATCGACATTAAATAAGTTTTTTCGTCGTAAGCTGAATTTTGAAGGCTAAATAAGTCCTCTGAGTAAAAGGTATCATTGCTGCGACTAAGAACTTCAATTATACCTACTTAGAGCCAAACCCGAAACAAAAACTAAAATAAAAGGGCTGAAAAAATACAGACATACAGGCAGATAAACAGACACACACACAAACATCTTGCCTTATATATATATGATCGATTTTCTGCACTATTGTAAGAACTGCAAACTTGAAACTTCTTAATATCATTTCTTATGTCTTTGTCTATGAGGTTATCAAATTTGATTAAAATCAGACCACTCCTTCGATAACTCGATTTTTTCGATTATCGATATTTGTCGGGGGTACCTTGACACAAACCTAGCTAAGAACACTCGCAGACGCTTATAGTACAACTGTGTAAATTTTCAAGAAAATCGGTTCAGCCGTTTCGGAGTCTATAGGTAACGGACACACGCACACAGACACACACCCACATACACACACAGAGACAAAGTTTCATTTATAAATAAGTTTAGATAAGAACTCGGTGAGCCGGTTTCATTTCTCACGCCTATAACCGATTCACTGCACGTGTATTTCAGTACTTGCTACTATGCTGATATATTCTCGGCCCAACTGGATTCCAAAAATATACCTGTTTATTTGTCATTGTTTACATATTTTGTGAATTTGATAAACCATAAACGTTCAGGAAGCATAATACGTTCCCATATAAAAAAAAACTAAAGCTATTAGTTTTGATTTTGTTTGTTTTGCCTCAACGCTAAGTACTCTTAACACTGCTATGTATAAATCCCAGGAGTTTTGTGTCCGTTCGAAAACTGATAAGTACTTCTGTATAATGTTAAACTAGTTAGACGCTACTGCTTCTTTTATGGAATTTCTTACCTTCAGAAATCCATTCCGATTTTTAGCTTCCATGATAAGTACATTCTTCCAAAATTTAAATGCAAAGTCAATCGCCGCCATCTGTCTTCTTGAACCCTGTTCACCTTTTGTCCTTCTCTCAATCCTCCCTATTCTCAGTCTTCTATTTTACTTTTTACTCACTATAACCCCCTGCATTTTAGTGCCATTATCGCCTTAATTGGGGTGAAACGATCGCCTGAAAACATCACATAGTAGAAACCTAGGTCGCGAAATATGAAGAATATATATATATATATATATATATATATATATATATATATATATAAGGTTCGTTGGTTCTCTACGTTAGTTAATTACTTAGTTTGCTCTACTTGCGTATTGAGTGCCTTTTGTTTTAGGTTACTCGTCACGGGTTTTTTTCTTTGGGCTACGTACTTTGAATGATGTTCGGGTGCTTAGCTCGTTCTTTTCTTATTACTATTTTTTCCTTCTGCGTATGTGCTCGGAGGGTTTTTCGAAACGAGTATAACAACAAGTTTACATTTATATATATATATATATATATATATATATATATATATATATATATATATATATATATATTTCCTTTGTCTTCAAGAAAAAATTGAAATCATTAAATACATGAATAGCAACAAACTTTTAAACCAGAGGCATGAAACCACAGTAAACTGCAAACACATTAAAGAACTAACCTTACAATCATGCTAAATAAAATACCACAAAAGCCAAAGCTAGCACCCCTTAGAAGCGATAAATCTTTATAGTATTAACAACAGTCTTACATCAAATTTTACCTATTATACACCACAACTGTGATCTAATTTAAAGTTTTATAGAAAAAAGTGATTTCTTAAATTTAAAATTAAAGTTAAATATACAAAATTAGATTAATTATAAAAACTGTTTAAATACAAAAATATTCTATAGTTGTACAAATAAACATTAAAGATAAGTCCAATCCCATCCCTCCCCACCCTTTACACTTCCTTACTCTCCCCTTCTACTAAACCCGAAGTATAAAGTCTAGACATGAGGCCATAAAACCTATACTTCATCTTCTAATGTTAAAATATAGTTGCACAAGAAGGTAACATATAACCATCACATCAAATCACAACACCTCTACTTATATTTCGACAGGAGTAGACTCACAAAAGATCAACAACCAGAAAACAAAAACCAAACAAATTCTTCAGCATTAAATGACCTAAAAGGGTAGATATGCTGGTAAAACAAACAACTAAACTAAACTGAACTTTTGCATGAATTTTAACCCTTTCTATAAAGAATTTACCCATGTAAAGTGCAACTAGACCCAAAAATGCATGATTTTTAACCACTTCATAAATATTACCAGTGTATAATTGGAGTAGATAGACTAAACTATCGCCCGGTTCACACTCCACCCACGTCTATTGAACAGGTGAAGAGGCTCATCCCTTGTTCCCTGTTTAGGATGTGGTTTCCGGCTTTCTCTTTTCCAATCCTTTCACACATTTCTTTTTTCTTTTTTTTTCAATTGGAGTAGATAGACTAAACTATCGCCCGGTTCACACTCCACCCACATCTATTGAACAGGTGAAGAGGCTCATCCCTTGTTTCCTGTTTAAGATGCGGTTTCCGGTTTTCTCTTTTCCAATCTTTTCACTCCTATGTAGCCCCCTGCACATCAGTGGCATTACCGCCTTGCTCGGGGGGATATGATTAAAAAAAAAATCTGTCTACAAAATTCCCGACACTTTCATTAATCAACTATATTCTCTACCCACCCCACTTTTTTTTAACATTCTAACGGACAATATACAAGCCTTATTCCCTTATCACTAACCCCCACCAACATCCCACAAACAACTCGCCAAATATAAGAAAAGAGGCTTTCCATTGCTTTCCACACCACCTGATGAGACATTGTAGTTTCAATGTAGAAACAAAATGTACACTTTGTAGTGGATAAAAAAAAATTGTACATGTTCTAAAATTTAATTTATAATATATAGTCATCCGCAGACAGATATGTTTCGCTGTATCACAGCTCATCAGTACGGTTAGACATCCGATTGCATTTTTGCCCAGGATTGAAGCCCGACCGAATTGGCGTCAGTCGGCGATTCTAGCACTGAGCTATGGGCGCTCGGTAGAAGGAGGCAGACTTTTTAGCGTGTATATTATCATTATACACGCCCAATAGCCAGAGTGCTCTAATTCATTGCTGAATGAACGATGCGTGAATGCTAGAGTAGCTACTGCTTATCGAAGTCTACCATTCTTCCAGAGTGCTCAATCAGGTTGAGAGCGTAAATAGTCATCCGCAGACATATCTGTTTCGCTGTATCACATCTCATCAGTACGGTTATATATATATATATATGTACTGCTAAATATAACAGACAATAAATGTATGTCTTGTTTAATTATGAGCCGTTCTAAACATCGTATGTGGGCTTAAATTTCAAGTGAAAATACAGACATAAATTGTCCAAACATCCACCATCAAAGATGATATTTTCTTGTTTTAACAGAAAAATTTTATTTTTATTTTCTCCTGAAATTAAAGCCAAAATACGATGTTTAGAACTGCTCATGATTGAACATAATAGACATTTATTTTCTGTTACATTTAACAATATATGTTTCTGCTGCCGCGATACAATATATATATATATATATATTGATTTGTTTGTTTAACGGCATATTACCTCATTGTATATAATTTAATCCCGAAAGTTAATTTTATTGGAAGCACTGGAGTAATAAATACGTGATATATGTTATTCTGCTTTCACATTTAAATACATGGTAGATAATACTCAGCTTTTGTGCATATACTTGTTAATTTAGACATAATCTCTAGAGACAATGGTATGTGTGTTATATGTTGCAGTTATATTTTGAAATACTGTTTGATTGTTTAAAGAAATTGTAGGATACTATATGGAGTAATGTCAAAGAGTTCTTTTATGTTAATCGTTGGTTGATTTCATTTTATGGGACTTCAACATCTTTAGGTTATTTAAAGCAGAAATTTCAAGATTTGAATACTGCTTTATGGGTTCAACAATTATATTTTTAACACTATTTTATACTTTCAAATAAAAAGATATTGTCAGTCATTTTGCTTTAGATATGTGTTGGTTTAAACTTGAATAAGAATCCGTTTTGTTGGTTAGTTGATTTTGTTTAACCGCATATCAACCTTTATGGTTTATTTCATGAAAATATTTAATATATTTTTGCAGATAATCTATATTTATTTATAAATGGAACTTTGTCTCTCTGTGTGTGTGTGTGTGTGCCCGTTACCTATAGACTCCGAAACGTCTGAACCGATTTTCTTGAAAATTTACACAGCTGTACTATAAGCGTATGCGAGTGTTCTTAGCTAGATTTTGTGTCGAGGTACACCCGATAAATATCGAAAATCGATAATTGAAAACATCGGGTTATAGAAGGAGTGATTCGATTTTAATCAAATTTGATACATTCATAGACAAAGACATAAGAAACGATATTCAGAAGTTTCAAGGCTGCAGTTCTTACAATAGTGCAGAAAATCGATAATATATATACATATATAAAAGGCAATATGTTTTTGTGTGTCTGTTTATCTGTCTGTATGTCTGTATTTTTTTCAGCCCTTTTATTTTAGTTTTGGCTTCGGGTTTGGCTCTAAGTAGGTATAATTGTAGTTCTTAGTCTCAGCCATGATACCATTTACTTAGAGAACTTATTTAAACTTCAAAATTAAGTTTATGACGAAAAAAACTTATTTGATATCGATACCAGGAAATCAAAATTTGAATTACATCCATTCATTTTTCTTTCAGTCTACGGTTTCGCTTTAACTGGAAACAACTATTGCTTTTTAGTCTTTCGTGCCAACGTCCAAAGAGTCTGAGCTCCAGGACCATGGATTAGTTTTAAAGCTTTCACTACATCCGAGCAACGCCGGGCTATACAGGCTAGTTTTATTATAAAAGGTATTTTATATATATTTTTTAGTGTTGCATTGATTGTCATTTTTCTATAAAGATGTATTGTTAATCATTTTATTATAAAAATATAATCTTGATTTTTGTTTGGAGATTCACTATTAATCTAATGCGGGAACCTTAAGGGTGTTACCACTCAGTATCTCTGAACAACAGCAGATAAAAGTTGGTTCCACGCTCATCAAAACCTACAAATCCCATGAGCTGCGGTCATTCTACCGGATGTAGTTTATTATATATAATGTTTGTTGACTGTGTGCCTGTCAGTTAGTTAAGTGCCATGCGTGACACACGCTTTGGATGATCATGTCTCTAAAGAGACATGTCTGACTGGGCAGAAGATTATCCCGCAGTAGGTTGCCATTGCTTTTTGCGGTAGACTGGTTGCCAGCCAAGGCTATAGAACCCAATCTATCCTATTATTTAACCCATAACTGGAGGGAAGAGACGGATTAATACCGATCTCAAGGGTATTTGTGTGTAAGTGAATGCAAGAAATTCAACTGGAATTCGAACTCGGCTCAACGATTTCTCGTTCCGAGTCGATATTTACTACACCACAACGCACATCCTGCGCCTCTTTAAAATATTACGTAGAAAGAAGACGTCAAATAAAAGTTGTTTTATAATTTTTTTCTTTGTCTTATACGATTGAAAAATTACACTCTATCTTGTGTGATCTTTGAGGGAATGGATGCGAGTTAGTGTGATAAGAGATGTCTATTGACCTTACATTTCAATTTCTGGAGATTTTAGCTATCAGGGAATATATATATAAATAATCATCTGATCCCAAGCAAGGTATTCTACTGCCACCGTTGCGCAGGGGTTTACATAAGGGAAAGTCATGAGAAAGAGGGGTTAGTTATAGGAAATGTCAGGAAGAGGGTAATAGACGGATGAAGATACCGAGGATGGAGGTGGAGTAGATGAAAAAGAGCTTGAGAGAATGGATGCGAGTTAGTGTGATAGAAGATGTCTATTGACCTTACATTTCAATTTCTGGAGATTTTAGCTATCAGGGAATATATATATATATATATATATATATATATATATATCTGATCCCAAGCAAGGCATTCTAGTGCCACTGTTGCGCAGGGGGTTACACAGGGAAAACTGATGAGAAAGAGGGGTTAGTTATAGGAAATGTCAGGAGGAGGGTAATAGACGAATCGGGATACCGAGGATGTGGGTGGAGTAGATGAAAAAAAGAGCTTGTGAGAATGGATGCGAGTTAGTGTGATAGGAGATATCTGTTGGCCTTACATTTAAATTCCTGGAAATTGTAGCTGTCGGGGAAGCAAGTATATGGAAGGAAAACCACAGATGGGAAGTACGTGAAAAGAAGCTGTTAGAGTAGAAATTGCGGTTAAATTTTATCGGTTTCACTGTGAAAGGGTGGGACTTAGTTGCTATTCTAGTAGCTTGTGTAAATTCGTACCTAGGAGGCACCAGTGATCTAAGTTCATTCGAGCAGAAGCTGTGAAAGTATTTTTAGTAGAGGCACAGGGAAGCCACGTCACGCCGGTGAGAGAGCGACTGCCGCCGAGCTGCCAAGTCGGTATCGATCACATTGCAGATTCTCCGTTGGATTTTATTTGACTTCTCCACGATTTCGAATTTAAAGTTCTCCTTCTCTTTAGCAGCAAATTAGTCTTATGTAATTCCTTTCTGGGTTGAAGATATGGATATGGATATGGATATATCTGTGCGAAACTGTATGCAAAAATATGTACCTCATGTTCAAATAAACTTCGCCCATACATTAAAAAGAACATGTTACTTCTCGACATAAAAGATAATGACCATCCACTATTTCTTTATTAAATTGGAATTTCAACACCTTACAAGCCACATGGAAATTATTTGCCGTTGCTTAATCTACTGTTTCGTATTCAGATTGTTCCTTCTCTAGTTGCCAACAAAGGCTAGCGAACCCAGTCTACACAGTTACTTACCTCATTTAGTGAAGTAAAAATGGATTCATGCCTTTCCCAAGGACATTTGTATTGAAGTGAACGCAACGAGCTACTAATTTGTACTCTACTCGCCAATTCTATTTTCCGTGCCGATAACCACTACGCTTCCCGCACATTTCAATGTTTACTACTATGCTGAGATGTTATCTCACGCCAAGAATAGATTTTTAAAAAATCGTCATTTTTTTATCTTGTAAAGTTGGTCAGACCGAAAACTTTTCGTCAGTCTTCCTGTATTTGAATAAAACTAAATTGTTAAACACGTTTTGAAATCTAATATAACAAGGTTTCCGCGTGAAAATTGAAAAAAATAATTCTGTATCAGGCTTATCTGAGTGTATATGCGTTTTTTAATATTACGCAATGTTATGGCAGCAAATAAACGTCGTTAACCATTTTTATCGACCAGAATGTGTTATAAATCTTGCCCAACTTACCCAAGAAGTTATCAACCATTCAGTCAGTTGTTGGAAGATGATAGTCGATATTACATTATAATTCTGCTTTCTTTTCGTTGTTTCTGAGATCATTTTCCTGTCACTTAATACTTTGCTTAGTTTCTCGAAAGCATTTTTGCTCCTTTGGAATTCCGTATCAAACATTCCGTTGCATGTTAAAGAACTACCCAAATAGTTAAACTTCTGTACTTACTTGATTTTGAAGTTCCACATATGTAGCTCACACCTTGGGATATGAATTTTGCTGACGACCATGCATTCTTTTTTTGGCATTTAAATGTTTATTCTGTTCTCCTTGTTTCACTTGCTACATTGTCGAACCTAGTCAGTACCTTGGTGGATGATCTCTTGGGAATACCAGGTGCCGGGATCTTGAATGGGCGGGTGGTGTAATGGACAATGACTCGGTAATTGTTAATCAGAGATTTGAATTCCAGTTGGGCTCGTTATATTCACTTATGGGCACATACACTTCGGAAAGATATGAAGCCACCTCCTTTCCCCATCTATGGGTTAATTAGTAAAACTTGTATCACTAAGCCATTATTGTTTCAAAACATAATTCCTACAATCTAAAATATTTTCTGGCTTTAAATAACCTGCGTATCTTATATTGTTAAGATTATATCCACTCGTAATAAAGCCTGATAGGTGAGGATCGTATCGCTGTATAAAATCCGTTAAGTAAACCTATCTCTCACCCTTTCAGTCTCTTTCTGACTGTCTGTCTCTTTATCTAATTCGTTCTTTCTCTTTCTTTCTCTCCATCTCTTTTTTCTGTCTCTTCGTCTCACTGTATCTTTTTCTTTCTCTTTATTTCTCTTTCTTTCTCCCTTTCTCCATCACTTTCTTTTTGTTTTTCCCGCTCTCTTTCTCTCTCATTCACTCATTTTTTTTCTCTCCTTTGTCTCTGTCTATTTCTATTTATATCACTCTTTCTCTCTTTTCCTGGTTTTTTGTCTCTCGTTTTCTCACTCTTTCTCTCTTGCATTCCCTTTTCGTTCTCTCCTTATCAATATCTTCTTCCTTTTCTCTCTCTTTATTTTTCTCTCTATCTTTTATCCTTTTCTCTCATTCGTTCTTCCTATCTATCTATCTATCTATCTATCTATCTATCTATCTATCTATCTATCTATCTATCTATCTATCTATCTATCTATCTATTCTATCTATCTATCTATCTATCTATCTATCTATCTATCTATCTATCTATCTATCTATCTATCTAGTCTATCATATCTATCTATCTATCTATCTATCTATCTATCTATCTATCTATCTATCCCAGTCTGTTCATATCTATCTATCTATCTATCTATCTATCTATCATCTTCTCCCTTTTTTCCCTTTTTTCTCTTTTTCATTTTTCTTTTTCTTTCTCTCTTTTTCTCTGTCTCTCTCTGCAGGGCGTTTTCTCCAGTTTACCTTTACTGATTACTGGTTTATATTTCTGATGCCAACCAATCTTCTCAAGTATTTCAAGTAGCTCTTCATCTCTTTATTTCATTTATGAAAGAGACATTTGTTCTCATAGCATTCTAAGAAAACTACTTCTTACAGTGTCTTTAACAAAGTCTCATTGTTCTTGTTCAATTACTTGTCCAATTCTACCACTTCTATGGCTGTGTCCTTTCAAAACGTTGGTGATCATGACTCTCCACAACTTCTTGCCTTTTGTCTGTTTGCCATCTTTCGTAAATTCTGTTCCTCGGGCTGTTTAGGTACGCGATACAGAGTTGTCTTTCTGTCATTCTTGTCTTTAATCAGTTCAGTAGGTGTCAAATTTTCCAAGCACTCTCTCCTCATGATGTGCCTTAAAAATTTTAATTGTCGCTTTTTGATGTTAAGAAATAATTAAATAAATTCCCCAGGAATTTCAAATGTCTCGTTCTCGTTCTATCTTTCAGTTCCCATTTTTCTTAAAACTTTGTCGTTGTTCACTGGTTCAGTCCATGGTATTCTCAGCATCCTTCTGTAGAACGATTTTTTTGTAGCCAGCATTCTTTTCGCTAGTTGTAACAAAATGTTCCTCTTTCTTAATTCTTTACTTAGCTTTAGGAAGGCCCCTTTCGCGATTCCAATCCACCTTTAGTTTACGCCCTTTTCAATGAACTGAAATATTTGTTGACATGACGACACATTCTATGGTTAGAACGTTCACCTTATGACCATGTAGTCCTCGTTCGAATTTCACCATGGTCGATTATCTTGATGTTATCAGTCTGGATGAGTCGATCCCAGAATGCGGCACCTTTAGAAAGTACTTGAAAACCATACGACGGGTTGGTGCAAACCTCTTGAGTGAAATTGGGTAGATTTGAGGAGCCGTCGATGGCTGTACTGACGCGAGTTACTAGTCATCGTGACCGAGGGTTTGAGTGTCCTGGCGTCGTTCCGAATGTTGATAACACGCTCTTTCCCAGAAGGTGTGACTATGGCCTGCTCAGTATAGGTGGACTCTGTGGGTGTTGAACTAGCACAAATGTGCTTGGGGATTAGCTAGCCGCCCCAGAATACAGGTATTTCGAATACGAGTGGCCAACTATTATATATATATATATATATATATATATATATATATATATATATATATATATATATATATCAATGAACATACTTAATAAAAAGTTTAAAAAGAACGGTTGAATTCCCTTCATCTCGTGACTTTGCACTACACATGAAGGAATTCTAAAAACTAAAATATTCTGCTGATCTTTTGAAATGATTTCTGAGCGTTTTTGTAGTTGTCAGCACTGTTTATAGATACGCAATTTAGAATAAAGCTCATTTTGTCTTTTTGCTTTGATAAAGTCCATCACAGGACGAAACGCATAGGCGATTTAAAATACAGTTTTCCTCTTGTCTTTATTTTATTTAACCATATATCAATCACTTAGCAATCATACGAGCGCCTGTTTGAAATAAGATCATCTTCGATTTAGTAAGAAACAAAAGAATCTGCCGTTTTCTTTGGAATAACTAAGAACAAACAGAATAAATGTACATACCTTATTTAATTAATAGATAAATGAATTAATTTCGTTAAAAAAATAATATTTTCCGGGTATATGGAAGATTTTTTTTTCTTAAAATGAAAATCTTTCTTTATTTTTAAAACTGATTGGCTGTTTCACTCTTGATTTGATCCTGGGAATTCTTTTCTCAGATTTATGAAATTTCATTTTTGCCTCGTTTCTTTTTAACAAGGACTGTAATTAGCAGGCAAATATTGGAAGTAATGATGACCCCACTGTAAATATAGAATATCTGTTGATAAGAATTCATATGCTCAACCAATAGACCTGAAAATAAATCGAGAGAAATCAGTTTAAGGTTGTTAGATCGTAAAATAAAATCGATTAATAAACAAATATACGCACCAAACGAGAGCGTAGATATTTAAAGACAATCATGATCCAGCCATAGGACGGTGGCTAAAAATTAATTCCAAAAAATCAGTGCCTGTGTGATCTTTATTGAAAGACCCGGATATTTCGGGGCTGTTATGATCAAAGTTGAATACCCGGATATTTCGGGGCTGTTATGATCAAAGTTGAATATTTTTTAAAAAAATAATTACGATCGCCTCCAGAAATACGATCCTAACTTAATCTGTTTGTGCTACTCTAAATATTACATAATTAGTGTCTAAAACCAAACAACAGTTTCGGAGAGGTTTGTTTGATCTTCATCTGTAATCTATCTATCTATCTATCTATCTATCTATCTATCTATCTATCTATCTATCTCTCTGATCTATCTATCTATCTATCTATCTATCTATCTATCTATCTATCTATCTATCTATCTATCTCAGTCTCTTCGTGATCTATCTATCTATCTATCTATCTATCTCAGTCTCTTCGTAATCTATCTATCTATCTATCTATCTATCTATCTATCTATCTATCTATCTCTAGTCTCTTCGTGATCTATCTATCTATCTATCTCAGTCTCTTCGTGATCTATCTATCTATCTATCTATCTATCTATCTATCTATCTATCTATCTATCTATCTATCTCAGTCTCTTCGTGATCTATCTATCTATCTATCTATCTATCTATCTATCTATCTATCTATCTCAGTCTCTTCGTGATCTATCTATCTATCTATCTATCTATCTATCTATCTATCTATCTATCTATCTCAGTCTCTTCGTGATCTATCTATCTATCTATCTATCTATCTATCTATCTATCTATCTATCTCAGTCTCTTCGTGATATATCTATCTATCTATCTATCTATCTATCTATCTATCTATCTATCTATCTATCTCAGTCTCTTCGTGATCTATCTATCTATCTATCTATCTATCTATCTATCTATCTATCTCAGTCTCTTCGTGATCTATCTATCTATCTATCTATCTATCTATCTATCTATCTATCTATCTATCCGAAGTTTTGTAAATTCATGGTCTCACAGTTCTATAAAACAGTTCTACCTCAGTGGGTATCTAAATTAGTGCCATCTACTTACGGAACGGGGAATTTAATCGTTCACTTAAGATAAACTAGCATGGAAAACGGTTAGAGTTCACTTCCAAGGCCGTCTATCTTGGGGACACTCTGTATCACTCCCTAAGGTCCACGTTGCAAAGACTAAAGGAAAAGTCGGATAAAGTAACAACAACCTAAAGAAAATGACCAAATCCAAACAGGGTGTCCACGCCTGTAAAATCCGCACCAACCTTTGCTACATCACAGCAGAATATTTCTCAATAGTGTGGTGCAGATCTTCGTATGCGACGAAATTTCGACCCTGACTTAAAGACCTTTTGCAGATTAATTACTGGGTTTCTCAAGCCAACCAAAGTAGATAATCTCTACTTATCTAGAAGAGCGGTCCGCATTACATCGAGAAGCAGGTAACTGACCATTGTTATCTACTTTCCGATCAGTCCCGATCCAAACATGTTGGTCTGAGGGAACCAGCATTTTTAAATCTTTCAGATGAATCCCGATACAAATATGTTGATCTGAGGGAGCCAACATTCTTAAATCTTTCCGACTGTCCCGATCCAAACATGTTGGTCTGAGGGAACCAGCATTCTTAAATCTTTCAGATGAATCCCGAGGCAAATATGTTGGTCTAAGGGAGCCAACATTCTTAAATCTTTCCGATCAGTCCCGATCCAAACATGTTGGCCTGAGGGAACCAGCATTCTTAAATCTTTCAGATGAATCCCGATACAAATATGTTGGTCTAAGGGAGCCAACATTCTTAAATCTTTCCGATCAGTCCCGATCCAAATATGTTGGTCTGAGGGAACCAGCATTCTTAAATCTTTCAGATGAATCCCGATACAAATATGTTGGTCTAAGGGAGCCAACATTCTTAAATCTTTCCGATCAGTCCCGATCCAAATATGTTGGTCTGAGGGAACCAGCATTCTTAAATCTTTCAGATGAATCCCGATCCAAATATGTTGGTCTAAGGAGCCAACACATTCTTAAATCTTTCCGATCAGTCCCGATCCAAATATGTTGGTCTGAGGGAACCAAAATTTTAAAATTTCTTCAGATGAATCCCGATACAAATATGTTGGTCTAAGGAGCCAACATTCTTAAATCTTTCCGATCAGTCCCGATCCAAACATGTTGGTCTGAGGGAACCAGCATTCCTTAAATCTTTCAGATGAATCCCGATCCAAATATGTTGGTCTAAGGGAGCCAACATTCTTAAATCTTTCCGATCAGTCCCGATCCAAATATGTTGGTCTGAGGGAACCAGCATTCTTAAATCTTTCAGATGAATCCCGATCCAAATATGTTGGTCTAAGGAGCCAACATTCTTAAATCTTTCCCCGATCAGTCCCGATCCAAATATGTTGGTCTGAGGGAACCAGTATTCTTAAATCTTTCAGATGAATCCCGATACAACATGTTGGTCTAAGGGAGCCAACATTCTTAAATCTTTCCGATCAGTCCCGATCCAAACATGTTGGTCTGAGGGAAACCAGCATTCTTAAATCTTTCAGATGAATCCTGATCCAAATATGTTGGTCTAAGGGAGCCAACATTCTTAAATCTTTCCGATCAGTCCCGATCCAAATATGTTGGTCTGAGGGAACCAGCATTCTTAAATCTTTCAGATGAATCCCGATACAAATATGTTGGTCTAAGGGAGCCAACATTCTTAAATCTTTCCGATCAGTCCCGATCCAAATATGTTGGTCTTGCGGAACCAGCATTCTTAAATCTTTCAGATGAACCGATACAAATATATGTTATTCCAAGGGAGCCAACATTCTTAAATCTTTCCGATCAGTCCCGATCCAAATATGTTGGTCTGAGGGAACCAGCATTTTAAATCTTTCAGATGAATCCCGATACAAATATGTTGGTCTAAGGGAGCCAACATTCTTAAATCTTTCCACCGTCCCGATCCAAATATGTTGGTCTGAGGGAACCAGCATTCTTAAATCTTTCAGATGAATCCCGATACAAATATGTTGGTCTAAGGGAGCCAACATTCTTAAATCTTTTTCCGATCAGTCCTGATCCAAACATGTTGGTCTGAGGGAACCAGCATTCTTAAATCTTTCAGATGAATCCCGATCCAAATATGTTGGTCTAAGGGAGCCAACATTCTTAAATCTTTTCCTGATCAGTCCTGATCCAAAATATGTTGGTCTGAGGGAACCAGCATTCTTAAATCTTTCAGATGAATCCCGATACAAATATGTTGGTCTAAGGGAGCCAACATTCTTAAATCTTTCCTTGATCAGTCCCGATCCAAATATGTTGGTCTGAGGGAACCAGCATTCTTAAATCTTTCAGATGAATCCCGATACAAATATGTTGGTCTAAGGAGCCAACATTCTTAAATCTTTCCGATCAGTCCCGATCCAAATATGTTGGTCTGAGGGAACCAGCATTCTTAAATCTTTCAGATGAATCCCGATACAAATATGTTGGTCTAAGGGAGCCAACATTCTTAAATCTTTTCCGGGATCAGTCCCGGGATCCAAACATGTTGGTCTGAGGGAACCAGCATTCTTAAATCTTTCAGATGAATCCCGATCCAAATATGTTGGTCTAAGGAGCCAACATTCTTAAATCTTTCCGATCAGTCCCGATCCAAATATGTTGGTCTGAGGGTTCTAGCATTCTTAAATCTTTCAGATGAATCCCATCCAAATATGTTGGTCTAAGGAGCCAACATTCTTAAATCTTTCCGATCAGTCCCGATCCAAATATGTTGGTTCGAGGGAACCAGCATTCTTAAATCTTTCAGATGAATCCTGATAAAAATATGTTGGTCTAAGGGAGCCAACATTCTTAAATCTTTCCGATCAGTCCCGATCCAAACATGTTGGTCTGAGGGAACCAGCATTCTTAAATCTTTCAGGATGAATCCCGATCCAAATATGTTGGCCCAAGCGGAGCCAACATTCTAAATCTTTCCGATCAGTCCCGGATCCAAATATGTTGGTCTGAGGGAACCAGCATTCTTAAATCTTTCAGATGAATCCTGATACAAAACATGTTGGTCTAAGGGAGCCAACATTCTTAAATCTTTCCGATCAGTCCCGATCCAAATATGTTGGTCTGAGGGAACCAGCATTCTTAAATCTTTCAGATGAATCCCGATCGAAATATGTTGGTCTAAGGGAGCCAACATTCTTAAATCTTCCTTGATCAGTCCCGATCCAAATATGTTGGTCTGAGGGAACCAGCATTCTTAAATCTTTCAGATGAATCCCGATACAAATATGTTGGTCTAAGGGAGCCAACATTCTTAAATCTTTCCGATCAACAGTCCCGATCCAAATATGTTGGTCTGAGGGAACCAGCATTCTTTAAATCTTTCAGATGAATCCCGATACAAATATGTTGGTCTAAGGGAGCCAACATTCTTAAATCTTTCCGATCAGTCCCGATCCAAACATGTTGGTCTGAGGAACCAGCATTCTTAAATCTTCTTCAGATGAATCCCGATCCAAATATGTTGGTCTAAGGGAGCCAACATTCTTAAATCTTTCCGATCAGTCCCGATCCAAATATGTTGGTCTGAGGGAACCAGCATTCTTAAATCTTTCAGATGAATCCCGATACAAATATGTTGGTTAAGGGAGCCAACATTCTTAAATCTTCCGATCAGTCCCGGATCCAAATATGTTGGTCTGAGGGAACCAGCATTCTTAAATCTTTCAGATGAATCCCGATACAAATATGTTGGTCTAAGGGAGCCAACATTCTTAAATCTTTCCGATCAGTCCTGATCCAAACATGTTGGTCTGAGGGAACCAGCATTCTTAAATCTTTCAGATGAATCCCGATCCAAATATGTTGGTCTAAGGGAGCCAACATTCTTAAATCTTTCCTTTGGATCAGTCCCGATCCAAATATGTTGGTCTGAGGGAACCAGCATTCTTAAATCTTTCAGATGAATCCCGATACAAATATGTTGGTCTAAGGGAGCCAACATTCTTAAATCTTTCCGATCAGTCCTGATCCAAATATGTTGGTCTGAGGGAACCAGCATTCTTAAATCTTTCTCAGGATGAATCCCGATCGAAATATGTTGGTTCAAGGGAGCCAACATTCTTAAATCTTTCCGATCAGTCCCGATCCAAATATGTTGGTCTGAGGGAACCAGCATTCTTAAATCTTTCAGATGAATCCCGATACAAATATGTTGGTCTAAGGGAGCCAACATTCTTAAATCTTTCCGATCAGTCCCGATCCAAATATGTTGGTCTGAGGGAACCAGCATTCTTAAATCTTTCAGATGAATCCCGATACAAATATGTTGGTCTAAGGGAGCCAACATTCTTAAATCTTTCGATCAGTCCCGATCCAAATATGTTGGTCTGAGGGAACCAGCATTCTTAAATCTTTCAGATGAATCCCGATCCAAATATGTTGGTCTAAGGGAGCCAACATTCTTAAATCTTTCCGATCAGTCCCGATCCAAATATGTTGGTCTGAGGGAACCAGCATTCTTAAATCTTTCAGATGAATCCGATCCAAGGTCTAAGGGAGCCAACATTCTTAAATCTTTCCGATCAGTCCCGATCCAAATATGTTGGTCTGAGGAACCAGCATTCTTAAATCTTTCAGATAACTCTGATCCAAATATGATGGTCTAAGGGAGCCAACATTCTTAAATCTTTCCGATCAGTCCCGATCCAAATATGTTGGTCTGGAGGGAACCAGCATTCTTAAATCTTTCAGATGAATCCCGATACAAATATGTTGGTCTAAGGGAGCCAACATTCTTTAAATCTTTCCGATCAGTCCCGATCCAAATATGTTGGTCTGAGGAACCAGCATTCTTAAATCTTTCAGATGAATCCCGATCCAAATATGTTGGTCGAAGGGAGCCAACATTCTTAAATCTTTCCGATCAGTCCCGATCCAAATATGTTGGTCTGGAGGGAACCAGCATTCTTAAATCTTTCAGATGAATCCCGATACAAATATGTTGGTCTGGTTACCAACATTCTTAAATCTTTCCGATCAGTCCCGATCCAAATATGTTGGTCTGAGGGAACCAGCATTCTTAAATCTTTCAGATGAATCCCGATCCAAATATGATGGTCTAAAGGAGGCCAACATTCTTAAATCTTTTCGATCAGTCCCGATCCAAACAGGTTGGTCTGGAGGGAACCAGCATTCTTAAATCTTTCAGATGAATCCCGATCGAAATATGTTGGTCTAAGGGAGCCAACATTCTTAAATCTTTCCGATCAGTCCCGATCCAAATATGTTGGTCTGAGGGAACCAGCATTCTTAAATCTTTCAGATGAATCCCGATACAAATATGGTGGTCTAAGGGAGCCAACATTCTTAAATCTTTCCGATCAGTCCCGATCCAAATATGTTGGTCTGAGGGAACCCAGTACTTAAATCTTTCAGATGAATCCCGATACAAATATGTTGGTCTAAGGGAGCCAACATTCTTAAATCTTTTCCGATCAGTCCCGATCCAAACAGGTTGGTCTGAGGGAACCAGCATTCTTAAATCTTTCAGATGAATCCCGATCGAAATATGTTGGTCTAAGGGAGCCAACATTCTTAAATCTTTCCGATCAGTCCCGATCCAAATATGTTGGTCTGAGGGAACCAGCATTCTTAAATCTTCAGATGAATCCTGATCGAAATATGTTAGTCTAAGGGAGCCAACATTCTTAAATCTTTCCGATCAGTCCCGATCCAAACATGTTGGTCTGAGGGAACCAGCATTCTTAAATCTTTCAGATGAATCCCTGATCCACATATGTTGATCTGAGGGAGCCAACATTCTTAAATCTTTCCGATCAGTCCCGATCCAAATATGTTGATCTGAGCGAACCAGCATTCTTAAATCTTTCAGATGAATCCCGATCCAAATATGTTGATCTGAGGGAGCCAACATTCTTAAATCTTTCCGATCAGTCCCGATCCAAATATGTTGATCTCAGCGAACCAGCATTCTTAAATCTTTCAGATGAATCCCGATCCAAATATGTTGATCTGAGGGAGCCAACATTCTTAAATCTTTCCGATCAGTCCCGATCCAAACAGGTTGGTCTGAGGGAACCAGCATTCTTAAATCTTTCAGATGAATCCCGATCCAAATATCTTGATCTGAGGGAGCCAACATTCTTAAATCTTTCCGATCAGTCCCGATCCAAATATGTTGATCTGAGCGAACCAGCATTCTTAAATCTTTCAGATGAATCCCGATCCAAATATGTTGGTCTGAGGGAGCCAACATTCTTAAATCTTTCCGATCAGTCCCGATCCAAATATGTTGGTCTGAGGGAACCAGCATTCTTAAATCTTTCAGATGAATCCCGATCCAAATATGTTGGTCTGAGGGAACCAGCATTCTTAAATCTTTCAGATGAATCCCGATCCAAATATGTTGGTCTGAGGGAACCAGCATTCTTAAATCTTTCAGATGAATCCCGATCCAAATATGTTGATCTGAGCGAACCAGCATTCTTAAATCTTTCAGATGAATCCCGATCCAAATATGTTGGTCTGAGGGAACCAGCATTTTTAAATGTTTCAGATGAATCCCGATCCAAATATGTTGAACTGAGGGAGCCAACATTCTTAAATCTTTCCGATCAGTCCCGATCCAAATATGTTGGTCTGAGGGAACCAGCATTCTTAAATGTTTCAGATGAATCCCGATCCAAATATGTTGAACTGAGGGAGCCAACATTCTTAAATCTTTCCGATCAGTCCCGATCCAAATATGTTGATCTGAGCGAACCAGCATTCTTAAATCTTTCAGATGAATCCCGATCCAAATATGTTGGTCTGAGGGAACCAGCATTCTTAAATGTTTCAGATGAATCCCGATCCAAATATGTTGATCTGAGGGAGCCAACATTCTTAAATCTTTCCGATCAGTCCCGATCCAAATATGTTGATCTGAGCGAACCAGCATTCTTAAATCTTTCAGATGAATCCCGATCCAAATATGTTGGTCTGAGCGAACCAGCATTCTTAAATGTTTCAGATGAATCCCGATCCAAATATGTTGATCTGAGGGAGCCAACATTCTTAAATCTTTCCGATCAGTCCCGATCCAAATATGTTGATCTGAGCGAACCAGCATTCTTAAATCTTTCAGATGAATCCCGATCCAAATATGTTGATCTGAGGGAGCCAACATTCTTAAATCTTTCCGATCAGTCCCGATCCAAATATGTTGATCTGAGCGAACCAGCATTCTTAAATCTTTCAGATGAATCCCGATCCAAATATGTTGATCTGAGGGAGCCAACATTCTTAAATCTTTCCGATCAGTCCCGATCCAAATATGTTGATCTGAGCGAACCAGCATTCTTAAATCTTTCAGATGAATCCCGATCCAAATATGATGGTCTAAGGGAGCCAACATTCTTAAATCTTTCCGATCAGTCCCGATCCAAATATGTTGATCTGAGCGAACCAGCTTTCTTAAATCTTTCAGATGAATCCCGATCCAAATATGTTGATCTGAGGGAGCCAACATTCTTAAATCTTTCCGATCAGTCCCGATCCAAATATGTTGAACTGAGCGAACCAGCATTCTTAAATCTTTCAGATGAATCCCGATCCAAATATGATGGTCTAAGGGAGCCAACATTCTTAAATCTTTCCGATCAGTCCCGATCCAAATATGTTGATCTGAGCGAACCAGCATTCTTAAATCTTTCAGATGAATCCCGATCCAAATATGTTGATCTGAGGGAGCCAACATTCTTAAATCTTTCCGATCAGTCCCGATCCAAATATATTTGACTGTGAACCAATGACAAAGAATTTTAAGTCAAGACCCATCTTTTTACAGTTTGCCAAAACACTGAACAACAGAATTTTTGGTCAGCACCTTTTCCTGTGGTGCAGCCACCTCAACGACGTGGATCACAGTCTCCCTCTTTCTCTGTCACTCTATCAGCCGTACATAATCATTGGCTCCAGTGATGCCGGACTATTCTTGTCCTGCTTGAATCGCCTTCAAATAGCTGTTGGTCGCTGTAGAGCCTACCTTAAGAAATAGGGAAATGCTACCGATGTTGATCCCAGCAACCAATGCAGCCATTACAAACAATGGAGCATCTCTACTTTCCCTTAATTATGAATATTCATGCGCACCTAACGACCTTAACAGCCCAGGCAAGGCTTTGTGGGAAACACGAATGGGTGAAGTGTGGCAACCAGATAATAATAAGTAGGTAATGCACATACCATTAACTTGTGTCTTAGCTTAGAAAATAGCTACTTGACGATTTCCCGCATTACTTCAAAATGTAACGTGGAAACTTACGCCTGGGTCTTTAGTCATTTTCAAACTCAAAGAAAATCATCGTTTCACTGTTAGCTTTGTCGCGTCAAAATAACAGAGAGGTTATTCACTTCGGCTAGTGATAACTCCCTCCCTCTCTGTCCCCCCCTCTCTCTCTCTCTATATATATATATATATATATACATATATTTTACTGCAAGATACTACTTCTAGATAATGCTGCGCCGTTCGGAACGTCTTAATTCTCCACTTTCAATTCTAATTCTAAGAGTTTTGTATAAACCAACTAATGGTATATATATATATATATATATATATTACTGCAAGATACTACTTCTAGATAATGATGCGTCGTTCGGAACGTCTTAATTCTCCACTTTCAGTTCGAATTCTAAGAGTTTTGTATAAACCAACTAATGGAATCTCCTAACGTTGAGTGGCACTTATTCCTTTCGTTCAGCGATTGGCCATTTATGAAGGATTATGAAGAATACCTGCTGAAGGACTCAATATGAATTTTCTCTAAATATTTATATCAGAACTTTTTTTCGCTTAACCATGTGTTATTAAAACGGAGCAATACGTTGCTATGTGTCAGACTATTTGTTTCAATTTCTGGGATGAGGAGTTATCCTTATTTTACATTATTTACATTTGGATTATTGTCCTGGTCCTTGTTGTTATTTTCACAACGTTTCAAGGGAGTAGATAGCGATTGATAGTGCATTTTAATTTTTGAAAATCAAAGTTGACTGAAATTTGTGATGATAACAACACATATTATGAGTATAAATAATTATGACTATTTTTGTAGACCAAGTGATCAAAAGGAAGTTTAGTTCAGGTCTTCTGTAAACGGCCTTCTATTTATAATACCATAGTAGACTTAGTATAAAAATGTTCATGGATGAAAGAACAATTAAAGCAACACAATCATCTGTACCAACCGGCTATGTAACCAAAACATGCGGTGCCTATACCATATGCAGTCTCGATGACGGACGCACCGGAACTGTATTTCTCTGGTCCCACAATTTCTAGAATGCCAATTGGAAACAGTCCTGATGGTGCACCACTGGAAATGGATAATATGACGCAGATGGCAAAAAGTGTATTGAAGGATTCAACTAAATTGATGAGGATGCCCATCAGGCCAAAAATTAACGCTAAAGCGACGTAAATATAGACGAAAGAAAATTTAATCCATCGCTGAATCAACCCGATGAGGCCCCTGCAAGAAAAAAAGTTTGAAGTAGAGAATACGAAAAAGTATAAAAAAAGATAAAAACCAATGAAAACGATACGATTCGATGTAACAATTAAATTAGTATCCCTATCTTTGTTGTTTTCTGTGTTAGATTTGGATCGCTGATGTCCTGAGTTGAACTTTCATCATTATTCAGTGTTTATTCACTTGTCTACAAGTGAATAGATAAAAAAGATAAAAACCAATGAAAACGATACGATTCGATGTAACAATTAAATTAGTATCCCTATCTTTGTTGTTTTCTGTGTTAGATTTGGATCGCTGATGTCCTGAGTTGAACTTTCATCATTATTCAGTGTTTATTCACTTGTCTACGGCTATATAGTGTTGAATACACCGGTTCTCGTCCGCTCACCGAACTTAAGCACCATCGAGCCTGGTCAGTACTTAGATGCGTGACCATCTAGGAATACCAGGTACTGTAAACGTAAGGAACAAGAATGGGCCACCGGTCATCCAGGTTTAGGGGTTAGGCGCAGAGCTAACAACTCTGCCCCATAAAAACAGTTTGTTACGGAAACAGTAACAAAAAGTTGCTGCCCTACAAACCATTGGGTGTAACTGATGATGATGATGATGATGATTCACTTAATGATGTTAACTGTTGTTAAATGATCTTCATAGTAAGGAGTATTAGATGAGCCGAACTATTGCTAACATGAGTATTAGATGAGCCGAACTATTGCTAACATGAGTATTAGATGAGCCGAACTATTGCTAACATGAGTATTAGATGAGCCGAACTATTGCTAACATGAGTATTAGATGAGCCGAACTATTGCTAACATGAGTATTAGATGAGCCGAACTATTGCTAACATGAGTATTAGATGAGCCGAACTATTGCTAACATGAGTATTAGATGAGCCGAACTATTGCTAACATGAGTATTAGATGAGCCGAACTATTGCTAACATGAGTATTAGATGAGCCGAACTATTGCTAACATGAGTATTAGATGAGCCGAACTATTGCTAACATGAGTATTAGATGAGCCGAACTATTGCTAACATTCAAACAATAACTCAGATTAATATCCTTACCACTTTTCTTTCCGTTACCATATTTCGGTTGATGATGTCTGTTTCCTTTTTATAGATACTGCAGCCATTAAACAGTGGTTACCATTTTTTTCTAGGCCGCATTTTCGGGATAAGAATTTGAGCCTCACCAAATTTTATATGATAAAAAGTACATTCAAAATAAAAAATGGAGGTTTAAAGGGAGATAACCACTGATTTTTAGTCAAGACATTATCATTGGTAACTCTCTCCTTCAATTTGCGGACCATAGTTGCTATGTTCTGAAATTTTTGAGAATGTTTTTAAAAATTTGGTTGTCTTTCAATAATTCCGCCTTACCCGCTATTATTTTCTGCCGGGTCCACGAGGCGCGCTGAACTGTTTGGAAACCACTACATTAAATCAGTAGCGATATATCATGATTTTCACTAAACGAGTTATAAGTTCTAAACTAATACTTTAACTGGGCACCACATCTAAAAGTATTTAGAAGTGAAGCAACATTTTTAAATCTTTCCGTTCAGACACGATCTAAACATGTTGGTATAAGGAAACCAGCATTCTTAAATCTTTCAAATGAGTCCCGATCCAAATTTGTTGGTCTGAGGGAGCCAACCTTCTTAAATCTTTCCGATCAGTCCCGATCAAAACATGTTAGTCTGAGGGAGCCAATATTCTTAAATCTTTCTGATTAGTGACGATCCAAATATGTTGGTCTAAGAGAACCAGCATTCTTAAATCTTTCAAATGAGTCCCGATCCAAATTTGTTGGTCTGAGGGAGCCAACATTCTTAAATCTTTCCGAACAGTCCCGATCCAAATATATTGGTCTGAGGGAGCCAACATTCTTAAATCTTTCCGATCAGTCCCGATCAAAACATGTTAGTCTGAGGGGGCCAATATTCTTAAATCTTTCTGATCAGTACCGATCCAAATATGTTGGTCTAAGGGAGCCAACATTCTTAAACCTTTCGATCTGTCCCGATCCAAATATGTTAGCCTGAGGAAGCCAGCATTCTTAAATCTTTACAATCAGTCCCGATCCAAATATATTAGTCTGAGGAAGCCAACATTCTTAAATCTTTCCGATCAGTCCCAATCCAAATATTTTAGTCTGAGGGAGGCAACATTCTTAAACCGTCGATCAGTCCCGATCCAAATATGTTGGTCTGAGGGAGCCAACATTCTTAATTCTTTCCAATCAGTCCCGATCCAAATATGTTGGTCTGAGGGAGCCAACATTCTTAAACCGTCGATCAGTCCCGATCCAAATATGTTGGTCTGAGGGAGCCAACATTCTTAAACCGTCGATCAGTCCCGATCCAAATATGTTGGTCTGAGGGAGCCAACATTCTTAATTCTTTCCGATCAGTCCCGATCTAAATATGTTGGTCTAAGGGAGCCAACATTCTTAAATCTTTCCGATCAGTCCCGGGCTGGAAGCTGTGATTTATGAAATGAAAAAGAAATACTTGTTAGTGAGTCTATCCAGATTAGTATTACAAGTAAGAGAACTATTTGACCATTTTTTTGGCATTCCATCATTTCAATTGAGTGTAGTGTTCATTCCGATATAATACCACGCTTATTCTTTTTTTATGTGTCATGTTCTTTCAGAACTTAGGCGATCATGGATTTCAACTTGCCTCCATTTCTTGTTTCTGTCAACATTTTTCCCTCTTGGTATCTCTTCCAAGCTCCGCTCCGCCATCCACTTGCTCAATTCCATTAAGTCTCTCTCGCGCTGCTTTCCCTTGTCTCTCTTTCCTGTATCCGTCTTGTGAGTATTAGACTCTCCTAGCACTCCTTCCTTCCAAGTATGTTTAATTTTTCGTTTGCCTCCTTTCCAAAACCTTGTTGTTGCTTACATAGTTCCGTCCATAGTATCCTCAGCATCCTTCTGTAGAAGCATATATCTGTTACTCTCTCCTTCAGCTTTGAGGAGATTGTTCAGAATTCGCTGCCTTATTTTAGGACAGAGCGGATGTGAGTTGTGGTGCATTGGATATCGGCTCGGAACGAGAAATCGGGGAGCCGAGTTCGAATTCCAGCTGAATTCATTGCATTCACTTACGCGCAAATACCCTTGAGAAAGGTATTAATCCGCCTATTCCTTCCAGTTATGGGTTAAATAACAGAACAGATTGGGTTCTATAGCCTTGGTCGGCAACCAGTCTACCGCAGAAAGAAATGGCAACCTACTGCGGGATAATCTTCTGCCTAGTCAGTCATGTCTCTTTCGAGACATGATCGCCCAAGCGTGTTTCACGTATGGCACTCAACTGACTGATCACAGAAAAGTTCAGTACTCTTTTTTTTGTTTCTAACGAAATCTTCTTATCTTCTAAAAAAAGGGTTGTTAGGCCGAATTGAAATGGAGAAATACTGTCCTAACGTTTCGGCTGTTGTGCTCTTCGGCTTTCATCAGATGTTTATTGATCCGGGTTAATCCGGGCATATTTAATAGAATTTTGAACTGAAGCCTTTTATTTCTATTTTGCGATTATATCCCTTTCCTCTTTCCATGTCCAGGGATATTTGTCGAATTCTTATTTAGACATGCTTATTTTTTTGCTCCTCAGGTTGTTGGAGATTGCTTACAGTATCCGGTGTTTCTAAGCGTAGCCCATCTAAGTACTGACCGACTGCAACACGTCTTATCAACACACTGGGGTTAATTTAAAGCCGAAACATATTCGAATTTTAGGGGGTCACTTACAGTATCCGGTCTTCTCAAGCTTTCCTCCAACTATTTACTGACCGGAATCGACATTGCATCGCTTCGAAAATCGAGGATCTAATAGCAGCCTCCGCGTTTCATTAATGAAGCAAATATTTAATGCTTTAACTCCAAACAAGGCAATTAATCCACTAAGACGCAATGGGTTACTGAGTGTTAGATTTTTTTTTTTTTTTTTTTTTTTTAATCATTTCACCCGAGCAAGGCAGAAACGCCACTGATGTGCAGTGGGTTACATAAATGTAAAAAGATTAATTAGAAAAGAGTGAGGAGTACAAACTAGTTAGAAAGGAACAATAGAAAGCTGAGAAAGCAGGTGCAATGACAGATACATAGGCGGAGAGAAAGTGAAGGTTATACAGGGGAGAGGAGAGAGCTAGAGTCCAGTGGTTAGTAGATGAGTATTGACTTTGCATTTAAAATTCTGGAGGTTGTAGCCGTCAGGAAAGCAAGAATACGGGAGCGAGTTCCACAGGCGATGAGATAAATATAATTATTAACTAAAAGGACACAATAAAAGAAAGAAATAATTAGGAATTCAGATGATAACGCTTGGCATAGCTTTTAAATTTTTGAAAAGCAAATTCTAGGCAAAAACCGGAAAAATGCGTTACAAAAAAAACTTAAAAAAAATATGGTTATATCGAGCCATTTCGTCTGTAAAATCGTTAGCTGAATAAATAAACAAATCTATATCTATAAAAGTGACACGGGTGGATGTTGTGTAAATATTTGTTTGTTTGATAGATTCGCCTTAGCGTCTGCATTTTGCGGTCTAGCTCGACGGGAGTTGCGCTCAGATGTAGATCAAACATTTAGAACGCTAACAGCTCCTTGAAATTTTTCAGAAAGCCAAAATTAGGAGCAGAAAAATATATATTATCACTCCACAAAGTCAGGGACCAGTTTATATATTGATTATAATATAGAATTGATCACCCCACTTTATATTATCTATATCTATATATGTTGCCCCTCCCACTTTCACCCTAATCCAATAGAGATATTCTACATTGTTTTCTGTATCTATAAAAGTGACGAAAGTGGACGTGGTGTAAATTCATGTAAATTGATGTAAATTCATCATATGTTTTTTATTCTTATTATTTCTTAAACTATCCGAGTAAAACCGGGCTAAACTGCTAGTCGTTTTAAAAATCAAATGCTTATTTACTGGTAATTTTTCGGATAATTACTTCATGAAAATAGTGGCAAAATCTAATAGAGATTTTCGTAATTATAACAGACAAAAGAGTTTCACTTCTGTTTGCCATCCGCTAGTCATCGTTTCTTGAAATAACTTTTTAAAAAACCAAGAAACAATTCCAAGGTAATCGGCCATCATGACACTGAAGATATAAAAAAAAAGAGAAAAAGTGTGAATTCGTACAAATTACTCTAGCTTATTATTATTTTATTTTGTATCATTTTACCCTAAGTAAGGCAATGCAGCCACTAAGATGCAAGTGGTTACTGAGTGTGAGAGAAGATGTGAAAACTTTTATTAAGGATTAACGAGATTAACATTATTAAGAAGAGAGGGAAATAAAATAACAGGATTAAAGAAAACGGAAGAGAACGTTGCATTTCAATTTTTAGAGAACAAAATTAAATAAAAAGCAAGAAACCGGACACAAGTATCGGTTCCTCGAGGATTTTCCAAAGATCAATATTTAACCCTGCGTTAGTTACCTTTGATTTCTGAAAATGGACTGTTCCCTGACTTCTGTCTTCGACGACAATTATACACATCGAGTGCTACACCCCCCCCCACTGAGTCAGGAGAGGAGTTAGAGGGAGTAAAAAAAAAATCACTAACTTGAAATTACGAGTACATTAAAATGTTGGGCAAAAAAACGTTTCATGTGACTAACGCAGGGTTAAAGAATAGTACATTCCTGATATTGGAATTGAGGGTGAACATTTTCCATTTTTTTAAATTTTTTGTCTTACCTGGGCAAAGCTGTAACAACCCTGTAAATGCTATAAAATTCAGAAACTTCCTTCAATGTGAGACCTTTCGAATGCAAATAGGACGGTAACAAACTGTTAAATCCCATGATTCCGCTCACAGTGAAAGAGACAGTACACAGGTAAGCAATGAATAACGAATTTTTAAAGAGAGATAAATCTAAATATTTCTTTGGTGAACTGGAAGCATCCGATTCAGTTGTCTTTTTGATCCTGGAATCGATTCTCGGTTGTTTCTTTTTGTTTTTGTTGGAGAGAAAGAGAAATAAGTTTAAAGGAATGGTTTGCAAGTTGACCGCTGCGAGAATAAACATGGCTCCTCTCCAGGTGTAGCGTTCAATAAACACAGGAATCAGATTGGGGAATATGAGACCACAAACTGGCGAAGCTAGGGATAATATTGCCATGAAGTACTTTGCCGTTTCTCCAAACAGCAGGCCAATCAGGATAAAAGAATTCAGATAACAAAAACAAGACGCACAGCCTGAAAATACAACAAAGTTCATTAATAAAAAATGAAAAAGGATAAAAATTAAGTATTTATTTTTCAGAATATGTTTGACATTTAATCTATAGAATTTCAAACAAAAGCTCAAATATGAAATGATTTTGTTACAGCATGTATCATAAAATGTCATCACGTTTAATATGGATGTGAGTGTGGCGTAGCAGTCATCAACGCGGAAAATGGTGCGACCTAGTTAAGTGCAACCTCCAGCGTTCACTTTCGTCCTAATGCCCTTCGGAAAGATATGAATCTAACTATTCTCCTCACAGCTATGGATTAAATAGTAGGTAGACTAGACTCGCAATCTCTGGGTGGCAATCAATGTAAGAAAGGGAAAATTTAAAATTCCAAACCCGTGTCAGTTCTCCTATACGAATGCTGGATAAAAAAAAAACAGAAATGTGGTTCTGCAGCAACATGTTGAGGCTTTGATGGACCAAACATGTACAAAACAACACAATTTTAGAGAAAATGGAAACAAAAAAAGTTTAGCATTAGGAAGTGACCACTGAAATTTCTAGGGCACATAATGAGGAAAAGGAGTTTGGAAAATCTGATACTCACAGGATATATTAAAGGCAAGAGGAACAGAGGAAAACAAAGTATAACCTACTTTTTGAGCTTCAACTTAAGTGCAACATCCAGTTTTCACTTTCGCACTACTATCCTTGCAAAAGATATGAATCTAACTATTCTCCTCACAGCTATGGATTAAATAGTAGGATAGATTAGACTCGCAAGCTTTGGGTGGCAACCAGTATAAAAGAAGGAAAGCTCTAATTTAAAAACCCGTGTCAGTCTTTCTACATGGCAATATGTACTAGACAAAAACGAAGAAAAAACTTGAATCTACAGAAATGTGGTTCTACTGGAGAACACTGCCGATTGCATTCATCAAACGTGTAAAACGAAAAAATTTTAGTGAAAATGAAAAAAAAAAAGTTTGAAGTTAACTGTTGTGTGATCTTCCCTTTTTTGACTCGACTTGAGATACGGAGAACCGTAGAGTTTCGTAAGATACCGAGAGTTACGAACGATACCGAAGTTTCACAGAGAATACCGCGTCAGTAGACATAGTAGCTCTGAGCCCCACTAAGCCATAATAGTATTACACAGCATTAGTCAGTTCCGACGTGGACATACTAATTCTAGCACGTCTTCACTTCAAAGACTTGTAGATATATATTCCTAACTAATTGTATTCCTGGATTACTAACCTGCATTCAAGTTTGTATATTTACGTTTAATATAACTTATTTTTTTACCTCAAATATCTGTTTTGTTTTTCATTATTTTGTGTGGTTCCTCACCTGGAATCTACAACATTAACATTACGAAGAGACCATTGAAATTTCTAGGGCACATTATGAAGAAAGAGAGTTTGGAAAATCAGATACTCAAGATATATTGAAAGCAAAGGGATCAAAGGCAAACAAAGTATAACATAGTGAGCTTGAGTAAATGGATGGTGGAACAAATCAGTCAGTTAAGTGCCATACACGCTTCGGCGGTCATGTCTCGAAAGAGACATGACTGACTGGGCAGAAGATTATCCCGCAGTAGGTTGCTGTTGCTTTCTGCGGTAGATTGGTTGCCAGCCAAAGCTATAGAACCCAATCTGTCCTGCTATTTAACCCATAACTGGAGGGAAGAGACGGATTAATACCTTTCCCAAGGGTATTTGTGCTTAAATGAATACAATGGATTCAACTGGAATTCGAACTCAGTTCCCCGATTTCTTGTTTCGAGCCGATATCCACTGCACCACAATACACATCCGGAACAAGATTGAAGTGTAAGACAACAAAAAGACAAATTTCTTTAAGGGCTACAAAGGGCAGTAAATTATGGGGAATCATGATCACCTACGTCCTGACGGGACACGGCACATAAAGAAGAAGTCAACAGGATTCTACTCCATTAAATTACCCATAGATTTGTGGCAATTCATAAATAATAATGAAAAGAAGTGTGAGGAGCTGTGGTCACTTCCACTCCACCGCACCAAAACGTGTTTTTAACAGAAACTTGTTCGTAAATCAGGCGAAACTAAACGATGTAAAGATCGACTGTTTGTTATTATAGCGGGTTATCCATTCCTTTTCAGATTATAGTGGAGAGACCGTTCTAGTGAAGGGTAGTTGTATATTGTTGAAGATTGATGGAATTTGGCCATGTTGTAGATAGCCCACTATAAGTCATAAAATGATTATAAATCAAGAAAAGCAAATTGAGTTGAAAAATAACATTATATATGTACACATATCAATTAAGGTTTTTACAATTAAAATAATACTTGGAGTATAGGTCCAGCGGACGTTAAAATGTTCATGGCAATAAAATGCTGAAAGAGAATTAATGCTTAGGAATGTTGGCACGTTGTAAGTAAGGAATGTCTTTGATGTATTTGCTCCTTAGGTCAGTAAGTAGTTTTGAGACAGGGAAGAAGGCAAAGAGGTAAGGGAGGCGAACATAGTAAGACACTTGACTTCGATCAAGGGGGCTACTAACTACACACGTCTCTCTCGGTCGGTGTATCTGGCGATGCTTTCTGTATCGCCTTTTTATTTCAACTTTTTGGATCGCAGGTGATCATTTGGGAATTCATATCCGTATTTGATTCTGGGCTTCCCATTGGCCGATAAATAAAATTCGCGTCGGCTCGTGAACTGGAAATTTAATATTTAATCAATTTTTATTTTTCAGCCGGAACATCTACGCGAACCCGGATGCGCACCGTCGAGTTTTGGTCATTTGCTTTTTGGTTGTGAGTGTGCAAACATCCGGTCCCTTGCTTTTGCTTCGTATCACCACACTATTGACCAGGTCATTTTTTTACGGTTTGACTAAAACCAGCTTCGAATAGATAATTCGTAAAATTGTCATTGTATCATGACAATTAAGTTATATCTAAACCGATAAAAGAATGTATCAAAGTTGTTTTATATCACCAGTAAGGTTGCCAGATTAGAAAATTAGGAATACGAAGCAGACGTAACATCTCGCTTTCAATTTTTCTCTCTCTCTCTTTCTCCCCCCTCTCTCTCTCTTTATATATATATATATATATATATATATATATATTCTGTACTGAATACGCATCCCACCCATAACCTGCTCCTCTAAAAATCCTAAAAGATAAAGTCTAGTCACAAGATATATATAAATAAAACTTACACTCTAGCTACTAGTGGCAAATCTGCCTAGAATTCAAAGACACTCATTAATCAAACATACTCACTACCCACATACTCACTAGCCACACCCACACCACCCTCCTCAAAATTCTAAAGGTCAATCAGCAGTACTTGTTCTCCTATCAGTACCCTCCAAAGTGACTAAGTATAAGAATAGAAATTTAAAATTAAAAATTTAATAGAAAAAACGGTTTCCAAACTGTGATCTAATTAATAATTGAAAATTAAAAATTTAATAGGAAAAAATATATTTCCTAAATCCAAAGTTAAGATTAAATATACAAATTTACATTAATTATAAAGACTCTGCCTAAATCCAAAAATATTCGGCTTCACCCCTACCGGCTCTTCTAAGAAATCCAAAGGATATAGTCTAGTCACAAGATAACAAAAACTTACATTCTAACTGCTAAGGTTAAATCTGCCTAGAAATCAAAGACTCTCATTAATCAACCACTTTAACAACACTCTCTCCAAAATTCCAAGTCAGAGACTTGTTCCCCTATCACTAACCCCCACCAACACCTCTAACTAAACTGACCAAATATAAGGAAGCAGACTTTCCATTCCTTTACAAACCACCTGATGAGACATTAAAGTTTCAATGTCGAAACAAATGTACCTTTGTCGTGAATATATATAGAAAAATTATGTACATGTTCTAAAATATAATTTATAATATATATATATATATATATATATATATATATTGTGTATATTTAGGCAGCATTTTTTCATTAATTCATGTTTCCTAAAATAATAAAGACAAGTTTTGTCTATTTATTTTATGTACATTTTTCATATGCTCTGATAAGCTTAATAGCATTACCATTAAATGAAGAAAAAAAATTATAATATTGATACATAATTTTTTTTCACTCTCGCTTGGTCATGTGTGATGTCACGAGAAGTGATGCGACAACGTCACGAGCAGTGATGCGACATTCGCTTCAGGCGTCTTAAATGCACGAATTTGTTGTAGCTTGGAAATCTTCCATGTAAACAAAATCAGTTTGTCATGATGGCTTGTCCGTGTTTATGATATATAATGTAATTTGACATCTTTGAAAATGGCTTCTAGAAGCCGAAACTCTACATCGGATTATTAAAAAAAATATCTATCAGTATTGTAATTTTCTTTCTTCATTTAATGATAATGCAAATAAACTTATCAGAGAATATAAAAAAATTACATAAAATAAATAGACAAAATTTTTCTATATTATTTAATGAAACACACACACACAGATGCTAGAATATCCGAGAAAATTCAAGTAAAATCGAGAGAATTCGAGACGTTCTAGAAATATGTAAATAGCCCCTATAAAAATAGGTTTTTCGAAGAGAGTAGTTAGTTGTTAACACAATTTGCTGATATTATCAACTCCGGCCCGATTCGTGGTTCTGTGCATTCAGCCGAAAGAAGCTCTAATAAAAGTTGCCGAACAACTGAAACCTGAAAGAGAAACGCATAGAACTAAAAGGCAAAATAGATATTTTTGATTCTTTCATTGACCGAACTAATAATTATTCTGTTTTATACACATTTGAGAATTTCCTAAAAGTATAGCACTTAAACTTCTTTGCTATCGTAACCGAGTAAAGATATTTGACACCTTCCTTCTCCTTCGTAACACATATCCGTCACTCTGCCAGTAGTAAACTCTGTTTTCTATTTGAATGCAAAAACTGTATATTTGTAAATATTTTTATTTAATGTTTTTGTAAATTAAATATTTTTTGTGATTTAACTCTGAGTTTTGGTTAATCATTTTTTTCTTTTTGTTACACTTAACACGTAACAATATATATATATATATATATATATATATATATATATATATATATATATATATAAAAAAGATTTTAGATTATTACAATGGGTAATACATATTTCACCGCGTCCTGATGTTATTATCGCGGCTCGTCAGACCCAAATGTTACAACAGTTGGTCCTCAAAATAAACCCCTGCCAAAAAAATTATTTTCTTTTATTTTACATAGACGCTCACATGTTCATATTAGAATAGACATTTGTAACAGTTATTTACGAAAATTTTTTGCTAATTTGAAAAGAACACCAAAGAAACAGGAAATCAAGGATAAAGGACAGGCGATTGATTGATGTAAAAAAGAGAAAAAAGAGAAAGAAGTAAAAAGAAAAAAGAGGAAACAGAAAAACTGAATGGAAAGCAAGAAGAGATAAAAAGAAAGAACAAAGAGATACAATAAAAGGAAATACAGTATCACGAAAAATAAATGTTGACACCATTTCGCGTAAGAGCGTTTCAAACCTCTTAACTGTTCTCTTAGAAAAACATGGAAAAATTTAACTATGAAATTTAATTTAAAATATACTGGGATATATTCACGGTACAAAACCTGTACATCATAATTTTAATACAATTTGAAAAAATAACTACACTTACTGTTATTTTAAAAGTTCATGCTAATTTTAAAAATATTGTTAAAATAATTAAAAATACTAAAATTAAAAAATATAAATATAGAAACAGGAAAAAATTAGATAAACCTAACAAAAGGGAGAAATACACAAAAGAAGGAAAGAAAAAGGAGGAAATCACGATAGAAAGGATTTTAAAATAATTAAAAAAACGCTAGATCGAAACCGACGTATTGTTCGCTCATATTCATTCTTAGAAACGCGACAAGGGATTTACCCTTAAATTAAAATATACCGCCTATAGGGAATATTTAGAGAGAAAAAATAAAACATAAATCATACATCCTAACATAAATTACATTATAACCACTAGTAGTAATATATTCTAACTATAATTAAAATAATAACTCCCAATAAGAAAATATAATTTATTAAAATACAATCTTAAAACATATATGAAGTACTAGCAATACTAATAACAGATAATAATAACAACAAATAGTGATAATAAAAACAAATAAAACAATAAAGAGATAACAAATATATGTATATATGCATATATACACATACACACACACATATATATAGGTATTTACTGGGACTCGTTCAGGGACTTCCTCTGCGACGTCCCCTGGAACAACGTCTTTGATCTTCCTGTCGAAGACTGTGCCTCCGAAGTCTCCTCTTGGGTTAAGGCTGGCATCGATGCTTTTATCCCTGCCAGAAAATTCCAACTAAAACCTAATTCGTCCCCCTGGTTCTCACCCGCTTGCTCGGCCGCTATTGCCCACCGGAACCATTTCTTCCGGCTCTATCGAAGCTGCTCGTCGAACCAAAACAGGCGCCTTTTCACCTCAGCACGGAACAAGTGTAAAAAAGTACTGAACGAAGCCAAGAGGGCGTTTGCTACCAGAATTAGGCAACGCATAGCATCCTCTAAGTTTGGCTCCAAAGATTACTGGCGTCTCTGCAAAAGCGTGCTCAGCAGGAACAAGACTTCAATACCCCCACTAATCAATGAATTTGAAGTTCTCACCTCCCCAGCCGACAAGGCTGAATGCCTTGCCCGTAAATTCTCAACCAATTCGACACTGGACTCGTTAGGAATACCTACACCAGACTTCCCACCAAGAACTAAGGCTCAACTAAATAACGTCCACATTTCACCCTAGCTGGTCGCCAAGATAATTGCGCAACTTGACCCACACAAAGCGAGCGGCGGTGACGGAATCCCAGTCATAGTACTGAAGAAATGTGCCCCAGAACTCTCCTCTGTCCTCTCTAAACTCTATAACCTCTGCCTATCTGCTTCCTGCTTTCCTGCCTGTTGGAAGTCCTCCTGCGTAGTACCTATATTTAAGAATTCTGGCGAACCCTCGGACCCCGCCAATTACCGTCCTATTAGTCTCCTTCCAATCTTTGGCAAAGTTTTCGAAGCCATTATCAACGCCGAGGTGATTCAGCACCTTATGACCAACGGGCTTCTCTCTGACAAACAGTATGGGTTTCGCTTCACCAGGTCTACTGCTGATATGCTAACGACCATTACCGAGTACATATACCAGGCACTCGACAAGAATGGTGAAGCCCGAACCGTTGCCTTGGATATCTCCAAAGCATTCGACAGGGTCTGGCATGCTGGCCTCTTGTGCAAACTGCGGAGCTATGGGATAACTGGACATCTGTTTGACCTCATCCAGTCCTTCCTCTCGAACCGCACATTAAAGGTGGTATTAAATGGGCATGCCTCCCAAAACTACCAGACGAACGCGGGCGTCCCTCAAGGTTCTATCCTAGGCCCCACGCTCTTTCTGATCTACATTAATGATCTCCCCGACACCATTAGATCCCAAGTTGGCATGTATGCCGACGACACAACGATCTACTCCCGCATCGATCAGAAACCAGGTCTGGACGACAAAGTGAACCTCGCTGCCGCACTTGAAAGGGACCTCCAATCCGTAGTGACCTGGGGTAGGAAATGGTTGGTAAATTTCAATGCCTCCAAAACAAAGCTGTTATCAACTAACCACCATAGACAATCGCATCTACCTCCCATTAACATGGGACAGGCTAGCCTCCCAGAGAGTAAAATACTACGCCTCCTTGGCCTTACACTCTCGGCGGACCTCAAATGGAATGACTATATTGAATCCATTGCCAAATCTGCTGCTATGAAAGTCGGCTCTCTGTGCAGGGCCCGGAAATTTTTCCCACCTGAAACTATTCTGCACATATACAAATCTACCATCCGCCCGTGTATTGAATATTGCTGCCATATCTGGTCGGGTGCCCCTGCTGCTCTCCTTGGGCTTCTTGACAAAATACAAAGGAGGATCTGTAACGTGGTTGATACTGACTTGGCAGACCGGCTGCAGCCGCTCTCACACCGGCGTGATGTAGCTTCCCTGTGCCTCTTCTACAAGTACTTTCATGGCTTCTGCTCCGATGAGCTTAGATCACTGGTGCCGCCTAAGCACGAATTTACACGAGATACTAGATTAGCAACTAGGTCCCACCCTTTTACAGTTAAACAAATAAGATGTAACCGTAAATTCTACTCCAACAGCTTCTTTTCTCGCGCTTCCCGCCTGTGGAACTCCCTTCCACAAGTCTGCTTTCCCGACAGTTACAATCTCCAGGTGTTTAAATGTAGGGTCAATAGACACCTCCTATCACACTAACTCCCAACTATTCTCACAACACTCTCATCTACCCAACCCTCATTCTCGGTATCCTCACCCGCCTATCACCCACCCTCTGTTATTTCCTATATTTAACCAGCCTTTCTCCACTCTACGTAGCCCCCTGCACAGTAGTGGCAGTGACATGCCTTGCTCGGGGTGAAACGCTTATATATATATAAAAAAAAAAAAAAATGTATGTATTAAACAAAATTTCTCTATGACGTAATGATAATTTATAATGAAAATGAGAATTAATAATAATAATATTCATTTTATCACAAAAGAAAACAAAAGAAATTACAAAAATAGCTATAAATATAATAATTATAAAACAATAAATAAACAAAAAAAATAAAAAGATAAAAAACTTTTGCTTAAACTAATATTAACCTGACGTGGAAAATTTAGCTGTAATATGATATTAACATACACGTAAAAATTTAACATTGAAATTTAATTTAAAATATAATGGGATATATTTACGGTACAAAATTAAATTGTGGAGCATTACTACTCTTACTAGTATCCCAAAAATTCCTATTAATTTTTTAAAAATTCAGTTAAAATAATTAAAACATTAAAAAATAAAAACGAAACGTTAGAAAGATAAACCTAAAACGAAGGAGGGATGAAAATAAAAAGAAAGAGATAAAAAATTAGAACAATATAGAAAAGAATTTAAATTAATTTAAAATAAACTTCCTATATCAAACCTACGTCTATGACATTAATATTCATTCTTAGAAACGCGACATGGGATTTCTTCTTAAATTAAAATATGCCGATTATAGGGTATATTTGCGGTGAAAAATAAATCATAAATCATACATCCTAATATAAATTACAATATAACCACTAATAGTAATTTATTTTAAGTAAAGTTAAAATAATAATTCTTAGTAAGAAAAAAAAAACTAAATAATTAAAATATAATTTTAAAAACCCCTTAAATAATAATAATATTAATAATAGACAATAATAATAAAAATATTAAAAAAATTATAATATATATATATATTCCTAAGTCAGGGGCAGCTAAGCCCACCCCACGCCACTAAATCTTTAATTTTCGTACATGGCTTGCCCTTGTACTGAAAACTTAGCCAATTGAATAGGTATGCCTCTTCATCCTACAGCACGAATGCTGGTGTCCCACAGGGCTCTATCCTGGGCCAGACGCTCTTCCTTATTTTCATCAACGACCTCCCAGATGTGAACAAGGACCACGTAGGCATCTACGCAGATGACACCACAATATACTCCCACACCAGTAAGAAACCTGTCGTGGCGGATAGACATAATCTCGCTACTGATCTTGAACTGGATCTACACTTTGTGGTGAATTGGGACAAGAAGTGGCTTGTCAACTTCAATGCGTCTAAGACCAAGCTGTTGTCTGTCAACCATCACAGGCAACCTCTCCTGCCTCCCATAAGCATGGACCAAGCGATTCTCCCTGAGAGCGGTTCACTGTGCCTCCTCGGCCTTACCCTCTCCTCAGACCTCAAATGGAACCACTATATCAAATCCATAGCTAAATTTACTGCTAAGAAGATTGGGTCACTATGTTGATCCAGGATTTTTTTCCGCCTGAATCCATCCTGCATATATACAAGTCAACCATCCGTCCGTTCATGGAGTACTGCTGCCATTTATGGTCGGGCACCCCTGCCGTTCTTCTCAGTGTTCTTGACAGGCTCCAAAGGAGGGTCTGTAATGTGATAGGTACTGATCTGGCGGCTCGACGGCAGCCACTTCCCCACCGACGAAATGTGGCCTCCTTTTGTCCTATAAATACTTTCATGGCTTCTGCTCGGACGAAATTAAGTCACTGGTGCCTCCTCAACAGGTGTTTACTCGTGCAACCAGACTGGCATCTGGGTCCCACCCATTCACAGTCAGGTTAGCCAAATGCAGACGACAATTCTACTCCTGCAGCTTCTTCTCTCGCACTTCCCGCCTGTGGAACTCGCTCCCGTATTCTTGCTTTCCTGACGGCTACAACTTCCAGAAATTTAAATGCAAAGTCAATACTCATCTACTAACCACTGGACTCTAGCTCTCTCCCCACCCCTGTATAACCCTCCCTTTCTCTCCACCTATGTATCTGTCATCGCACCTGCTTTCTATTGCTCCTTTCTAACTAGTTTGTACTCCTCACTCTTTTCTAATTAATCTTTTTACATTTATGTAGCCCCCTACACATCAGTGGCGTTTCCGCCTTGCTCGGGGTGAAATGATAAAAAAAAATTTGAACTCTTCGACTTGTCAACCAATCAGGATCTAGAGTTTCCCTTTTTACACTGACTAGTGAAAAAAAAGATGCTTTTAGCCGTTTGAATCCGATTTTGCGGATGTGCAATTTATTTTGTGTTTTTTAGTTGGTTGATGGATGATATAGGATTATTATCCTATAATAGGAGGTGAATTCTATAATAGGAGGTGATTAGTATCCTATAATAGGAGGTGAATTCTATAATAGGAGCTGATTAGTAGCCTATAATAGGAGGTGAATTCTATAATAGGAGCTGATTAGTATCCTATAATAGGAGGTGAATTCTATAATAGGAGCTGATTAGTAGCCTATAATAGGAGGTGAATTCTATAATAGGAGCTGATTAGTAGCCTATAATAGGAGGTGAATTCTATAATAGGAGGTGAATTCTATAATAGGAGGTGAATTCTATAATAGGAGCTGATTAGTATCCTATAATAGGAGGTGAATTCAGTAGGTATTCAAAAATAGAAAGAGGCGTAAGACAAAGATGTGTTTTCTCACCGGATCTGTTCAACTTATGCAACGAAACAATTCCGAAAAAAATAAAATCTTTGCCCAAATTCTTCAATGGCGGCCAAAATCTCAACAGTGCAAGATACGCGCATGAAACGGTGTTGATAACAGACACGGACAGAAGAATGCAGGACCATCTACAGAAGGTAGCAAGATAAAGCGATAAGAAAGGACGAAGCATAAACTTCAAGAAAACTGAATGTTTGGTAATAAACAAAAAGAAGACCCCAAAATGCCAACTACAGGTCGGAGAAACTAAAATAAAATAAGTAAATAAACTTAAATACCTGGGAAGCATGCTGACAGACGATGGAAAGTGCGATGTTGAAATCCAAAGACACATTGGCACGGCCAAGGATGCATTTCAGAAGGTAACCAGAGTTCTGAAAGTCATGAAAATCTCATTGGAAACAATGAAAAGAGTGCTGGATTGCAAAGTGATATCTGTCGTCTAATGTGACGCTCGTTCTCGCCGACGGTCGTGACGATCCCAGTTTTGACACTGCCACTCGGCTGGCCGGTTGGTTCGGTCGTTGTTGCTGGTCCTGACTATCTCGTTCGATGATGTCGCCACAAAAGCCGATTTACAAGATGTCTCTTGCAACAACGCGCCACTGTCCCACGTTGTGAATTGATCCCAGAGGTTGCGTCGTGCAATTTTAATAGTCGCCTTTTAGAGCCAGTCCGGACACTGGTGCACACTTGTGGTTTAAAAAAAATAAATAAATACGGTGCAAAAAAAAATAAAATAAAATAATAAAATAAATGAACAAGGTCGAACACGCCTGGAGAGTTACGAAAAATGTCTTTATATATATATATATATATATATATATATATATATAACGATGTGTTTCTTTTCACAGGAGCAGATAATACAGTTGTCAAAAATGATAATATAGTTGTCGGAATGCCGGTTACAACGGAGAGAGAAAGTTCGCTAAAAATATCAGAGCTTCCAATCCTTAAATAAAAATGTCTTGTCTAAATTTCGTTAAAGTAAACAGAGCTTTTCAAATTTTCACTAAAGTCTTTTCACATATTCATTAAATTTTCATTAAAGTCTTTTCACGTATTCTCTATAATCAGGGCTGTCAAATTTCTATGCAACTTCTAAAATAGCAAAGTTCTTTCGGGTCCTTATCGGAGTTTAACGGAGTTTACCGAAGTAGAGCGAACGAAGAATCAGAATTTTCGATTTTCCCATGATTAAAAAAAAAACAATAGCGTTCTTTCGGGATTCATATCGAATTCCAAATCAACTCCTTAAGTTAATCTGCGGCAGGCTTCACTGGAAATTAACTCTTTAGTCATAAATTCTATGGTGGGAAACCAGCCGTGGGTTATGGCTCCCCGGTTGGGAACTTTTTTCCACAGTCGTTACATTTCGACTGATAGCTACTCAGCTAACTCAAAAACAAACTAACTTAAAAGCAACTGAGAAACTAATTTTTCTCGCCGAGTCCAGATTTTTATAACCTTTTTCAATCTTCTCAGGGGATTTAGCCGGTTGGAAACCTTCGGTCAATGAAATCATTTTCCGCCCACTCGATCTGCGGAAGGGGTTAGCTTCGACGAATGAGATATCGCCAACTCACGTTGTATTCAATTTCCCACAGATTTCTGTTCCCAGAGAAATCTGTTGAGGGCCTTTAACCCCGCGTGATCCCATCAAATAATTCTGACACTTTGCTTTGGCTACTAAAATTTTTAGCTTTACCGATAAGTATCCGTTTCAAACACGAAAGAAGAAAAATTATATTTTTTTCCTTTTCCTTCCCAGAAATAGATAGATTTTATATTCCCCGGATTTTTAGAAGTTCATGATAGTATTAAAATAGTTCTTTTTTCTATTCTCCATATTTTACAAGTATTTGATAGTATTAAAATTATTTTTTTAAATAAGCTCACATCACGTATTACAATAAAGCATAACTAATAATATTACTAATATCAATTTCTCTCTCTCCGCTGTATTAAACCAAATAAGGGAAAGTATCCCCGCGGGAGATACTGTCACAAACAGACACGAAAAGGAGAATGAAGGACCATCTACAGAAGGTAGCAAGATAAAGCGATAAGAAAGGAACTAAGCATAAACTTCAAGAAAACTGAATGTTTGGTAATAAACAAAAAGAAGACCCCAAAATGCCAACTACAGGTCGGAGAAACTAAAATAAAATAAGTAAATAAACTTAAATACCTGGGAAGCATGCTGACAGACGATGGAAAGTGCGATGTTGAAATCCAAAGATGCATTGGCATGGCCAAGGACGCATTTCAAAAGCTAACCAGAGTTCTGAAAGTCGGGAAAATCTCATTGGAAACAATGAAAAGAGTGCTGGATTGCTATGTGATATCTGTCCTTCTGTATGGAAGTGAATATTGGACGATCTCATCAAGGATGAAAGAGAGGCTTGAGGCAGAAGATGCTACAGAAGGCTGCTGAGGATAACATGGACTGAGCACGTGAGTAACGAAGAGGTGTTCGAGGGGATGCTAACAAGAAGGAAACTCATACATCAGGAAGAGACAGATGAAGTTCACGCGACATGTAATAAGGAAGGAGAGCCTGGAGAGTTTAATACTCACAGAACGGATAGAAGGAAAGAGAGACAGGCGAAAGCAGCGTGAGGCATATTTGATAGGCCTGAGCAAATGGTTGGCAGAGTGAGGTTCGAGAGGGATACCAAGAGCGACAAGAGATAGAGCCAGGTGGAACTTGATGTTCTTCTACAATTTGGATAGACACAACACAAGAAGAAGAAGAAGAAGAAGAAGAAGAAGAAGAAGAAGAAGAAGAAGAATATTATATGCAAATGATACAATTGTAATAGTAGAGACAATGATGTGAGCAACGATAAGATTTTGGAAAGGATGGAAGCAAAAAGGAAACTAATACTTAACATCAGGAAAAGACGGCTAAAATTCCTGTGACATGTAATGAAGAAGGAGGGCTAGGAGAATCAGATACTCACAGGTCAGATAGAGGGAAAGAGAGACAGGGGAAACAGCGAGCAACATATATGAATGGCCTGAGCAGGTAGATGGCACAGCAGGGTTTGGGTGGGGTAGCATAAATGATATTATTCGGAAGAAAAACTAAATAAAAATTTGGTCATACAGGACTTGTCGTTATTGTTTAATAAAACTTTTTTGAATATATATATATATATATATATATATACACACATACACACACATTTTATGGTTTTATGAAACGCATCTTTTTTTCTTTTGAAGAAATAAATTATATAAAAATTTTCCAAATATTTTGTTTATTTGAGCGCTTTCGGCTGTACTTTTAGCCATTATCGAGGATGGATTTTATTCTACGGAATGTATGTAAATTGATGTATTTTTGTTGAGTAGTGTGTATGTTTCATGTTCAGAACACGGTAAGCACATTAATAACGTGTTCGTAGTTGATATTATTGTGTGTTGGGTTTTTCTTTTTTTTATTAATGACGTTTCCATTATTTTTATCCTGATTTGCATGAGGATGATTCTATGATATGTTGTCAACAAGTACTGCGTAATTGATCAACGCAATTTCGTAAGTAATTATATCATCCATCTCTCTCTCTCTCCCTCTATTTCTCTCTCTATTTCTCTCTCTCTCTCTCTATTTCTCTCTCTGTCTATATGTTTGCCTTGTGTACACTCAAAACAATTCCCGAAGAAAAGGTTGCAAAGAATAGAAAGATTTTAATTTCAAAAGGTCACTTGCAGCTCATGGGCGAAATTTTCATTTACAATTCGCTGTCACGAAATATAATTTAATCCTGTCACTACAAAATACAGGTTTTATCTAAGATACCTTCTCCAATCTCACTCTCTCTCTCTCTTTTTTACTTTCTATGATCCGTCTATCTCTCTTTTCCCCTCTCTTTGCCTCGCACACACTCTATCAAATCTTCGAAGATAAAATTACAAAGATTAAAAAATATTTTAATTTCAAAAGGTTCCTTGAAGTTCAGGAGTGAAATTTTCATTTATAATTCGCTGTCATGAAATATTACGTAATATTACATATTATTACGTAATATAACGTTATATTATATAATACACTCACTACAAGCAAATGCCTATATCTAAGATGTTTCCTCCAGTCACTCACTGTGTCACAATATCTTTTTGTTTTTCTCCATATATATATATATATATATATATATTTTCATTAATACAGGTTTCGTTGAATAATATAGATAATTTTTGTCTATTTATTTTGTGTAGGATCCTTTCGTATAAACTGATAAGCTTGATAGTGCTATCGTTAAAAGACGACAAGAAATTGCAGTAATTGTTGATTTTTGATCAGGTCTGAGCTTCGGTTTACATAAGCCATTATCAAAGAATGAACATTTAACATATAGTGAACATAGAACATTTAAGTTATTAACAAAGTAGAATTAAACAAAGAAAATTAAACCAAAGAGACAAGTCCATTTTTAACGTGGACACATTCAGAAAATGTAACCAATGGAATTGCAGAATTAGTTAGGCTGTCAGTTTTTTGATGATACAAGTAAACTAGTTTGAATTATAAAACGTGGATGTATCTTTATAGACACTATCAATAATCATTCAAAGTGTGTATCACTTTTTAGGACGTCCTACATATTGATGTTGCTTGACAATAGTTGAAGAGGAAATAACTCCTGTGACCCCACTCATAATGATTATAAGAGAGTTAATGCCCCTGATCTGACTAGCTGTCACGAAATATTACATAATATTACTTAATACCCTAACTACAAGCAACTGCCTATATCTAAGGTGCTACCTCCAGTCACTCACTGTCTCACAATATCTTTTTGTTTTTCTCCGTATATATATATATATATATATATATATATATATATATTGTGTGTATTTTGGCAGCATTTTTTCATGAATACAGGTTTCGTTGAATAATATAGACAAGTTTACAAGTTTAAATCTCACTCTCTCTCTCTTTTTTACTTTCTATGATCTGTCTATCTCTCTTTCCCCCTCTCTTTGCCTCGTAAACACTCTATCACATCTTCGATGATAAAATTATAAAGATTAAAAAAATATTTTAATTTCAAAAGGTTACTTGAAGTTCAGGAGTGAACTTTTCATTTATAATTCGCTGTCACGAAATATTACATAATATTACATAATACCCTCACTACAAACAACTGCCTAAGATACTTCCTCCAGTCACTTACGGTGTCACAATATCTTTTTGTTTTTCTCCGTATATATATATATATATATATATATACGGAGAAAATTAAACCAAAGAGACAAGTCCATTTTTAACGTGGCGGATGGC